>OX243824.1:32473001-32558001 GCA_945859605.1 Lumbricus rubellus | reverse complement strand
ATCTAACTGAGGCACGATTCGAGTTAGACAGGTTTTGCTAGAGTGGCGATGAGTTGCAAAATAGGCTAGTTGTACGGTATCAGTGACAAGCATCCGTGTATATTATAGAGCATGCTTGATTAAAATGTTTTATAAAAGCTTTTGAATGGTTTATTAACTTCTCAGAAACTAAGACTCTGTCTTAAATATTCTGATTTTGGTTCAGCAACCAACATTGCAAAAGTTCGATCAAGCAAGAATCCAAAGAACCGTCGGTCATACTTGAACGGTAAGTTTTCGTCAAAACCTTTTCTCACTTGTTTCGTGTCCATTGTAGCAGTATGTGACCTTCTGTCGTTTAAATTGCGACAATAACGATAATAATGTTTATGGTGTCCCGCAATCATTCAGTGAGTCAGTGTGGTATCAACTCTATGCAATTGAAAGCAATTTTAATGTCATTTGACAATTTGATAAATTTATATAGCGTCACTTCAGGAGAAACTATTCAGAGGGGCCCCGCACCTGACACCTTATCACAAGCAAAGAGAATGGGTTTCAGCGATTGCGGTAGCCTAAAGGGGCAAAGAAAACCCATGTAAATCATCTATGAGGCTCTTGCAGATCCACCTATTCTCCTTTCGAAAAGAATATGTGGACCTTCGTAAATATCGAAGAGTTAATTATTATTCATCAAATTAAACTTCTTATCCTACCAAATAACGATTTCTGATCTTGGACAATGGACACAGATTAAATATTGGAGGGTTTGTTGGTGATTCATTTATAAAAGAGCTTATTGGCACACAGATTGTCTTACGGTGAGCGAAGCCTCTAATTTTTAGCAATCTTACTATCGATTCATTTTGTAGATAAACCTTAAGATGAGTCATCTATTCACAATCGAATACATGATGGAAGGCGAAATGGATTCAACTGACATCGACGTACGTGCTGAAAGAAAGCAAGACGATCAACAGCAAGTGGAAGACAAAGGGCAGCAGACCAATTCAAGACCTAGCACAAGTAGTTGTGAGAGTCAGTCGACGATAATCGGTGGATGTCAAACCGATCCAGATGGAGAAAACGTGGAATCCATGGAACATGTGAAAGAGGAAATGAATGTAACCATCACAGATGATGAGAGAGTGAGTTTCTTCAAGATCCTGAGAATGGGAATGAGACGTAGGCTGCAAATCTTTGCCAATGAAGCAAACATTGTGGGTTTGTCTTATCTGGTCAAACCATCAAACCACAAAATTGGTTCCATCATCCGTAAGGTTGTGTGGACGATGCTTCTACTGTTTGGAACAGGTTTCATGGTTTACCAGATCTACGACCGTATAACCTATTATCAGACATATCCAACCATCGTCGACTATCGAGTGGCTTACAACCGATCTCTACGCTTTCCTACGGTCACCATCTGTCCGGAGAGTATTGCAAGCAAAAAGGCAATATTGTCGATGGGCAATTATTTGGGTAGGTCTAAGATGATCGTGTTATTGTTGTTAGATAGACAGAGCAAATTGAATTAGTGCACAAGTTTTGTTGTTCATTCACGCGTCCTCGTATTCAACGAGTTTTACAATTATACGGTACCAATTTTTGACGCGTTCGCGCTGTTGCTCGATCGCTTACTCGAAACGCCACTGCCACAACAACCATTTCCATAGTTCGACTTCATAACAGTTATGAAGTCGAACTATGGGTCTTGCTCCAGTTTACCTACTTGATCTTTGTCGGCTAGTGTCAAGTATTCAGACTGGTCGATCCATACGTTCGGGGAGTGCTCTTGGTTACTGATGCTCACACTTTGTCAGCCTTCTAGCTTTGGTCAGGAGCGCTTCTGAGCTGCAGCTCGAATGGGAACTATATTCACGCATACATTCATTCATTCATCAAAAATATTTATACAGCGCCTCTTCAAGAAAACTACTTAGAGGCGCTCCCGACTCCAGCACGTTCAAATAGGACAGTATTTAAGTGCTTATAGAATGTGTTAGAAAATGATCTAGGGAGCAGGTGCAGCTCAAGTGGGAGGGCATTCCATACCACCGGGCCAACCACAGAAAAAGCACGACTTTGCATGATGGAGGTAGAAACAAACGGGACCAAGAGCACTCCCCATCAGCCGAACGTATGGATCGACCAGTCTGAATACTTGACACTAGCCGACAAAGATCAAGTGGGTAAACTGGAGCAAGACCCATCTTGCATAGTCATATCAAGGAAGAGACTCTCAATATGAATTCTCATAAAACAAAAACCCTCAATCCCTCAGGCTACCAAGAGGAGGCATCCAACACCCTCTTGATTTTTCCCATTTCAAACGTTTTTCATATGGAATTAAATATGGCATCTAAAGCAGCTGTAAAGGGTTCATTTACACACATTTTGATGTAAAAATGTGATATTGTTAATTTTTCACACTGTTCAGATTGTCCGGATACCAACTGTTTTGCCGCTTTCGTGAGAGAATGGTGTGTTTCACGTTGACGTAATCGTTATCGTGATCTCCAAATTTCTAAAGTGCTACTCGAAAGCCAAGCGTGGGGCACCAGCTTATATTCACGATTGCTGACGTAGGCTATCAGTGGACTTGCCGTGTCAGCAATTGAGTTTGACGGAGGCGATGGGGAATTCCTTAGGTCAGTGGTGGCCAACCTGCGGCACGCTTGCCACTTATGGCATATGGCACGCCGGCCTATGATGAGTGGCACGCCGGACCATGGCATTTTCGAAAAATATTATGTTATCTCTTAAGCTAATCTTAGGCACGTCTGTATCTTCGCAGCTGCTGTGACCAGGGCAAGCCTAATCAACATGACAACTGCAGAGAGATACAGCACAGGAGCACGAAGTGGACCGAGGCTGGCAGTGGGCATCTGTCGGTCAGGCTGGCCAGCCTCATCAGTTGGGGAACGGTCAATGTCCACTTTCTCCACAGCATATTTCTGCCATTCAGAGATAAGAGTTTGAGTTTCACCCCACTGTACATGTAGGTTGCAGGATCAAACGAAGGAAGAGACTTCCTGATCTTCTCTAAAGATTTTTATATGTTGGGTACCGGTATGTCTTTATCATTGATTCATTGCTACATGCAAGTTACAATGTTCAAGACATCTAGTTCTTCAAAAAAAGTATGAAGATAGCATTGTTTTGCAGGAGTTTGGTTTTAATTGGAAAGAATAGCATTTTTACGCGAAAAGTAGACCTATTATTACTTTTGAAAAGTCATCCAAATCTGTTTGTCTGCTGTGTACTGTAACAGTTGTGGTATGTAAATAATTAATGCTGAACTTGCACTTCAGTGAGTTACATGCAAACTTTAATAAGAAATGCCGACCTTGGTCATCTATCAGGACTAATTTTACCAGTCAGAAAAGCAACTTTTAGGCAGAACAGTAATGTTTGTCAGAAAAAGTGATGAATTGAAGGCGATGGTCATTTATACGAGTTAAGGATGATAAGAATAACTTATTCTGAAAGTAAAGACTTTGTCAAGTTTTGCAAAGGTTCAGTTTATGTAAGTGCATGTTTCAAATTGGAACAGGTCACAATGCCTTTAGTTTATTATACGTGTATGTGATGTGGTGGCACGCGGACCGCACGCTTGATATTTTGTGGCACACTGTGTGTAAAAGGTTGGCCACCACTGCCTTAGGTGATCAGCGAATGCGATAAATAAATAAATGAACCTCCCCGCAACAACCCTGCTACTATCTTCTGCTCATCCCGATCTATCCTTGAGTTGTTCATGACTCATAACTGCTCATTGGTTTTAGCATTTCCTTCCAGACATTAATTGTTAGGCTATAATCGTTGTTGTAAATATATTTCAGGGCCACAAGCAGACATCCTTGTTTCAAAGCGTTTCCCACCTGCGTTATATATCGGATTAGATAGTGACAACACCACATTTGGTTTTCCGCAGTTCGGCTCAGACTGGCCGTATGTCTACAAAGCCATAGCCGTGAAAACGGACGAATGGATGATCGAGGTGAGACCTCGAATCACATGAAAATCGAAATTGGCCATGACTCTAATCTTTGGTTCTATTTCCATTGAGCGGGTGTCACGACATAAAGTCTCTCCCGATACAAAATCTGCCCACCCCCAAACAGAGTCTCCTCTGCCTTAAACTCTGTATTGGAAGAATTTGTCAGAAGTAAACGTATAATAATAGCCTATAGGCTACGTTCGTGCTAAACAGTAGATCTATAATAGCATTGCAAACTAACGATTTAACCTGCTCGTTCATAAATTTGGTGCGACTGTCCCCATTTCACGCTGAACGGGGAGACTTTATTTCGTGGACTGAGGAAATATTTTCTCCCGCGGAGATTTTATTTCAGAATAATGAAGGCATACTCTCCGATGGTGTCAAATTTATTCTGAAACAGATCCGCCGCAGGAGAGTCTGTTTCGAAATAAAGTCTCCGGGGAAGACTGTTGGGGGAGACTCTGTCACGCGACACCCTTCTTCCACATCCTTGGCCGGTTCAACGTCAATTTACCTTTCCTGACTCCATTTAGATGAGCGACATTCTCCGCTGTCTCCACTTTGAGCTGCGGTGCTTACTATACCTCGCTTTTGACGATCTTTGCGAACTCTGTTGCCATGTCCTTTGTGCTAGGGACTGTCAGTTGCACGGCTCTCCTGAGCCGGGTCTCTCCAGAGATTTTATTAAGTCTCATCTCAAATAATTGTTATCATGAAAAAAGATAATACGGGTTATAATATAATTATATCAATGGATAGCACTGAATTGCCTTGTGTGAAAGAGGCAAACTTCTTGGGCGCATAGACTGAAATGGATCAATCACATAAATAAATTATGCTAGTAACCAAAATATCAAGAGTAATGGGCATTGTGACAAATAGCGACTATATAATTAGCTGTTGTGACCTGCATAGGCCGATTGACTTGGTGCACTTAAGGACACGCACTTTTGCACGACACCGGTAGGCCCTATAGGCCTAGGCTATAACTGTGACCGATGATCGATCAATGAGGCTGGTCTGCCGGAAAGCGTGGGTGGTGAAACCGCGTCAAGGAACCGGTTTAAACTAGTGAAGGTGTAGCTATGGTGGGATATAAGAAGGTGACTCAGAGCTGAGAGGTGGGCAGAGATCCTGCGTGGTCGAGTGGGTTGTAGCCCGCTCGCCGCGCCGGCGGCCCGGGTTCGATTCCCGGTCAGAGATTAATTTCTCGGATCTTTACTGCGGGTGACTCGGTCGCAATATAAACGTGGAGTGTGAGGTTGTTCTCTGCCTCCGACGCTGATCATCTTCGATATGAAAAAGAGTCGTTAAACCCCAACATTTTTTTGAGAGGTGGGCAGTTCGAGACTCGACGGACAGAGTGAAGACGCGGCAGTTCGATTCTCAACGGACCGAGATAGATTAATGCGTAGAACGCCGTAGATAGTGTCGAGTTACTTTGAGTAGCCATAGGTTTTTCGTTAATGTTCGCATTTCAATTGTTCGTTTTTAATAAACTTTGGAAAAATCTTCACAATTGGCGAGCCTGCCAGGAGCCCACAAACGTTGAAAGAAGATTTTTGTTTCCGCAAGTTTTGACGAGACTTAAAGCGAACTACGGTAATGTCTACGACGAAAGACTTGATGGTCTGCGGCAAAGGAGTGTAGGACATTAGCCCCCCTGGACATTAGCCCCCCCGGACATAGTCCCCCCGGACATTAGCCCCCCCGGACATTAGCCCATCCGATTTTTGCTAGGACATTAGCCCCCCCCGGACATTAGCCCCCCCTTCTTGTGCAAATCATCGATTAGTGCCGTAACTGATAAATTGTCAATGGCATTCACATGCATACGAAACTTCTTAGTGTCATTTAGGTTCTAATTGTGTTAGTAGGCATATAGACTTGTATTCGAAACTAACGACTGGGAATCGTATGTAGGGCCTATACAGTCTATTTGTTTAGTGTCCTGCAACAAAGGTTTGTTAACGTTAGTTAGGCTAGTCTCAGCTTCATAGACTTATTAGCGTCGTTTCATTTCAACATTAGATTCAATACATTAGGGAAATGAACGACTGCAGGGAATCGTATAGCCTACAGTAACTAGGCCTACTACTTGTTAGTGTCAGCTATATCATCTTTAAACTTCATATGAACTTCACAAACTTTAGAATTTTTTACATTTATGAGAAACTTTACACAATGAGTTGTTCTACAATTAATGCCTTTAAATGTTTCATATTAAACCTCCTATTAACATATTCTCACAATGTTAAACTAATGTGCAATGTATGACTGGGGGGGGGGGGCTAATGTCCTACCTCGGGGGGGCTAATGTCCGGGGGGCTAATGTCCGGGGGGGCTAATGTCCAGGGGGGCTAATGTCCGTTCCCCGCGGCAAAGAATGCGGTTTGTCGGGAAAGGAAATTCTCGACTGGGTTACGCAGAAGCAGGCCGAAGAACGAGACGACCGAGAGCGAGCGCGGTCGGCAGAAAAGGAACGGACTGCTGAACGAAATGAGTTGGAGGAACTATCTTTGGCGCGAGCCAAAGTCGAGCGAGAAACTCAAATTCTGCAGTTGAAGACGGCGAAGGCGAAGGACGCATCTACCAGTGGCCAGGGCCGTAGCATCAACGAACGTGGCCCCTCCGAGCATAATGTCCGAAATTTCTAACGACCTTTTTCTAGTCATCCGGCCAAAATCTCTGGAAAATTTCAACAATTCGCCGTCCGAAAAAGTTGATGACCTTTTTGGCCAAAATCTCGGGAAAATTTCATATTCGCCACCCGAAAAAGTTGATGACCTTTTTATTTCTTAGTTATTTCATTCATTTTTTGCACGTTTATGGGCCCCTTCCTTACCGGGGGCCCCTTCGGTCGGAGGGTACGGAGGGCGGTCGCTACGCCTCTGCCAGTGACGACTGTCTACTCGACTACGACTACTTATCGCAGTGACGAGGAAGCGACGGAAGCGACGAGGGAACAGTCAGAAGTAAGTGCGTCAAAGGTCCTAAGATTCCGCCCTTTGACGAGGATAAAGACGAGCTGGACAGCTATATCTTCCGCTTCGAACGATATGCGCAGCTCCAACACTGGAAGAAAGCCGACTGGGCTGTTTATCTGTCGGCTTTGCTCAAAGGTAAATCTCTTGAAGTTTACGCCCGGTTACCGATTGAAGAAGCCCTGTATTACGACCGCCTCAAGCAAGCTTTGCTGAAGCGCTTCAATCTAACCGAAGACGGGTTTCGGGCTAGATTTCGGGGCGCAAAACCAGATGGCGGCGAGACCCCGCTTCAGTTCATTTCCCGCCTAAACACCTACCTCCGACGATGGATTGAGATGGCCGGGAAGGAAGAGTCTTTTGAAGACTTGATGACTCTGATCATCAGCGAACAATTCCTTAATACTTGCTCAAGGGATTTGGCAATATTCCTCAAGGAGCGAAGACCTTCTACGTTGGCGGAAGTAGCTGAAATCTCTGAGCGCTATACGGAAGCGCATCTTCCGAGACCGGAGAAAAGTGGAAGCACGTCGGCGAAAGAATCGCCGAGAGCAGAACGGAAATTCATGGCGCCGAGGAAGTCAGACGTCAGACGTTGCTTCGTGTGCAACAGTACTACGCACCTGGCCGCGACTGCATGAAGAAAATTCCAGTGGCCAGCATGGAGTGCAACGGTTACGGACGCGCAGAACAGAATAACTCGAATCACTGGAACAAGGGAGACAACATACGACGCTCTTCAGCAACGGGTCATGGGTTCGACTGCGATAAACGTCACGAGAGGCCGCTGTCTGCTCCACCGACTACACAGGTCAAACAGCCTATGCCGATGCAGAGCAGACGTAGTCCGAAGTGTCACGCACATGCCAGACATGACTGCGAAGACTGTCTGATGACCGACGACGGTGAGTTGGAGCCGATGTGCAACGCCATGCCATCGGACAGCGTCGAACTACGCTGTGGCTGCACGTTTCCTGTCATCGCCGACGCTTGTTGCGATCGGGAATCTGCAGCGTCGATGCCGACTGCCGAAGGATGGGTCGGGAAGCAGAAGGTTATCGCTCTTCGAGGGACCTTGTGCCGGACGAGGCCCTAACCGGGGCCACAAAGACGTGTGTTTTAATTGACGGAACGATTCGACGTGTTCCAGTGGCCGAGATAGACATAGACACGCCCTTCTACAAAGGCAAGGTCAAAGCCATCTGCATGAGGATGCCCCTGTATGGACTAATTATTGGCAACATTCAGGGTGGCCTTTGTAATTTAGTCACATAGACGTTATTCCTTGATCTAAGATGACCTGTTTTGAACTTGTGAACTGTGATCGTAGATTTTTTGTTTTGGCAGTTTTGAACTTGTGGACTGTGTTTGTAGACTTTCTTGCAGTTTATAATTTAATTATTGCATAATATTAAGTTCGAGCACGTTGGTGCAAGGTGTAGGTTTTTTTCGCTATTCGTCAGGTTAGTTTAGAATGAGAATTCTTAGCTTAAGATTTCACTCTTGAAAATATGGAGTCTTGTGACAAATAGCGACTATATAATTAGCTGTTGTGACCTGCATAGGCCGATTGACTTGGTGCACTTAAGGACACACGCACTTTTGCACGACACCGGTAGGCCCTTTAGGCCTAGGCTATAACTGTGACCGATGATCGATCAATGAGGCTGGTCTGCCGGAAAGCGTGGGTGGTGAAACCGCGGGAAGGAACCGGTTTAAACTAGTGAAGGAGTAGCTATGGTGGGATATAAGAAGGTGACTCAGGGCTGAGAGGTGGGCAGTTGGAGGCTCGACGGACAGAGTGAAGACGCGGCAGTTCAATTCTCAACGGACCGAGATAGATTAATGCGTAGAACGCCGTAGATAGTGTCGAGTTACTTTGAGTAGTCATAGGTTTTTCGTTAATGTTCGCATTTCAATTGTTCGTTTTTAATAAACTTTGGAAAAATCTTCACAGGCATGCTGCGTAGGGTTAGTCATATTCGGATGATGGACAATCTGAAATTATTGTATCGAACACTGGTAGAACCATATCTAAAGTACAGTATTTGTAACTGTTGTATGGGTCTCCCCTTTTGAAACGACCTGTCTTAACCGAATACTTAAGAATCATCACCAGATCTGCGTACAAGACCCACTCAACACCCCTCTTTGTCCAACTAGGAATCCTGAAAATTCATGTCCTATGTTATGCCAAAGTTATGTTATTCATGTATAAATCCAAACATAATATGCTCCCTCCATTATTTAACGATTAGGCCTACTTCACACTATTATCAAATATACACACCTTTAATACTCGCAGCTCCCACAAAATTATGCTTTTCCCAATGCCAGCACCACTAAGTCTTGCCGCTACAATTATTGCCTGTCCTAGACTCAGTTTTTTTTCCCACCCTGTAAATCGTTCAAGTATCTTTCAACATATGCATGTTAAGTGTACATTAATGATGATTCTACATCGTAAAACACGATATTAAGCTTCAAAGTGTTTGGTCGTCATTCTGTTAAAAGATTTGTTGATCTCTATAACAAGGGAAATATTCCGAATAATATTATGGAGGCTTAATCTTTGGATACGGTCCTATCTAATAGAAACACCAACTTGTATATCACTATGCGACATACTTCACATCGCATTTGCAATGTCAAATGTACTTCGTACGCTAAAGAATATATTAACGAAGGACTTTGCATGATTATATACGAGAATAAATTATCATTAAAATTTCAGTGTACGTTCGGAAATCAACCTTGTCGTTCAAGTGATGCCATGAAAAAAAAGCGAATATGTATGGGTTGTGTTTATCATTCAACCCAGGTAGGCACGTACATTGTGCGAATCGCAGTTAACCTGGGTAAGCGATGATGGTTTTTTTAGGAAAGTAGAGGAAAATGAAATGCCACCGCTAGAGATGAAAACCTTTCTTCAGACTTGCTTTATCGTTCCTTGCGTCAAATCCCCCGTCTGCCCAGTGTCCACGTCCACTAGGGTGGATCGATTCAACAGGGCAAATTTTTTTGATCCACCCTAGAGTCCACTGACTGCAAGACAAACCAAGCAATTGGATCCAGTCCTCTCATCTTCAGATCATTTCATATGCATCGCTCAAACGTCGCTTTATCATCGTATGTATGTATGTGTGTAGGCTATGTATTAGAGTGGTCGCATCTGTAATGGCAAATTTTCAACTTCAGCTTCATTATTTCTCCAAACCGCTATTTGGTGCCACTTGGTAAAAGACTGATGTAGCCCCAAAATTATCTCGATTGAAAAATATTTAGGACTAGCACAACGTGTTTGAAGTTTTGGATTTTACGAAATATCATCGTCTTTTGAGTATAAGGATATTTTAGTCATATTTTTGGACGTAGCCTATGACTAGTTTTAACAAAAAAGACTACATTATTTTTACTCAAGCACAACTGAAATGTATGTCTAACTTCTACAATGTTGATGATGGGTTATTATATACTTTTATGAACAATTGAACATCACTATAGCATTCGACGCGTGAGTCCCTGAGATCGATGACCACAAACCTATACTAGCAAGCCATCACATTGCCCAGGGTTTTTTAATAGGTCTGATTTAATATCTACAGGAATAATTTGTTACACTAAAGCCTCGTTATTACATGCCTAAATTTAACACCAATTTTGATAATTATAACACGGACAAGGACCTCAAAAATAGTTGAGCTACAGAAACGACTGATGATATTTTCGTTTATTGTGGCAATCAAAGCAGAACGATACAGCACATCACAGATTAAATATATCAAGAGCTGCTGTACAAAAATAAGTTAAAATAGATGTCGACAACAGTAGAATAAAACTCTTAACTACTATTTACTAACTAATTCACGGCGGAATCACTGAGCAGAAACACCAGCTACTTAGGCAACAGCCTCGGTAGGTGTCATGAAGTAGATATTATACACAGCCAAAGTGTACATGCATATTTTAAATTAATTAGGTTGTCGTTTATTACGATATGTAGGTATAAAATTGTGAACACTTTGTCATAATAAATTAATGTGAGACAATCGCGAGGCTTACAAGATTTAGCCTATTCTATAAATTTAAGTTACCGCGAATTACGTGACGACTCTTCCTGGAGCCAACAACGGACTTCGTCTCGTGCTGTGGGTCAACCAGTCGGATGCTTGCTTTGCGATGTCCCCGGCTGTTGGATTTAAGGTAAGCCTAATATTGTTTCTAGCAATATCTCAATGAGTCGATGCACTCTTCTTTGTTGCACATTGTGACACTTTCATTTTGTCCCCCTAACGAGAATAGGCTAATCTGAAGCAGTGTGATCGGAATGTGAGCTGCCAGTGAAAGATTAATGGTCAAGGGAAAAGGCTTCCACATCATCGGTTCTGTAAACAATCAAATTAAAATAACCTAATCGTAAAATATTTAGCCCTATACTGCATTAAAATAATAGCTTTGTTTAAAAATAATATAAATCCGATTATTAGAAATTAAAAATTATAAATTCGATGATGATGATGATATAATTCAAATTCTCATCTGACTTCTAAATGATGATGATAGGCCTACATTTAAAATCTCATCTGACTTCTAAAGCGCCACTTGAAAGACAAGCATGGGCACCAGTTTATTCACGAGCGCTTCGTTGAGTCAAAAGGGTTGTCCGAAAGAGTAGTTCAAAGAAGGTCTGGGTTCGGTTGCCATGGGCAATCTTTTGTGGAGGGCGTTTGATTGGTTTAAATAGAAGTCGCGCTATGCGAATATTCATTGCAGCCACAGTAAACTCAGACCTTCTCGAAACCGAATATAGTTGTTCTTTTGTAGATTGTCCTTCATGATCCATATGACGATCCTTTTGTGCCTGACCTCGGATTCAGAGTTGGAACGGGCGTTTCAACATCCGTCTCGTTTTCACTCAGAAACGCAAGATAAATAATTATCATCAACGAATTGCATTAATCTCGCTGCATTAATGGGTCTAAAACAATGGCGAAGCAAGGTTTCTGGGGGCCCTTGTTGCAGGGCTTTCGGGGTTGGCCCTTCAATGCTTGAACCCCAAGATTTCAAACAATAAGACTGTGCAAAAGCGCCTGGCTTTTGTGACAGACTATTTGCATAGGCCTAGCTCACGCTCGAAATTAATATTATTGTTAAAATTAACTTAATTCAATTTTTATTATTTTCTTCCGTTTGGCTCTATAGTCTATAAAGCATTTTCTACTTCTTCAGGTTGGCAGAGTAAGCTTACTGAACAAAATGTATCGGTAAACATCGTTTCCTCTCTTGTAGTATCAATTACAACGATCAACACTGAAATTTTATCAAAAAGTTGGATTATTTGACTAAAAAAGAAAACCATTTAATAAATTGGTATAATGTGAGGCGACTCAAGTATGGTTTAGACCACTACGGTGAGTCTAAAAGAAGAATTTTAAAAAAGTCGGAAATTCTGAAATGTTCGCTTGGGCGAATACCTTTGTGTGAATACCCTTTCCGCGTAAATGGGCTAATAATATTGAGATTCTTTCTTTCCAGAATTCTTTTGTAAAGTAACTGGCATACCACCATAGTTTAGGAAGTGCCTCTTTGCTCGGTGTCGAAAAACCAAAGCCACCACCACCTCAGCATTGATCAATAAGAATTCAATTCTGTCACCATGCAGGCTTCATGAATTCATCGGGGTCTTGTACAGTCTACACAGCCTGCCCAATCCATCCCTGCGCCACCGTTGTAAATGTGGATTTGATCATTTGAATACATTCTCAATATTCTTAAATTAAAAATTGACTCTGATCACGGGGACCGACCCTTGACAGCCGAAGGGCCCATGTGCAATGCACAAGCTGCACAACCTATTGCTACCCCACTGGTCTAAAATCGAAAATAGGCTATAATTATTTTATATCACTATGTTTTATGGTAGAATAGAATAAGCCTAGAATAAATACTTGCTGCATTATTGCGGCTGACTTTAAAAAACAATAATTATAATTTGCAAAATGTTTACATTTCTTTTTCTTATTTTGAAACTGTTTAAAGCCGTGGTTGAAGAATTTTTCGGGGTGCAATAATTTGGAACTAAATATTATTCTGCATCAATTTATATTTGTAAATAAGATGTTTGTTATTTGTAGCTATCTATGTTGCCAGCGCCGTACGGTGATTGTCGCGATGGGAAAGACTACACGTACCAGAAGTGCATCATGCGTTGCGCCGATGATGTTCTGTTTTCCATCTGCAAATGTCGAGCGACTGAATTCAAGGGTACGAAAAGGTTTCACAGAACTTTTAAGTTTGTTGATTAATCTAGAAATGAAGTAGGAATTCAAAATAATGCGGGACCATGGTATAATTTATTAGAATCTATATCATTAGGATCAGTTCTACAGAGAGGGGCTTATAATAGTTCAAGTGCCAAACAAAGAGCAGCATCAGTAAGCTTTTGCTTGCTGAACATTGGATAACGTTTGTACCCAATGAGAAGGGTCACATGCCAGCCTTAGCAATGGTTAGAACATAGCATTTGGACATGGACCTATTGCGGGATTTCAAATGCTGCGCAAGGGATATGATTCGGATTACGGTACTTAGATTACCTATGACAAAAAAGTAATAGAATTAAGGCATCGAGCGTGAGTTCACGTATACTGTGCCAAAGATTGATTCGTTCAGTAGACAATATTCCAGATAGAATATCCAGGAAATCGTGATAAATACTATTTTCTCGTTTGTCTGTCTGGTGTGTTCCTATCATTCGTGAACAAAAAGTCAGCCAATATGAAATTCTGTCGATTGTTCGTTTTGCTTCAACATGATAGGCTACAATAATTATTTTAGCTAAGAGCTGTCTCAATTCATTTTTTGCAGAAGAGAGTAGGCCAAAATGCTCTATCGACCAGTTTTATTCCTGCGTGTCGAAAGTCGCAATGTGGGCGATTCAATCCGATGAGTCTCGTAAATGTGATTGTCCTCTTCAGTGCCATATACCCACCTATCCATACTCAATGTCTACAAGTCCTCTGTCAGAGCATTTCCTCAATTACATGTCGCAAAAGACTCAGTTCAAGGGACGGAATCTGACGATGTCTAAGCTGGGCAAGGAACTCGTCTACCTGGATATCTTCTACTCTGACTTGAACTACATCAACATCCAAACGAGTCCAGCCTACGATATCCTTACATTCGTTTGCGACATTGGCGGCGCATTGGGACTAATCCTTGGAGGCACAATTCTTACCATTGCGGAAGTTACCCAGTGCTTTGCCCTACTTCTGAATGAATTTGTTACTGCTGCAAGATTCGCTAAGATGCAGCGCCGCTAATCCCTTTAGCGGCCTACCGGCACATAATCGTATATAAAACTGACGACTATATTAATAAGGATAGCCGGGAAAGAGGTTGAAATGGTAAATACTAAAGCACACTGTCAGGAACTATGAGATAAAAAAAATCAATCTGTTTAGACTAATAATAGAAAAGTTGAAATTTCTGTGCAAACATTTGATACAAAATGTCTAATAGGCTATAATTATGACAATTCAAAGTCATAAATTAATTAGCTTATGTGCCACTGAAGTAATTATTAACCTGGCGTAACTAGGCCTATTGTTTATTCAGCATTGCCTTTAATTGAGGTGTTTCAAGCTTTGTTTTAAATTAATTATATTAAAATTTTCCCACTTTTCTTCTGAATTTCGGAGCACTTGCACTTATAAACACTTTGTTATTTTACGTTGTGGAACTGTTCGTGAATACGTTTCGTGCAAAATTATGAAATTTTTAGGCATAGAATTGTATTATTGCAGTCACGGGTCCAGAATGTTTAGAATGGGGGAAGGACAAAATGAGCGGGAACTTTCTGACGGACTTTTTACTTTTTAGTCTTTCTCCCGAAATTTAAGAAAGCACCGACTTTTGCTGTTTTAAAATCTGATGACTTTTTTGTCATATTGAGTAATGGGTCCACGTTCTGCGCAAATGTCAAATGGGGGAGGGGGTTGGCCGGATTGCCTTCACTGGATCCGCACCTGTATGATTGGTTGGTTTGATATTGTTGGTATGAAAAAACTTTTTATCTCACGTCTTTGCACAACAGTTGTCATTACTTTGAAAGTAATTAGAACTATGAGTTTACGCTTTTTATTCGTTACAATTGAAAGAATGTATCAACTTGTTTGTGATCGATTTCGTGAAAGAAGAAGACAGTTCTACTCTGCAATAAAATCGTCGCTTGACATTTCGACGCAGCAGTAAGCTTAGATGTTTTTTATTAAAATTTCAATCTCAACTTTTTTTGGCCGGTCTATCTCTGTGTAACGATATTATTATATTATGCTTATCAGCAAGATACGGGACATCATAAACTACATGACTGAAATACACCAATCCATCTTCCATTTCTCAAATATTTTTTCATAAATCCAGCTTCCGCTTCTCAAGCATTCTTGTCATCCGTCCATTTTTTTATTTCAGCATAAAATTCACAAATGCAGCTTCCATTTCTCCAACATTCTTCTCATCGATCCAGCTTCTTTTTTGTGTATAAAATACCTTGATCCAGCTTTCATTTCTCAAGCGATTCTTTCATCAATCCATCTTCTAGTCCAGCTAAAGAATTAAGCAAGCCTTTTTTTCATCAATTGGGATTCCAATATCAGACGCTTGCTAGATCCGCCCATCTTGTATTTGAGCCTAAGAAGTAATCCACCTCACTTTTATATTAGGGAGATATTATTTTCGTCAATGCAACTTGACAGTAAGACCAGAATCATACGAACTGCTCTACTCAAGATCTAATTATCTATCTAGACTTGAATGATGAAAATTAGCCTACTTGACTCTGCAAAAAACCTTTTAGTTGCATATGTTGATGACCTATAGATGAAAGCCTTGGCAATGAGCTAGGCTAATGCAGTTTTCTTATTTTATCAAAATGTTTATAGACGAAACAGCGCTAGAACAGGCCTCGGCATAAGTCAGGAGCAGTTAATTCATGTACAAATTAATACTTGACAAAGGTGTTGAGAGCTCGTTTCCAAATGTGGAAATCACGCTAAGAATGCAATTGGTAGGCCTATTCATGGTCACAAACGGTAACTGTAGCGCTGAACGCTCATTTTGTAAGATGAAGATCATCAAGAATAGGCCTCGAACAAGTATGTATGACACATGAGCGACTTAGCCACCTTGCAGTGCTAAGCATATAGACTGACATTCTACACCAACTGGACTTTAATCAGGGATTGATGACTTTGCCAATAGAAAAAGTGCGAAACGCCGAAAAGTCTCTATTGGACCTACTCAAATTTAAACCTAAGGGTAGGCCTAACCGAGCTAGTTAATTTACAATAGCTATCTGTTTTTATAATTTACTTTGTTTTTGTTTTGTTTGTCCGTATCAGTGACTTATGTTAGAAAGTAAAAACTGAAAAAGAGCACTAAAGTTTACCCTTTTCCTTTGTAATTTAGAAATGATTTAATAACCAATTGATTTAAATTGAGTTAATGCAAGGTATAATAGAAGACACTACAATATATTTATCAGTAAAAATTAACTATTTTTTGCTCAATTAATCATTATTATTCATTCTACCACCTCACTCGATCATCTCATTCCACGGAGCGTAAAAGCCAATGAACCTGACTTCGGGCAGACAACTCATCATCATTATCATCATCATCATCATCATCATCATCATCATCATCATCATCATCATCATCATCATCATCGTCGTCGTCGTCATCGTCATCAACATAAAAATATTATGTAAGAAATTAATTAACGATAAGCCTACAATTTAAACATTGCCTTTAGCACATTTACTTTCGACGTGTTTTGAATGTAGGCTTAGGCCTCTATGCCTACCTATGGAGTTTGTCTCTATCGGAGACTCTGCGTCAAATAGCAAGATAACCGTTGCAAAAAAGGCCCCACTATAATTGGCGCCCATGGGCCTCCACCACCCTAAATCCGGTCCTTCAGCCATGCGGGTATACTTCATAGTTCCGAAAATCACAGCTTCAAAAATCAAAGCTCTGAAAATCACATTTCCGAAATTCAAAAGATTATATACTTCATAGTTCCGAAAATCACTTGTTTCGAAAACACTGGTCAACAATTTAAAACTTTTTTTTGTATTTTTGATTTTATTGCTTTTTTCTATGTGTATCAATGCTATGACTAAAAAATGTGTTTAAAAAAAATTAATTAGCTCTACTATTGAAAATATTTGCAAAGATGGTTTTTCTTATATTTCGCAAAGTTCGAAACCTAAATTGACATTATTTAAACAGAACATTGATAGAAATTTTATAAAGACACTTCTAAGTACCTGTAGAATAATTTTTTTAATTCATAAAGTATATAATATTATTTGGGTGAAGCATAATTCCTCTGTATTAGACCATTCTTTTTGTCTTTGCCTGTCGCTTGTACTCTACATCTGGGGCATCTCTCACCAAAGTCCAGCAGTAGTCTGCTAACATCGCAGGACTCCATTTTCCCTGATACCTGTTTTCCATCGTCGATATGTCCTGATGGAAGCGTTCACCATGTTCATCGCTAACTGCACCACAGTTATCAGGAAAAAAGTCCAAATGAGAGTGCAGAAAGTGAATTTTCAGTGACATGTTGCAGCCTAATTTCTGGTAGGCTAAGAGAAGTCTCGTCACCAGTTCTTTGTAGTTATCTGCTTTCTTGTTTCCCAGGAAATTTTCAACCACAAGTTCGAATGATTTTCAGGCATTCTTCTCCAAACCACGAAGGATCTTATGAAAATGTTCATCTTTCAGAAGTGCACGTATCTGTGGACCAATTAACACACCTTCCTTTATTTTGGCCTCACTCAGTCTTGGGAATTTCTCTTTCAGGTACTTGAAAGCCTCACCATCTCGGTTCATTGCCTTCACAAAATTCTTTGCAAGTCCCAACTTTATATGTAATGGTGGTAACAAAACCTTCTTGGGGTCCACTAGTGGGCTGTGCTGCACACTTTTAGTTCCTGGATCCAGAGACTTCCGTGACGGCCATACTTTTCTTTTATAGTGGTCAGACCGTGCTCTACTATCCCACTCACAGATAAAGCAGCAAAATTTGGTGTATCCCAGTTGCATTCCCAGCAAGATGGCAATTACTTTTAGATCCCCACAGATCAGCCACTGGTGGTCATTGTAGTTAATAGAGTCAAGAAGAAGCTGCATGTTGACATAAGACTCCTTCATGCCAACAGCATATCCAACAGGAATTGATGGTAGTTCATTCCCATTATGTAATAATACTGCTTTTAAACTTAGCTTTGAAGCGTCAATAAAGAGTCTCCACTCTTCAGGTTTGTACTCAATATTGAGTGAATTCATCAATCCATTTATCTCATGGCAGAATACAAGGTCCCTTTTCATAGCGAAGAACTGAGTTAAGTCCTTGTGGCGGTCACGATATACTGAAATTTTCCCATTCTTCTGCAGCAGATTCCATTGCTGTAGTCTGGAGGCCAAAAATTCTGCTTTGTCTTTTGACAAATCGAGGTCTCTTATCAGGTCGCTTAATTCATTCTGTGTAATCCTGTGTATGTCTGCCGAGGGTATATCAGGAATAAAATCAGGATCTTGTGATGTTGAAGGTTCAGGTGATTCAGCTCTAGTATGATATGATTCTTCATCTTCAGAATCCAGAGAATAGTCTGCTGGCGGATCAGGAATGGGGAGTCCTTCTCCATGAGGTACTGGGCGAATTGCAGATGGTATATTGGGATAGTTGACAGTACATTCTCTCTTCCTGGACATTCCGTGCTGTAGGGGTGGCACCATACAAAAATAGCAGTCTGTGACATGATTGGTTGGTTCTCTCCATATCATAGGAACAGCAAAAGGCATGGAACGACCCTTTTGATTGAGCCAGTTCCGGAGGTTACAAGCACAAGTATTGCAACAAATATGTGGCGCCCAGCTTTTATCTTGGTCGCCAATCTTGCACCCAAAATAGCAGTCATAAGCCTTCCTAATAACTGGAGTAATGGAACATTTCTGTGTGGAAAATGTAGCTCTACCGCACACATAGCAAAAGTTATCAGCGCTATTTAGACACTTTCGAGGCATGTCCAGATATAATGATGAATGCTAACTGACACGAGAAACTCATCTGCAGCACTACTCAAAGATTGTCTGTGACTGATTCATAACAGAGGAAGATATTTATTCAGTAAATGTGATGAATCAGCACGAGAGTTTGTAAATTTGATGACGCTGCACAAAATTCTTGTAAATTGTTACGATTCAGCACAAAATTCTTGCAGGACTGCTATACCAAGTACGACTAAAACGAAGATATACACGAAGTTTTAAGAAAAATCAGTTTCTATGTAAAACTTACTGTATCATAAAAACTAGAGCTAAACAGCATTTATTAATGTCATATTCTTTTTCAGCACAGCAAAATTAGTTATAATTGACTGATTTCATCACCGATACATTTTGGCTGTTGATCAGTGAAATGAAAGCTCCGAAAATCAAAGCTCCGAAAATCAAATTTCCGAAAGTCAAAAGATTCGAAAAATGCAAAGCTCCGAAATGTAAAAGCTCATTTAAACTTTAAATATTATTATTATAATAAAATATAAACTGACGGACACAATAAAACTTTGGAAAGTTTCACAGGCACACCAAAGCTAGCCCACTTTGATTCTTCGTCAAACAAAAGCTTTTCAAGTTGCTGCTCCGAACAATTTCTTCAGAGATTCTTTCAAGTCCGACCAATTACGAAATTATCGAATCACTCAAGCCATGGTAATCGGTGATGCGTAACAGTCTAATGCTGAGGAACGTTTAATAAAGCTCTAAGCAATTCAACTTCGCTGAAGTTTCACAATCACACCAAATCGCCCCCTTTGATTCTTCGTCAAACAAAGCTAGCCCCCTTTGATTCTTGGTGAAACAAAAGCGTATACTTCATAGTTCCAGAAATCAAACAAAAGCTAGGTCAAACAAAGCTAGCCCTTTTTGATTCTTGGTCAAACAAAAGCGATTCAACTTCCTGCTCTTTCAAGTCCGACCATTAAAAACTCTCAGCAATTTTCGGAAGTTTGATTTTCGGAGGTTTGATTTTCGGAGCTTTGACTTTTCGGAGCTTTGACTTTTCGTAGCTTTGATTTCTCAACAGTTAACTTTCGGAGCTGTGAATTTCGGAGCTTTGATTTTCGGAGCAATGCAGTGCACCCAGCCATGCACTCGGATCCGTTTTCTTGTGATCGATTGAAAAAAAGTGAAGCAAGTGTTTCACAGGCCGGATGCCCTTCCTGACGCCCAACACTAATTTCGGGGGTGACACTAGCCTTTCAAGTTACCACCCACCCGCAAGGGAGCGGGGCAACATACCAATTTGGAATGGCGGTCTGCACTCGCCATGTCACAGGACCGTTATCGAGCCCGTGAAGCTTTTTACAACAGTGAGACGGGACTGGTGCTACTCATGTCTCACGCTGCACCCTGTTAGCCCTGCCGCTGTTGGTCCACGACTGCTTATTCGTCGGGGCTTTAAACCTGCTTAGTTCGCAGCTAACCTCTATATCTAGAGGCCACTCCACTATCCGCCACCTGTTTACGCGTGGAGTAGCAGTCAGCTCTGCATTCTAACTCCCAAGTCAGCTCTGCAGTCTGCATCCCATGTCAGTTCTGATAGACGTTTCTACTCAGACTAAATGAAATTTATAATGACAATAAAATTCTCGTTTAATTAATTTCAAACTGCATTCGACCGGAATGGGTCGATGCTGTCTTCTCTTAAGTGAACGATATAGGCCTATTCATGGTTTGTCAATAGCTGCAATTAGCGACTAATGCTATGGTATACCTTTAGATAATTAATAAGCCATTAAATTAATGGACGAATTTCTAAGCGATCGGAACACCATTAGAGTCGCCTACGTGAATAATTCCATGTAACATGCTCTCCATCGGATTCAGTCGATGTCGTTGCATGAACGCGACATGCATTTATTGCCGTTAATATTTTAGCTGCTATTAGTGACTAATACGTTATACATGTACCGTATAATATGTCTTCAGATAATTATTACCATGCCATTAAATTCAACAACGAATTACTTAGCGAGCGGCAGGCAGACCATTAGAGCATGCGTGTGTCAACCGGTGTATTCAATTGTATAACTCGACGATTTATTGTCGTCCTCCGTCGTCTTTTGTTCAAGGTTTCTGCAATTATAATTGGGGAGGGTTTTCTTCCTTCCGTTTAACCGTACGCCTATTCAACAGCCACCATCCAGTTCAAAAGCATCCGTTTGGTGCGGCTCTCGCTCGCAGTCACCTGGTAACTCTCACTTATCAATCGGGAATTCCCCTCAAAGTTGGTAAGTATTCTAACTGTTCTACCCAACTATTTTATTGGAACCGTAAGAGAGTTATCTTAATTCACGTTATAATAATATAATTCCTCGTCGGTTGTTTCATGCTCAGTCCAACTAAACCTCTCTATCCTAGGACACGCATACAACTAGAAATGTTCCAACCTTCTTTCATTATCATAAAGGTTCCACTCTGAGTAAGTTAGCGATCCAACGGTCCTGTCTCCCAATTGTATTTTCTGTAGGAGATATATCTCGTTTCTTTCACATTCACTCCATCTAAGCCTCCAGCCTCCACATCGTAGGTCGATTACAAAACTGGAAAGGCTCCAGCCTTGTTAATATTCCCTTTAATTGTTTCCATATTTCTCGTACAAGTCCAAGTTCCGTATCATTTGAATAAGCATCCTTTCCTCTCCGTTCATATTCATCCACTTATCTCCTTAAACTTTATAAAACGGCGTCTACCAAAAGCAATCTTCGTTCCCAAATTTATTATGACATGTTGCGTCTTTTGCTAGCCTCCATTCTGCTTTTTAAAAAACTCTTTGCGTTCGAGGCATATATTTACGTACCATATTATAACATTTAAATCAAAATGTAGACGGTTCATCACTCTCTGCTACCATTTTCCATAACTTATCCACTCGTTTTTAACGATGTAGGCCTATTTAATTAATGTGAATGTAGATCTAAATTATTTGTGGGCAGCACTTCTGCAGCGACAGTGTATAGAACAGGCTAAACAGCTGAGAAATAAACAATCAGAATAGGCCTACTCTCAGGCCTAATCATCTGCATTGTTTCACTTGTTTGGCAATAGCATTTTATGCCAACTTTTGTGTCGACAATAATTGACATGACGGGTTAAAGGGTCAAAGGTTTTGTCTAATATTCGAACATAGGTTACAGGACAGTGAATGTGTTTTTCATTTTTAAAATAATGTTCGTTCAGTTATGTGTGTATAAATTATGAGATATTGCAAGACAAACTGATCGCCTCTCTTGGCTTTGAATAACAGTTCAACATCAATGCCGCTTATGATTGGCTCTCACACTATGCACACCATTAGCTGAGTGCGTCTGTACAGTTGCTTGGATACCATTGCCATGACGCTCCTTGTTTAGTCCACAAAATAAGAAATGATCGCACGCGAGAATTATTACGTCAGGGCGCTTGGGCGTGCAGCGCATGGAGCTATCAGTCAGCGTTTGTGCATACAGGAGGAGATTCGTTATATTTATAAGGCAGTGGCAACTGAGCGCTGCAAAGAGTGTTGGCAAGCGAGAAAGAGAGAGAGCGATAGATGCTTTGTAATAGCGTTGCTTAGAGAATTATTGTGCATAAGTTGCGTTGTGTGTCTTCAATCTCTGTGGCATTATCTGAGTTAGACAGGTTTTGCTAGGGTGGTGATGAGTAACCGTTGTATGCTGCAGGAAAATAATTGTGTAAGTGACAAGCATCCGTGTATATAGCATGTTTTGTTAATATTATGTTTTATAAAAGCTTTTGCTTGCATGGGCGCCCGCACACAGGGGCAAGAGGGGGCACTTGTCCCTTTCTAAAATTGACAGTTACTTTTTAAACAACTACTGCGATAATGAAATTCTGTCCGATCATCTGCCAGCGCGTCGGTCGTGACCGCGGATGAAATCGAAGTTCCGACAATTTGGAAAATATGTGAAATATTCTTCTTTCAGACACTACGGTCTTGACGGGAGGAAAACCCACTGTTTGGCCTCCAAAAAGATTCCTTCCAATATCTTATTTCACGGCTGTCAGTTTACAAACCTCTTACTTTCTTCAACAACTTCTGCTATACGAGTGCGGAGATGTTACACGGTCAAAATCTATGACGAGTTCAGTGTTCTCAGCCAATCACAGGCCACATCCAGAACTCGCTCGAATCACGTGACCGAGGGGGTCCAATCAACGACTTACACGTTGGCAAGAATCTAAAATGCGACACTCTCTGCCGGCAAAGAGGTACTGTACCGGAGGTCGGTTCCAAAGTGGCTAAAATCCGGAGGCCGGTCGCAAATTTAGCAAGGCCACAAAAATATATAATAAGGTAATAATTAAAGATCGAAAGTACGCAATTTCGCAATCGTTACACGTCTCTTCAGGAAACCACCTTTTTAACTACTGCTTTTAATTTTTTTACAAACTTTTTCGTGTTAAAGAAAGTATTCATACTAACAATTATAAAAAGTTGAAACTGAAAATAAGCACTAAAAGCTCTATGAAAAATACCCATGCATGTTCTTAATTTCCTGCTTGCATATTTCAACATCCTGATACAAAAATTTGTAACCGTGAAATCCGCGTTTTGCCCCTTCCTGCACAAAATTTATGCGGGCGCCAATGTTTGCTTGGTTTACTAGGCCTAATTTCTCAGAGACTAAGACTTTGTCTTAAATTCTGCTTTGGTTCACCAAGCGACATTGCAAAGTTCGATCAAGCAAGAATTCAGAAAACCGTCAGTCATAGTAGCACACCGACTTGAACGGTAAGTTTTCGTCAGAATCTTTTCTATCTTGTTTCATGTCCATTGTTTCGGTATGTGACCTTTTTTTCATTGAAATTAGGTTATTGTTTATGCAATTATTCAGTGCGATATCAATTCTATGCAATCGAAAGTCATAATTTTTGTCGTTTTACAGTTACCGTACGTACAGCCTAAGTTCACATTGTGAATCATAATAGGCCTATGTGAAGTTCTTGTATTCACATTTCGATGAGCTTTCATCCTAAATGACGAATAGTTCATCATAAAATTGTACTTCTTATCCTGTCAAAACCTGGTTTTTTTCCTTCACATAGTAGATCAGATTAAAATTTCGGAAAGTTTTGATTGGGTGACTCGATTTGTCAGATTCCAACTCTCTCTCTCTGTCACATAACGACTTGTCATGGAAGTCACATCGGTTTTTGTTCTATTTTAATAGACGTGAGAGCAATAGAGTTTGCCAGTTTATTTTGGTAGGTCTAAAAAGTTACTAAAGAACGAAATCTAACTCTTCGTTGCTTTCGTGGAATAGCTTGTGCCCTCGATATACAGAAAAGGATTGCAGAAATAAATAATGGCCTTTGCTTGATGATTCATGCCCTTCAAAATCTTTGCAAAGAGTAATCTTGCAATTAACAAACGCGATGAAAGCAGACTCTATTTTATTATCAATCTAAATCAATTATTATCAATTCATTTTGTAGATAAAACTGAGGATGAGTCACCCATTCACGATCGAATATATGAGGGAAGGAGAAATTGTTTCACCTGACATCGACCTACATGCTGAAAGAAAGCAAGACGATCAACAAGTGGAAGACAAAGGACAGCAGACCAATTCAAGACCTAGCACGAGTAGTTGCGAGAGTCAGTCGACGATAATCGGTGGATGCCAGACCGATCGAGATGGCGAAAATCAGGAAGCCATGGAACAAGTAAAGGAGGAGATGAATATAACCATAACAGATGATGAGAAAGTGAGTTTTCTGAAGATCTTGAGATTGGGAATGAAACGTAGGATAGAAATCTTTGCAGATGAAGTATCCATTGTCGGTTTGTCTTACCTGGTCAAACCATCGAATCACAAAATTGGTTCCATCATCCGTAAGATTGTGTGGACGATGCTTCTAATGTTTGGAACAGGTTTCATGATATACCAAATCTACTACCGTATCACCTATTATCAGACATATCCAACCATCGTCGACTATCGAGTGGCTTACAACAGATCGCTACGCTTTCCTACGGTTACCATCTGCCCCGAGAGTATTGCAAGCAAAAAGGCAGTCTTGTCGATGGGCAAGTATTTGGGTAGGCATAAGACGATTCTGTTGTTGTGACCAATTTAGATCCACAGAGAAAATTGAATGAGACCATAAGTTTAGTTTCTGTTTCACGATTCAGCGACAGTCCGATGATTTGCAATTTATTAACGATACGCCCTGTTACTCGATCGCTTACGCCAGAGCGCTCAGCCGCCACTCTTCACAGTCCGACTTGATAACTGATGCTCACTCTATAATGTCGGTCTTTGGTCAAGAGCGACTCTGAGCAACTGCAAATCTCGCTATGAACGAATGAGGGAATGTTATTACTCAATCTTCGCCATGAATAACTTATAGCAATTATAGACTGCAGTCCTCCTAACTTTTCCGTAGAGCAGATGGTGTGCCATCAAAAAGAGTCGAACGTACTTCATTGGGGAAAATACCTGCTAGTATCAGTGTGAGTAGGCTAATTGAGTTGGGCGGAGGCGATGGAGGAGGAATTCATTGGGTGATCAGATTTGCTAACATCGAGTGGCGTTCAATAACCTTTAAACTTCAGTGGTGGGTTCAGTGACTTGGAGCCGGAGGGTTCCAGGCTCGAATGAACTTTAAGCTGTCACGTAGGGACCTTGAGCAAGTCATTCACTCGCAATTGCTCGTGGGATTCGGAGTGAAACTCCGATGCAGTGTCCGCGCTATAACCGCGGAACGCCTCTAAGTAGGCTAAAGGGCTTTAAGGGGCGCTGTATATAGCGAATGCGAGAAATAAATAAATAAACTTCCTCGCAACACCCTTACTACTATCTTATACTCATCCCAATCTATTCTTCATGACAAACAACTGCTCACTGGTTTTAGCAGTTTCTTCTAGACAATATTGTTATAATAGTTGTTGTAAATATATTTCAGGACCACAAACAGAAAGCATTGCTTCAAAGCGTTACCCACCTCTGTTGTATATCGGATTAGATAGCGACAACTTCACATTTGGCTTTCCGCAGTTCGGTTCCGACTGGTGGTTCGTTTACAAAGCCGTTGCTGTGAGAACGGAAGATTGGATGGTCGAGGTGAGACCACGAATGACATGAAAACCGAAATTGGCCATGACTCTATAGTCTCTGGTTCTATTTCCATTAGGCCGGTGTCGCGTGACAGGATCTGTACTCTCCTCCATAACAGTCTTCCCCGGAGACTTTTTTCAAAACAGATTCGTCTTCTAGAGTAAAGCTTTCTCCTCGTTGGGCCTCTCTACCTGGACTGGCTTCCCTCTGAAGCTTCGCCACTTTCTGGCAACTTGTCTCTCACATGTGCATCTTCTTCCAGGGTCTTCTTCTTTCTCTCTTCCGTCCGTCAGTCATGCGATGACGATGAGGCTCTCACATGACTTCTCCAGACTTGTCTATTTCTGGTGAGATCCTTTGCTCTTGGCATACTAATATCCATCATCTTCAGATCCTCTCTGACGTTGTCCATCCATTATCTTTGAGTAAGGTCTACCTAATAAAACGTCAGGTTGTATCGCAATGCCACATAGGCTACTTCGCATCACTCTTGCAATTTCAAATGGATTTTGTACGCTAAATAAATTAATTAATGGTCTTACATGATTATTTTATCTCAGTATTATCATTAATATTTCAGTGTACGTTCGGGAATCAACCTTGTCGCTCAAGTGAAGCCATGAAAGAAAAAGCGAATATGTATGGAACGTGCTTATCATTCAACCCAGGTAGACACGTATGGACCGAGGTAAACCCGTTTACAGCCGCTATGAGAAATATCCACCGTATCAAGCTGCAGCTGATAGTATATCATCAATATGATGCCAATAGACTTCTGAGAGTGCAATTTTATTTAAATTATTTGTTGTGACCTAGTTTCAGGACGTTGCGTTTTCGCAACAACGGCAGGAAAGGTGAACTTTATTTATGCATTATAAAGATGAATGTGGCTGTGTATGTAGGCCTATGTGTGTTTTCCAGAATATACGCCTACACTTTCGCTGCTATTGATCTGAAACCTTGCACCTAAACAGAGGGCCGCCAAGGCCATCCAGTGGAGGGACTGGTTTTACCCAATCACTGTAAGGGGGGAAGTGGGCAGTCGGAAAATGACACAAATATCGCTGTTTCCTCATATTCACCATGGTTTCACATCGAACTTGAACCTGACAGCTAGACCGAGTGCCCCCATGGTGACCTCGCGCCCACAAGGACACATCGCGTCCACAAGGGGATGGGGTGGGCGCTTGGTTTCTGGGTGAACCAAAACTTTTACCTCGAAATTTCATGAGTAGCGCCGGTTACTTCAGAGGAGAGAATGGGGACTCCGTGCACGGGTGAGAGCGAGGTAGGTGTGATGTTGAGGTGTGGTGGGGTGGTGGTAGGGTGGAGTGGGGTGGTGGTGAGGAGGGAAATGGCGGTTGGTGTTAGTAGTCACAAATCTAAATTTACTGTATAACCAGAGTGATGGAAGCTATTAGCGCCGTGTAGGCTAATTGCAAAGCTGTCTGTTCAGTTTGTAGTTCAGTTTAATTAAGACTATTGCATAACTTGTAAATGTAAAGCGCAGTGTGACTTGCAGGCGTTTCATTAAAGAAAAGATTATTATTACTGTATTATTAACTGATCAGAAGCATTTCAGAATTTTTCTTACCACCTGATGAATAGCCTATGTCATTCGGTAGCCATAATAGTTATTATGATTACAGAATAACAATATAAATAAAACATAATAATTATAGCCAATATAATTACTATACGAGAACAACAATATTAACAAGAGAATGAAGTCTTATTAAAAGACTTATTCTATAAATTTAAGAAACGGCGAATTACGTGACGACTCAGCCTGGAGCCAATAACGGACTTCGTCTCGTGCTGTGGGTCAACCAATCAGATTCTTGCATTGCAATGTCTCCAGCTGTTGGATTTAAGGTAGGCCTAGCCTAAGCCTAATGTCTTTTTTTATCAATATCTCAATGAATCGCTTTATGTGCTTTTCTTCTTGCTTGTAGGCTACAATGATACACTTTCATTTTGTGTTTCCCCCCCACAACGAGCAACGAGGATAATCTGATTCATGATCTGAATGTGATGTGCTTGTCATAGATTAATCATTAACGGATAAAGCTTTCCGTATGCGGAGGTTTCGTCAACGAACGATTCGTCACATGGAATAAATTTAATAAATCCTGCTTCCTTTTAGACACTCGTTCAATTAATCGTCATTCCAGCATCATTCTATTTGAGCAAAAACTATAATTCTTCGTAGATCCAAATTTAATTTTGGAAAGAATTTGTTTCATCATTCCAGCTTTTCTATTTAGGCAAAAACTACTTTTTTCATATAATTTCTATTAAAACTACACTGTCCTGAAAAGGGGACCCATTTTGTAAATATGAAAATAAATAGTAAACATTCATCGATATTTACAATTCAAACAACCTTTCAATCCTGACATAATTATTCATATAATACTGTTGAAAATACAAAAATTCCAGTCACAATGATGACGTCAAAATGACGTCATTTGCATTAAAGTTCATTAAAATTTTAGTCGGCCAGTCATGCATGGTTTCGGTTGGTAGGCCCTAGGCTATAATAATTGTTGGCTCTTGGTCAAACGGAAATCCTTTAATAAAACCAGGAGTGAAAATAAATGCAGCTTATTACAAGAATGGTCTGCTCCATAATAATTATAGAATTGATGTCTGATATCTGGGCATACTCGGATTAATAAATATTTCAACAAGATGACGCTCCGGCTCACTGAGCTCCTTAAACTGTTGAACTGTTGTCTAAGGCGACTCAGGATTTCATTCCTACTATAGGCCTAATCGTCTCGCTGCCAAACGGCCCGAGCTTAAATCCAGTTGATTACAAAATTTGGATACTATAATTGCAGAAGATGGTGTACAAGACAAGGAAAAGAGACATTGAAGAACTCCGTGAGCGAATAATTGTTAATACCTGCATGGGAAGATTTTGATAACCTGGTTAACAGTGGTTATCGATGCGGCTGTTGGCTATTAGCTCGACCATTTTGAAGCCTGCGTTGAGGCCGAAGGTGGAGACTTTGAGCACAAATTGCAGGCTGTCATATATCAGATCATAGATGTAAGAAACGATGAAAACGAAATAAAAAACGGTAAAACGACGTTTTTTTCAAAATAATAAAAAACGACAAAGAACCGATAAAAAACGGAAACGGAAAATAATTTGACTTTGCTACATCTAAAACCGCATTTTAACCTTGAAAACCTTGATTGGGTACCTACTACACGCAGGCTATCTCTTAAATGATGATGTTAAACGATGAAATAATGACTTTAGTTAGCTGAATCCTTGAGAGTTGGCGGAAAACATAAGAAATATCAGAAAAAATTAAAATTAAGGAAAATAATAATAGAAAGTAAATTTATAAATAAAGATAAAGAAAAAAAAACGATAAAAAACGATGGGAAAAATAAAAACCAAAAAAATGACGTTTTTTGGGAGAGAATAAAAAACGAAAAAAACTTTTTTACAACTATGTATCAGATATAAAAAATCAAATTAAACTAACAATCATCATTAATAAATGATGTCTTAAAATATTAAAATTTTAGATATTTCTTGCACTTATTTCTTAAATTTGAATTTTAATGCAAGTGACGTCATTATGACGTCATTATTGAGACTGGAACATTTATAATTTCACAATTATTAGACAAATGTGTTGGGATAAAAACGGTGTCTGAATTGTAAAAATCGATGAATATTTACTATTTACTTTCATATTTACAAAATGGGTCCCTTTTCCGGACACAGTGTATATTTGTTCACCAAAAACTTCTCTTTAAGCTGAGACTGCTGAGTCACGACCCGGAAGCGGAAGAGTGCGTCCCTGCACTGACAGTAATCACGCAGATACAACTATTTCATTCAATACATACAGTCATGTACATCTGATTACACTTTGTGTGATTCATGAACTCTCTATTCTTAGGGTCACACAAGCAAAGAAATGAAAACAAACGAAAGAAACTAGGAATGGCCTGTATATCTGACAAGATACGTGAGTTCAGATTGAGGTGGTATGGACATGACATTGTGGAGCGGGCGGAGGATACCAGCATCAAAAGAATAATGAAGGCGGACAGGACAAGGCAGTCGGGGGCGGCAGAAGAAGAAGAGGTGGATAGACATGATCCAGCAGGACCTCAAACTATTCAAACTCAGACCCGACGTAATAGAACCACATAAGGGAAAGAAGAAAACTCTGTTCTTAATAATTGCAATCTTTTGTGGAGGTTCTTTGATTGGTTTTAATTGAAGTCGACCTATTCGAATGTTCATTACAGCCACAGTAGGCTCAGACCTTCGCATCACAGAATAAACCTGGCTGTTATTTTGTAGATTGTTCTGCATGACCCATATGACGATCCTTTTGTGCCGGACTTTGGATTCAGAGTTGGAACGGGCGTTTCAACTTCCGTCTCGTTTTCACTCAGAAACGCAAGACAAATAATTTTCATCAACAAATTGCATTAATTTAGTTGCATTAACATAGGGTCTAAAATCTATAATAATAATTATAATTAGTTTATATCACTATGTTTTACTGTAAGACTTAGAATAGAATTATTAGCTTAGAATAATTGTTGCAACTTGCAATCGCTGCATTATTGCGGCTGACTATTAAGAACAATATTATAATTTGCACGTGTTTACGTAATTATCTTTTTCTTATTTTGAAACTGTTTAAAGCCGTGGTTGAAGAATTTTTCGGGTGCAATAATTTGGAACTAGATATTATTCTGCACCAATTTGGATTTGTAATAAATAATGATGTTTGTGATTTGTAGCTATCTATGTTGCCAGCGCCGTACGGTGATTGTCGCAATGGGAAAGACTACACGTACCAGAAGTGCATCATGCGTTGCGCCGATGATGTTCTATTTTCCATCTGCAAATGTCAAACGACTGAGGTCAACAGTACGTAAAAGTTTCACAGAACGTTTAAGTTTGTTAATTAGTCTAGAAATGAAGTAGGAATGCAAATGATGGACCGTGATATAGACTACTATATCATTAGGATCAGTTCTACCAAACAAAGACTAATATTAGTTTGCTTGCTGACCATTGGATAACGTTTGGACCCACTCAGAAGGGTCACATGCCAGCCTGAGCCATGGTTCGAATGTTGCATTTGGACATGGACCTATTGCGGGAATTCAAGTGCTGCGCAAGGGATATGATTCGGATTAGGCCTACCTAGATTACATACAGGTATGCCAAAAAATGAATAGAATTAAGACATCGAGAGTGCGTTCAAGTATTGTGCAATGGATTGATTCCTTTACGTTCTCTGCCAAGCGGCAGGTCCAAACGTCCAATGCCTCCACGTTTCCCGCTGTTGCCATATCCTTCAGTTCTCAGTTCTACTGAACGCCGTGAACGGATTGATTTCGTTCAGTAGAGATTCCAGAACCTGATAGAATATTCTGGAAATCACTATTATACTGTTTTCTCGTCTGTCTGCTGCAGTCGTGAACAAAAATGGTGGCCAATATGAAATTCTTTCGATTGTTCGTCTTTGCATCAACATGATAGGCTACAATTATTATTTTAGATAAAATCTGTCTCAATTCATTTTTTCTGATTATTTGCAGAAACGAGTAGACCTATATGCTCTATTGACCAGTTTTATTCCTGCGTGTCGAAAGTCGCAATGTGGGCGATACAATCCGATGAGTCTCGTAATTGTGATTGTCCTCTTCAGTGCCATATACCTACCTATCCATATTCAATAACTTCAAGTCCTCTGTCAGAGCATTTCCTCAATTACATGTCGAAAAAGAATCAGTTCAAGGGACGGAATCTGACGATGTCTAAGCTGGGCAAGGAACTCGTCTACCTCGATATCTTCTACTCTGACTTGAACTACGTCGACATCCAAACGTTTCCTGCTTACGATTTGTTCACATTGGTCTGCGACATTGGAGGCGCTTTGGGACTAATCCTTGGAGGCACAATACTTACCATTGCAGAAGTTACTCAGTGCTTTGCACTGCTACTGAATGAATTTGTTACTGCTGCAAGATTCGCTAAGATGCAGCGCCGTTAGCGGCCGACCAGCATATAATCGTTTATAAAACTGACGACTATTATAATAATAGGTATAGCCGGGAAAGAGTTTGAAATGGTAAATACTAAAGCACAGGGACTATGAGATAAAAAATTAAATCTTTATAGACTAACTAGCTGTACCCAGCCACGCGTTGCTGTGGCAGAAAAGACCCCCCCCCCCCCCCCCCCCCCCCCCCCCCCCCCCCCCCCCCCCCCCCCCCCCCCCCCCCCCCCCCCCCCCCCCCCCCCCCCCCCCCCCCCCCCCCCCCCCCCCCCCCCCCCCCCCCCCCTCCCCCTCCCCCCCCCCCTCCCCCTCCCCCTCCCCCTCCCCCTCCCCCTCCCCCTCCCCCTCCCCCTCCCCCTCCCCCTCCCCCTCCCCCTCCCCCTCCCCCTCCCCCTCCCCCTCCCCCTCCCCCTCCCCCTCCCCCTCCCCCTCCCCCTCCCCCTCCCCCTCCCCCTCCCCCTCCCCCTCCCCCTCCCCCTCCCCCTCCCCCTCCCCCTCCCCCTCCCCCTCCCCCTCCCCCTCCCCCTCCCCCTCCCCCTCCCCCTCCCCCTCCCCCTCCCCCTCCCCCTCCCCCTCCCCCTCCCCCTCCCCCTCCCCCTCCCCCTCCCCCTCCCCCTCCCCCTCCCCCTCCCCCTCCCCCTCCCCCTCCCCCTCCCCCTCCCCCTCCCCCTCCCCCTCCCCCTCCCCCTCCCCCTCCCCCTCCCCCTCCCCCTCCCCCTCCCCCTCCCCCTCCCCCTCCCCCTCCCCCTCCCCCTCCCCTACCCCCTCTCCCTCCCCCTCCCCCTCCTCTTCATTCTCCCCTCCCCTCCCCCTTCCCCTCCCCCCCTCCCCCTCCCCCTCCCCCCTCTTCTCCCCCTCCTCCTCTTCCCCTCCCCCTCCCTCGATTTCCCCTTTCTTTCTCCCCCTCTTCCTCCCCTCCCCCTTCTCCCTCCCCTCCTCTCCTCCTCCCCCTCCCCTTCCCCCTCCCCCTTCCCCTCCGCTCCGTCCCCCTCCCACTCCGCTCGTTTCCTCCCTCACACTGTCCTTTACTGACAGCGGATAGAGGCCAAGAATTTTGGAAGGCCGTAACGTAATTATTTATCGAGTCGCTTATGACGTCACGGGACGCGCACTCATTAATGTTTCGTCACTTTGTTTCTGGTAAAGACGATTGTGAAATTTTGCAAGCGTGCCGTTTCGTTGAATTTGCAAAGAATTTTGGAAGGCCGTAACGTAATTATTTATCGAGTCGCTTATGACGTCACGGGACGCGCACTCATTAATGTTTCGTCACTTTGTTTCTGGTAAAGACGATTGTGAAATTTTGCAAGCGTGCCGTTTCGTTGAATTTACAAATGGCGGGCGAACGGATTGCAAAGTTCACTTTTTGTGGAAACGATTGGGTTTTTTTCGGGGAAAGAAATGTCGTGACCTTGCGCTATCGGAATGGAAGGTTTGGTAAATTTTCAAAACAATTGATGCGTAGCTTTCGGCGTGATCGTGACCGCAGGATCGCAAAGTTTCATTTTTATTTATATAGATAATAGAAAAGTTAAAATTACAGTGCAAACGTTTGATGCAGAATAGCTAATATAATTATGAGAATTTAACGTCATATTTAATGAGATATGTGCCACTGAAGTAATTATTAACTTTAACAAACTATTGTTTATTCAGCATTGCCTTTAATTGAGCTGTTTTTAACATTTTTTTTTTAAAATTTCCTCTTTTTTATGAATTTCGGAGCACTTGCACTTGCACTTATAAACACTTTGTTATTTTACGTTGTGGGACTTTTCGTGAGTACATTTCGTGCATATGAAAATTTTAGGCCTAGAATTGTATGAATGCAGTGACGGATACAGAATGTTTAGAATGGGAGGGAAGGGCCAAATGAGAGGGAACTTTCTAACGGACTTTTTAGTCTTTCTCACGAAATTTAAGAAAGCGCCGACTTTTGCTGTTTTAAAATCTGATGACGTTTTTTAGTCATATTGAGTAATGGGTCCACATTCTGTGCAAAATGCCGGATTGCCTTCTCTGGATCCGCACCTGTGTAATGATTTCATGGTTTAATATTGTTGGTATGGAACGATTTTTGATCGCACGTCTCTGCACAATTATTATAGTTGTCATTTGAAAGGTATTTGTATGAGTTTATACTATTCATTCGCTGTAATATTGATCCAATGCATCAACTTGTTTGTGATCGATTTCGTGACCGATGTTCTGTGCGAGAAGAAGACAGTTCTACTTTGCAATTACATCTTCGCTCCACATTTCGACGCAGCAGTAAATGTTTTTGATTAAAATTTCAATCTCAACTTTATTGGCCGATCTATCTCTGTGTAGCGATATACTATGCTTATCAGCTGGATACATCATAAAATACATGAATGAAATACACCAATCCATCTTCCATTGATGAAACTTTTTTCATAAATTCAGCTTCTGTTTCTCAAGCATTCTTTTTATCCATCCAACTATTATTTCAGCATAAAATTCACAAATCCAGCTTCCAATTCTCTAGCATTCTTTTCATCGATCCAGCTTCTTTTTCATGGAAAAAATAGGCCTACCTTGATACAGCTTTCATTTCTCAAGCGATCATTTCATCAATCCAGCTTCTAGTGCAGCTAAAAAATCAAGCAAGCCTTTTTTTCATCAATTAGGATTACAATACCAGACGCTAGTTAGATCCGGCCATCTTGTATTTGAGCCTAAGAAATCATCCACCTCACTTTTATATAGGGAGAGATTATTTTCGTCAATGCAGCTTCCATACAAAACAGAATTGTTTTCTTCAATCGAACTTCCATTCAGGAAGGTGATTAATAATTATTTCGTTTATCTATATCTATTTTTATCAATTCACCCTATTAGTCACAAAGCGTTCATTTTCTATTAGCCTACATTTTCAGCAAGGGTTTCATCATTCTGTTTACGATTTATCATGAGTTACATGTATTTTCATCAAATCCAACTTCTATTTCAGCAAGAATACCCAGCGACTGATAAATGTATAGATTGAACATTTTGAGCTTTTTTGGTGGACCATTTCGTCGCCTCAGAATTATCTTGTCGTAGGCCTATGTCCATTTTTTTCAAAATCGAGTTTAGACTTGTCTTATAGCAAACAATTGTCTATTTTTCTTCACTGTTAACCGTTAGGAGATACGACAAGTCGTTTTAAGGATATTCAACGAAAACCACTTGTCGTATGTCCATTTTCAGCATACACGTTGTCGTATCTCCAATTTCATTTTTGTCGCATCTCCAGTACCGCATTCACGGTTAAAACTTAAAAGTGCATTGTCGTATGTCCAGAGAAAGATCGTCACTGATTGGACGATAAGGAGATACGACATCAATACACTGCCCACTTTGTTGTATCATAAGCTTAGTGTCGTAAGTCCATAGAATAAAAACGTTCTTTTATTAAAAAAGGGTAGGCCTATAATTAAACTTACGAAAATTCAAATGAACAAAGTCGCAATTGATTGTATATTGCTTTCTTTTATTATTTAATTTTTTTATTTCGCATGTCAGGATGACTTGCAATTGATTTCAATCCATTTTATAGGCCTACAACATTTTCGAAATTTTCACAAAAACCATTCTAAGTTTCAGTTTAGTCTTTGTGCAACATCCTTTAATTAATGTCGATGCTTTAATATGACGTCTTTGCTTGAAGTTTTATTGCACTGGATATATTTTTTTGGGTCAAAAGTTGCGTAACTTCTACCTCGTTTTTCTCGGAATTCACAAAAGTGGACATGGTTACGCTAAGATAACGAACGATTTTGTCGTGAATCAATAATTAGGCCTATTGTAGTGAGCCACTGTTGTCGGTGAACGAATTGAGGCGTTGAGCATACCTAAGTTAGGGTTAGCCACGTTGGCGCTCGGCGTCTCAATTATTGTCTGTGAACCATTGTTGTCGTGAGACACCGTGCCAGTAGCAATGTATGGTCTTGAGACGCATTCTTGCAGCTACAAGTGACAACAAAAGTAGGCAGCTCAGCCGCAGCTGTTGCCCAACTATTGTGAAAAGAGGATAGGCCTAATAATAATTATTATCTTCTCTGTTGACGTGACTTGACGTCCGTGGTCTCTGCTGAAAAGATTCGGAAAATAAGATAGCCCCTCCCACTACTGGCTTGGCCAAAGCAGGAGTGATCCAGCACTTAGGCCATTAGAGTTAAGCTACCGAACCCACTGCTGTAGAGCCGACCTGCGTTTCGTGCCTTGATAGTGGCCGTATTTCGCATAATCTGTACCTGTAATCATTCTGCGGTCTGTCAGATTGAATCATTAAAGAATATTATTATTAATATTAATATAACTACGTTGAGCTATGAACAGAATAGGCTGCCTGGTACCAGGATATAAAAAAGAGACAGGGCATAATATTGACTCCTGGTCTATGCCGTAGTCCGAATGTATGACTGGAATGAGAGTGGGTTGGGCACGCCCACTGTCGTCCGCCATTTTCAGAGTGACCCAGTTGCATCTGCTTAATACATGTGCGATATATATATATATATTTTTTACCCGAGGTACCTAGGATCCCTCGGGATTTCAAAAAATTGTCCGGAGACTGTTAGTTGGTGGGTTCTGGAACGGCTACGCTTCATCCAATTCTGGCAAGTCAAAAGTGCTGTGGTAAGCAACGGCATTGAATCGCTGAATAATAATTGAAAGCCTTTGGAATAGGTGGCTTGTTTCTCTCGGGTCTCCGGAAATCCGAGTAAGATTGCGTCCAAGATCAGAAATGAAAGAAAGACCAGTGCTATTGATGGGCCCAAGAGTTTCGAGGGGCCCACCATAATATTATTTTTTTTTTGCCCCGAGGTACATATGATCCCTCGGGGACTTACACCAATGCTAAAATAAAAACATCTGGAACGTCATCTAGTCGTCGTTGAAATCCAGTGCAGGAAAAGAGCCGCGGAATGTCACCGCATTAAATCGCTGGATTGTGACAGAAAGACGTTGGAATAAATAGGACGTCTCGCGAGCATCTCCAGACATGGCGGTGAGGTTCTGTCCCTAAGATAAAAGAAAGGTCATGCCTTCATCACTCACCGGGCCCATGGTTTCGCAGGCCAGAGGAAGAAAGTGGTGGACGGCTGCGAGATGAGTGTACTTTGCGTTCTTCCGAGCAGCCAATAATATTATTATTATTATTATTATTATTATTATTATCATTATTATTATTATTACTATGAGTTGACGATGCAGTCTCGAACATTGAACAACGATTGAACCATCCGATAGGCCTACTTCGAAGGCTTATTGGAGCGGCGGATAGCAGGGGTGCAACTATTCACCAAGAGTCGTGAGTGAGCGATGATGCAAGTAGTATAATAAATTATTATTTTTTGCAATATTATTAATATTTTCCCATAATCTCTTCCGAGTCTAAAAAATAATATTTTTAGACTCGGAAGCAATGCTGCAAGCTATTGCAGCATTGCTGCGTGCCTGGATTATAATTTTTGTTAGTATTAGTTTTACTATTGCGACATGCTAGCAACGTATAACTTTGGACGGCGGCACGGTGCTCCGTGTAACTGTAGACTAGTTTTACGACAAAACAATTTCACCCCATTCAGCGTATAAAAATAGCAACCGATGCGAAGTGAGTCGTGTCGATGTTATAGGCGTATTATAATAGGCGTTCAGCTTTGTTGGTTCCACAGTTGCTAAATGCAATATATTATTTTCAAGGTTAACTTAAATAACCTGTTTTTTGTGACCGACTGCTTCTCGGGGAGAGAGAGGCTACCGCCGTACAGGTTCTTGTTCGTGAGTAATCTTTGATCTGCTATAAAGCACAGAGATTCCTTCAAATTTGAAGTATTTAGTTAAGGATTAATATCTTGCTTTCACTATGGGGCTCCTTCAATCTATCACTACGCAGAAGCACTCCCGACTACACTGCAGCGCGGACACTACTGCACCGGAGTTCCACGCCGAAGCGCACGAGCAATTGCGAGTGAAGGATTTGCTCAGGGTCCCTCTCGGTGGCTTGAGGTGGATTCGAACCTGGAACCTACCGGCTCCAAGTCATATAGGCCCTAACCCACATGTACACAACCGTGCCCCACAAAAATAAAATAATGACGTCGAAAATGGACAGACATTTTAATATAACGATGATGTTCCAATGAACTAATAGGTTGCTACCGTTTACAGACACTGCCATAATTATCGAAGATGATTAGTGTCGCCCTCCTCCTTTACCCCGGCTTGGGATTGGCACAGGCAGAGCGATGATCTAATGTAATATCTTCGTCTCTTATACCATGCTGGTCGGTTCCATGCACTATCATTGACCATTCTCATTCCAGTGTTCTTTGCTATAGGCCTACAGAGGGACGGATGGAGGATGGACCTGGTGTGTAGTTTTGCGGAAGCTCTTTCATTAGAGGCCTTATTTGGGTTGGAAGGGTGTATATCACTCTGGCTTGAAGAGCTTACGGTATTCGATTCGAATCCCGTAGCCCCTGAGTTGATTTTTTCATTCCCTAGGTGGCAGCTAAACCACATAGAGCATGGCCTTACATGGCTGCAAATTTATTTAGTGATTTATGTCTATAATAATTCACTTCATCACTGCATGAATAATGACTTCTTCTTCTTTCTGTTCTCTGCCCCTAGGCAGGTTCAAATGTTTGATGTCTCCATTCTTCCCTGTTCTGTGCACTCTTTTTCAACTTCTGATAACCGTCTTTCATCATCCAGTCCAACAGTCTTTGTCTTGGTCTTCCTCTCGTTCTTTTCATAATGACAGAAATGTTTATTTGTATCCAAACAGTAGCGATGCCTGCGTTGAAAGTGAAGTCGATGATCAAATGTGGAATTCTTCTTATCATCACGATAGTCGTTCTGCAGTACAGCATACAACTCATTCACTTGACTTCGATAAGCAATGTTCTTAGCTTTTTCAAGCCTTCGGAGAAAGCATTCGACATGAACTTGAAGAATCTACCTGACTTAGGCCTGCAAACTCTCGATCCAGCCCAGTTTAAAAATCAATCTGATGTCACGCGTATCAAAGCAACCATAGGAAGTCTCAGCTTCTCGATTTGTATCTACAACCCAGAGGACGATATGTTCGTCTCAAAGCTGATGGCTGACGGCCAATACTTTGAGTCCGACCTTGTTGAGAAGAATGATGCTCACCTTCTTTCACGATCATCCCGATGTGTCATTTGTGGATCTTGGTGCAAACCTTGGAACATATTCGCTGCCAATTGCACATTCCGGTATTCATGTTGTCGCTGTTGAACCTAACAAAAACACTGTGCGACGATTGGCAAAGTCCGTTCATCTTGGACGAATAGAAAAGAACATCGATATCTTTCACTATGCTCTTTCCAATGAGGAATCGACCACATTTCTACAGTTCCAATGAGGAATCGACCACATTTCTACAGTTCGACGAACGTAATCGTGGCGATACATTCATGGTAGGTAACGGACCCTGCCCTGGATGTCTATCAGCCAAAGTGACTGTTCTCAACAAACTAATACCATTATTTTATAAGACACAAGAAAGCGTTCATGAAAATCGATACACAGGAAGCCGAGATCATGATTTTCCATGAGCAAAGTGCTGCAAAGTTCTTTGAAGAAATCAATGTTGTGATGATCCAGATGGAATTGGATTTCTATCCGAAGCGTCACGGCATGACGGAGAAAGGAAGGCAAAAAATCGATCACTTTCTGGAATTCTTCTATCAGAGAGGTTACGATGTCTATGACCCACCCACAGAACAGAAATTAAGCGCTAACTGGACCACATGGGGCTTCGATGTTATATTCAAGAAAGCAGATTTACCAAAGAACCAACTCTATCTTATATGAATTGTAGAGAGTAGATCTATCATAGTTTGTCGGTATGCAGCCGAGTTTAAAATTCCAATAGGAACATAATTATTGGAACGAATACAACAGCCAGCCATTTGTCTTGGGCTTGCCTCTGTGACCATGGTTGACAACCGGTGAAACATAGCAGGTGTTTGTGCTTCCAACGATGCATTGTATGAAGTTAAGACTAAACTAAATTCTATTGTACAGTGCGAGCTCAAAACTCAAAGACAATGAACTTCGACCTGCATGTCTTGATTGTCAAACTTATTCGGAATTTTGACCTCTTACTGACCGGCAATAGACATAGACGGTGGATTTGTCATTTAAATTTTTTTTTGATACTACAGATCAGAGAATGTTTTGGGCGCATGCCGTCTAGTGGAAAGCTTCTGAAACTATTCAGGATTACCGGCATCGCTAAACCTATCTATAGACACCAAGATCAATTCATTTCGGATCTGTGAATATGGAAATATAAATGATCACTGGGCATGTCAAGACGTGTGACGTCATGTATGTGTGTATGCATGTCAAGTCAATTGTTTTGAAAGCAATCAATGCCAAAGTGTGTTAAAAAATGTTTTTAAAATTGCTGTTTCCCGAAACAACCCTTAGTTATGAACAACACTTTCAGAGAATCAATTTCATCCAATGCTACTGCATGTATGTATGCAGGGGCGGATCCAGGGGGGGGGCCAATCCGGCCATGGCCCCCCCCCATTTCAAATCTCCATGGGACGTGGCCCCCCCCATCCATGACGCCCACAAGATTTTTTGCAGGGTTCAGTCATGTCCAAGAGAATTAATATATAAAGGTCGTTAAAATCTAAGCCTCTCACACAATTAGGCTACATTAAATATTATTATTATTATTTATTATTATTATTATTATTATTATTTATTGTTTATTATAATATTGACTTTTTATATAGCGCACCTTCAAGGTAATTTACTCAGAAGCGCTCCCGGTCTAACGGTAACGTGTATTAATATAACGCAAAAAACCAATCTTTCAACAGTATCCGATTATGATTTATGTCTTTTACGGCATACAGTGTATGCTATTCGTGTATATATTCACAGTAAGATGTTAAAATATTAGCACTAACAACACTTGCAACTAAAAACAAATAACTATTTATCAGGGGAGCCAATCCCGCCATAGTCACATTTGAAATTTTAACAGAACTCGCCCCATTTGAAATTTTAACAGAACTTGCCCCCCCCCTCATTACTCAATGAAAGAAGGTTTTAGCAAATACTTCTTCAGTAATTAAGACTTTTATTTCATGTCCTGCTGATTCTCTTCCAACAGTGAAGTACACACCATGCTGAATATATATATATATATATATATATATATATATTGGCAACATTTCCAGTTTGCAGTGCTAAAGCCGAAAGAGCTTTCTCCAAAGTAGAGCAAGCGTTAGCTAATAATTACTATATACTTCAGAACACAATGTCAGAAGACCGACTAAAATTAATGTTCTAACAATGTTTCGGACTGTAGATTTATTCTGAAATAATACAGGGCTTTTTAACGTGCAGTTCTACACAAAATGTGCAATTCTAAATAGATTTGTGCAGTTGTAAAAGCATTTTTGTGCAGTTAAAAAATAATTTGAAATGTTGTTGTCTTCCGATTTGGAATAATACGCCACTTTAAACAGACATTTACAGAAGCCTATAGTTACTGTAGGCCTATTGCAACTTTTGTGATTGAAGATTGTAGCTGCACTTTGAAACCAGCCTAACTAAACCAATAACCCATTTTGCGACTCTGCTTAGAGTAGAACAACTGAGTGGAAGGAAAAGTGTGCCCACTCGTGGATGTAGGCATTGTAGGGCCTAACACATGAAATAAACCCATGGAAACACCATCCGAAATAGAAAATGTAAAAAAATAATAGAATATTAATCACTAGCACATAAATAAAAAAAACATAAAATTAGGCAAAAGATACTAAGAAAGCCGTTTCTGATGACTTAAAAATGGTCTTCAGAAATTTTGACAACTAAAAAAAGGTGTCTTCAGAAATTTTGATGACTAAACAAAGGTGTCTTCAAACATTCTTACGACTAAAAAAGGTGATTTCAGAAATTTTGACAACTGAAAAAAGGTGTCTTCAGAAACTTTGACAACTAGAAAAAGATGTCTTCGGAAAATTTGACACCTAAGCAAAGGTGTCTTCAGAAATTTTGACGACTAAAATAAGGTGTCTTCAGAAATTTTGATGATTAAGCAAAGGTGTCTTCAGACATTTTTAAGAAAAAAATGTTTTCAGGAATTTTGACGACTAAAAAAAGGCGTCTTCAGAAACTTTTACAACTAAAAAAAGATGTCTTCGGAAATTTTGACACCTAAACAAAGGTGACTTCAGAAATTTTTACGACTAAACAAAGGTGTCTTCAGACATTTTGACGACTAAAAAGTTGTGTTCAAAAATTTTGACGACTAGAAAATTTCGTAAGAAATTCTCCGCCAAAGAAACACACTCCGAACTCAAATCCTGGCTACGGCCTTGGAGGCTGGTTGGAAGTTGTGCAGTTCTAAAAATTCCTTTAAAAAGCCCTGAAATAATACCAGATAACAAGCCCATATATCCAGTTATTTTTTAATTTAGACATCTCCAGGGAGGGCACAAGTTTTTCCACAGAAATGAAATTTTTCACCCAGAAAAACATGTTATAATATACCTTGACGTTATTTACTATTACGATCATGATTATGATATTATTATTCACTGTTATAAACAATTATATGATACTATCATTTTACAATAGATATACTTTACTGTTACCCTTTGTACAGATGCTTTTTTTGTACCACTAGGCCTATATGACTTCTTTCAAGAGCTATCTGTTACATTTCAAGCTGTACAATTTCAGCATTTTGTTCGATGAACAGTTAGTAAAACAACAGCCTCTGGCTTCAAATTCTGGTAGTTTGGTAGTTCTTTCTTGGTTTGTCAGCATTTAACTAGTGGAGAGCAATTTCATTAAGATGACAGCTTAAAATGCTGCCATTGCAGTGCGGAATTTTAAAAAATTTCTGGTTGGGGAGGGGGCACATCCCCCTCCCCAAACCCCTCCCCCTTTCCCCCAACCTCTCGGCGCTACGCGCCTCGCCGAGCGGCCTTCGGCCGCTCGTCCACCACCTCCCCATTTGGCCCCCCTCATTTCAACCTTCTGGATCCGCCACTGTATGTATGTATGTATGTATGTATGTATGTATGTATGTATGTATGTATGTATGTATGTATGTATGTATGTATGTATGTATGTATGTATGTATGTATGTATGTATGTATGTATGTATGTATGTATGTATGTATGTATGTATGTATGTATGTATGTATGTATGTATGTATGTATGTATGTATGTATATATGTATGCATGCATGCATGTATGTATGTATGTATGTATGTATGTATGTATGTATGTATGTATGTATGTATGTATATATGTAGGCCTATGTATGTATGTAACTATGTATGTAGGCTATGCATGCATGCATGTATGTATGTATGTAGGCTATGCATGCATGTATGTATGTTTGTATGCATGTATGTTTGTATATATGTATAGGATATTCAGACAGTCCGGGGGTGCCATCAAGCAAAGATTTTTCAGCAGCAGAACAGTGAAGGCATGGAACGAGCTAAGTGAGGAGGCAGTGTCTGTTGATACAATCGTAAACTTCAAGGAGAAACTAGGGCCGATAGCATTTTAAAACTTTGTATAAGTGGTGGTTCTCACACAGATCACGAGTCTTCTGAACCACCGTAAACCCTGTTATGTTATGTATGTATGTATGTATGTACGTACGTATGTATGTAGGCTATGTAAGTATGTATGCATAATTATATGTATGTATGGATGTACGTACGTATGTTTGCGAGCAGTTATGTATTTATGCATGCATGTATGCACGTATGTATGCATGCATGCATGCATGCATACGGATCGATCTGTATAAAAGTGTGTGGCATTTATGTATGGCATTTATAGGTGAACATTTCATATACAGTTATAATGCTGGTTTTAAGTCGAGTCATCTGCTCGAAACGTAAGGTTGATTTCGAGACCTCAGATAAAGAAGCCTCGTAGAAATTCCAGAAAAATTATCGTCACCCGTGCATCAAATTCACTGTTCTCTATAATAGAATTATAGGTGTGAATTGTTGTAACAAATGTCTTGAAATAATCAGACGACTTCTAGAAAATTACTCGCAACCCTGAACCAAAAACTCTTTCCCTGTCCAACTCAGACTTCAATGTAGGTATAATACTTAGCCTACTTCTAATCAGTGGATTGAAGAGAGAAGCACAGAACAGAGAAAAATGGTGTTATTGGACATACGTCCTGGGTAAGACGTTAAACTGCATCCGGCTGAGAGACATGGTGGCCGATTGGGTTGAGCGTCTGGCTTGTTACGCCGAGGTTGCGCTGAGAATTTGCGCCCCTATTCGGTCGGTCAATACCTGTGTAGGACCTTGAGCAAGTCCCTTACTCTCTGTTGCTTAGTAGGACGGATATGGCGCCGTCCATGGCTGCCTGTGCAGTTAGATTCGACTCCTGTAATAACTTGTGATTATCCGTTCATACTGTGTGTTGTACAGCGCCCTTGTAGCGGCATGGCTGTGTTACTGCGCTATAGAAATTGTCTATGTTATTATTATTATTATACGAACCTGCCCATTGCCCAAGGGTCGAGAACGTGAAGAAGAAGACTTCTAGTCTGTAAAGTGACCTTTCGATATAATATCAGATTTTCAGCCTCATGATTGTCTCACTCAGTAAAGTTTATTGTACGAAGCAGTAGATTAGTGGATCCCAACCTTTTTTGACTTTAGGGACACTCTTTCTAAGTTGTAGGACACGATGGCCACTTTTTCTTAGTTTAAGGACATTATGAAATTTAAGGGTTCACAATGCTAAAATTTAATTAACAAAAGCATATACAGGGTGCGGCAAAAAAAGACCCCCCTTAGGTTTTTTGCCAATATTTTTGCCAAAGTAAGAATTTCGAAATGACATTTTACAAGTTCAAAGACAATTCATATTTACACACGATGGCCAGATCTCATCAAAATATTTCAAACGGAACAAAAGTTATGCCACTTTTAGGGAGGTCACCCCCCATTTTTTGACGTTTCAAAAAAGAAACGCAATTTTTTAATGTTTTTTTGCCAATATCTTGGCCAAGAATAAAGATATCGAAATGACATTTTACAGTCGTATAGACAATTCATATCTACACATGGTGGCCAGATTTCATCACAATATTTCAAACGGAACAAAAGTTATGCCACTTTTAGTGAGACCACCCACCGTTTTTTGACGATTCAAAAACGAAACGCAACATAAAGTTACAAAAACACGATTTTTAAAGTCTCATCTCAAATAACTGTTGTAAAATGAACTTGGTAGTGCTTCACAACTCGTGTTCAATGTGCCCATCACCCGTGCCAAAACTTATTTTGAGTCTCTATGCAGAGTTCTTGATGGACCTGTTGATTATCTGACAGATTCCTTATTATTTCTTATTTTAAGAATTTGATTGTCATCTTGCTAAGTGACTTCTCAGTGACGTGCAGCTACGCTGGTACCCTGTTTCTTTTTTAAATAGTAATAATAATGATCATCTGTCGATATCAAGACTATTTGATAATAATTATTTGAGATGAGACTTAATAAAATCGTGTTTTTGCTGTATTACGTCTTTGAATCGTCAAAAATTGGGGGGTGGCCTCCCTGAAAGTGGTATAACTTTTATTCTCTTTGAAATATTTTGATGAAATCTGACCATCATGTGCAGATATGAATTGTCTTTAAGCCTGTAAAATTTCATTTTGATATTCTTACTTTTGGCCAAGATATTGGCCAAAATAATTAGATTGTTTTATTTTTACTTTTTGTTGCGTCGCGTTTTTGAATCGTCAAAAAACGGTGGGTGACCTTACTATAAGTGGTGTAACTTTTGTTGTGTTCGAAATATTTTAATGAAATCTGGCCATCTGGTGTAAATATGAATTGTCTTTAAGACTGTAAAATTTCATTTCAAAATTCTCACTTTTGGTCAAGATATTGGCAAAAATCTTAGGGGGGTCTTTTTTTTTGCCGCACCCTGTAGGCCTAAAATGTAATAATTGATTCAAAATAAAATGTTTGATGTTATTTATAGACGTCAAAATAAAATAATTTGTATTAGAAAGCAATTATAATTATGTTCTTCTTCTTCTTTAGGTTAGCTGCCTCTCGGCAGGTCCAGATGCCCAACGACGCCACTCTTCTCGATGTTGTGCTTTTTTTTGAGTTTTCCATATCCATCCTCCATCATCCAGTCCAAGAACTTTTCTCTAGATCTTCCTCTTCCCCTCTTCCCCTCCATTTTGCCCTCCACAATGTCTCTTTGCAAGGAGTTGCCTCTCAGTACATGTCCTATCCTATATGTTCTATCCTGTCTAAATTGTCAATAAATTGTTTATATATTCTTGTTAATTCTTTGAGGGATGAGGGGCTTGAGGGCCATGTTTTAGGCCAGGCGGGCCATTTTTTGAGGCCTCGCGGGCCAGTATGGCAGTAGATAGTACTAGTAGGTCTACTCTATAACATCGTGAGACCAAAAGAAAACAGTAAGCGCTTAGACTGAGTAAGCAGAAATCATTATTCATACGATTTGCTTTCTCACGTCGTCGTTCGCGCAGATGCAACGATTCAATGCCTATGATAGCCTACGACATACCGACAATAGACATAGACGATGGGTTGTATTCACGCAGGCAGTTAACGCCCATGCGCAGTCGCTGTGCAGATTCAATGCATAGGCTAAGCTATAATACGACATACCGACCATAGACATAGAGTCATAGACGATGGGTTGTATTCATGCAGGCAGATAACGCCCATGCGCAGTCGCTGTGCAAGAAACGTTGCAGTCTTAAGGCGCCCTCGTGCATAAAAAACGGCAACAAAAGCAGGCGGCAGAATTATTGCTCAACTAGCTATTGTTGGAAAGCAATAAAATTAATCATCGATGTTGTCATCCGCGATCTCTAGGCTATTGGAAAGAAACTATAAGCTTACTGCATGGTTTAAGCTATTGCTGTAGTCAGAACGTGTGACTGACTTGAAAGTGAGACATCCGCCATTTTCAGAGTCACTTTCTGATTATTGTCCATGCAATAATAAGATTATAATTATTGCTAGACGACGCAACCTTACCTAATAATATAGGCTGTACCGGTGTTGGAGCGACAAACGGTAGGTTTGCAACTGTGCATCAGTTATTATAGTCATGAGCGAGCGATGATGACAATATAAGACGTTTCAAGATTTACGGTTTAGACCTACGTGGCAGAGGACAGATTCTTAAAAATATTTCGGTGAGTAAAACGGAACATGCTGACACTTTTGTTCATTCACGTAGTAAACTTCATCAGACACATAGCCTAGGCCTAAAGACGAGCAAGTTAATTGCGCTCCTGTCCTTGTATGAGCATTTTTCAGTGAATGCAAAAGAGGTTAGGACTGGCTTTTTGCGACACTGCCATTAATTTTCAAAGATTATTAGCGTCACCGCCCTCCTGCTTTGCCAGACTGGCAATTGCAGAGTAGGCTACAATCAGTGACGAATGTCGGTGGATCAGAGGCATCACAGGCTTTCGAATCTGAATGTAAAAGAGTTGATAAAATAATGTCGGGGAGTTAAGTTGCCATGGTCTAAGTCAGCGATTCACAAAGCGGTCCCCGAGGAACCATAGGCTTAGTCAATTAACCAATGCTTTACCAGGAAATTATTTGGACTGTCATGTGCATGCAGTGACACCAATGGGCGGACCAAAGGAGCAGGGAACGCCCTTAAGCATATCTATACACAATGATACGTGAAGTAGAAATGCTGGACATTGCTCCACGAATCAAGTCAGCACTAGATCTTCTGCATTTCAAAACAAGCTTTCTATATGCACAGCTCCAGAAGATGGAGCAATATGTAACTAATCCTGATCACCAGGAAAAGATTAATCGCTTATCATAATTATTAGCCCATTATTGCCCAAAGTGATAATACCCAACAAATGAAGTTGTAGTTTCAGAAATCTCAACAACTTGGTGCAATAACATGGCTGGGAACTTATTTATTGATTCCTGCTACAATTATATGAGTAGCCTACTTTCCATACTGTCCGTTATAACGGACTTCGGGCACTAGCCCAGTGCTAAGAATGGATTATATTATTATTACCATCACAAAGCCAAGCCTCCTTACAATTTCAAACAATGTTTGGTGAATGTCTTTGATGATATGCAAGAAAGTAAATTATATATTCGTGTGCTATTTTATTATAGTCTAGATCAACTTAGTGTTTAAATAGGCCTACTATTTTAATGGTTCTTCAAGTAGGCTACCATTAATTTTTTAATTGCATTTATATAGTCAACTTGGCTATTCACTCCATCGCTGCATGAATAATTACATAAATGTTTATTTATATCTAAACAGGAGCGATGTCTACGTTAAGAGTAAAGTCGCTGGTCATCTGTGCAATCCTCATCCTCTGCATGATAGCCGTTCTTCAGTATAATAATAACTTACAGATAATTCACGTGTCTCCGCTAAGCAACATTCTTAGCTTTTCCGAGCATCTATCTAAATCGCTCAGCATCAATACGAAGAAGCTGCCTGACTTACAAGCACTCGTTCCAGCCAAGTTCGAGAATCAATCTGATGTCCCATGTATGAATGCGACCATAGCAAGTCTCACCTTCCCAATATGCATCTACAGCGCAGCAGACGACCTTTACGTATCGAAGCCGATATCTACTGGTCAATACTTTGAACCAGATCTAGTTCAGAAGTTGGTCATTCTCTTTCGAAAACATCCCGATACGTCATTTGTGGATATTGGAGCAAATGTTGGAGCATATTCGCTGCCGATTGCACATTCCGGAATTCATGTTGTCTCAGTTGAACCTAACAAGGACACTGTGCGACGATTGGCAAAGTCCGCTTATCTTGGACGAATAGAAAAGAATATCGATATCTTGAACTATGCTCTTTCGAATGAGGAATCAACCACCTTTCTTAAGTTTGATGCGTCTAATCGTGGCGATACGTTCATGGTCGACAATAAAACCTGCCCTGGATGTTTATCAGCCAAAGTGACTGTACTCAACAACCTAATACCATTTATAAGACACAAGAAGGCGTTCATGAAAATTGATACACAGGAAGCAGAAATCATGATTTTCCAGAAAAAAAGTGCTGGAAAGTTCTTCGACAAAATCGATGTTGTGATGATCCAGATGGAGTGGATACTCTACCCAGAGCGCTTCGGAAAGACGGAAGATAAAAGGCAAAGGATTGATCACTTTCTAGAATTTTTTTATCAGAGAGGTTACGAGGTCTATGACCCAAGAACAGAACAGAAATTAGACGCCAATTGGACCAACTGGGGCGTCGACGTTATGTTCAAGAAAGCAGACTTACCAAGGAACCAACTGTACCTTCTATAAATAGTTGAGAGTGTTATCATAGCTTGACGTTATGCTGGAGAGTTTAAAATTGCAATATGAACGTAACTATTTTTAACGTATAGGCTACAACAGCCAGCCATTTCCATTGTGTTTACACGGTGACTATGATTGACAACCAGTGAAGCATAGCAGGTGTTTGTGCTTCAGTCTGCAGCAATTTTCATTTATTTCATTTCATTTTTATTTAATTTAATTTATTGTAATATCAACGATAAACAATAGACATAATACAAGATGCTTCACATAATCTGATGGCAACAAGGAAGGCCCTAAAGGATGAATATCCCGCTAACAGGGACACCAATTTACAATTATAATTTTAACTGATGACTAAACGGTTGATATCAAGAATTGAACCGTAGGCTAAAAGACAGAATTTTGCGGAGTTTGTGTCCTCCTGCAATCAAGCGTCGCTGTGGTCTTCGCCCCAGAACTCATAACTTTGAATTGTCAACTAAGGATGATAAGAACTTCATACCTAGAATACTTTCCAATAGCTTAAAGCAAATGTTATCGTAAATCTATAGCCCCCCAGGAGGCTGTTTTCTTTTTCAACGGAGCAGCGCCAGCCCACAGAGCCAAGTAAACCATCGAAATGCAGTGGCGGCGCCAGACACTTTTTGTAGCCAGGGCATAGCCAGGGCAGTCACACAAATAACCAAGGCAGAGGTCGAGTCGCGTGCTCGGTAGTACGGACTTACATAAGCTTATAATTTGGCGCCATTGTCAGGGCCAGATTAAGACATGTTCAACATGTTCGGCCGAACAGGGGCCCCACACTTTTGGGGCCCACACTTTAGGGGCCCACACATATGATTTTTCAAAGCAAACAATTGGCATATTCTACCGAAATTTTGACCAAACGACTGAAAAAATGTCCTAAAATGTTTTGGCCGAAGATCCCCTAACAAATATTCCAAACAGGGCCCACATTTCTTAATCCAGCCCTGGCTACCGTGCGCACCATAAAGTTATGCCACATCTGGGTTTTTCCACTAGATCTGGAATTTTTGGCCTTCGTCTGGGTTTCTGTTTTTTTGTGGGGGGGAGGCAAATTCCAGGTTTATTTTAGTTACTGGACCATTGTACACTGTGTCCGGATAAAAAGTAGAACACACAAAAAGTGTCATAACGCGGTAAAAACTTTCAGGATTGTCTGAAATTTTAAACACAGCACCAGTGACCATAATATTATATACAAGAGATCCGTAAACCGATTAGAAATATTCGTGAGTTTGTCAAATTTATAAGCGTTTAAAATGCAGCATACTTTTTTATCCAGACGCAGTGTAGGCTATTTACAACGCATGAATATTCTGCATGTGCACTGAGCATTTCAATATACATTGTATTTATAGTGAAATGCAATGTAAAATGGTTCTGCTACATACTTTTTGTTCCACCAATTTTAATTTGAAACTTCACAATCAAGATCATACGTTGTCAATTCACGAATAATTCATAATCTGCATGGTGACGCGGAGGAATAGCTCTTTCTAGAAATAAAGCGTTTCGACATTTCAATATAGACAAAGCCCTGCGGCCCCTGCCAGAACTTTTTCGATGGTAGAATTCTTCCTGCCAGAACTTTTGCTAGGCCAGAACTTTTGCCATGCCAAAATTTTGTCCTACCAGATTGCCCTGCCGGAAATTTTGCCTTCCAGAACTTTTGTCTGCCAGAATTTGTCCCTATTTGCATTTACTGAGTTTTTCTCTGCAGTCAGAGCGTTTGCCCTGCCAGAAGTTTTTCCTGTCAGAACTTTTGCCTTGCCAAAATTTTGCTCTGACAGAATTTGTCTCTACTAGAACTGTTGCCCTGCCAGAATTTTTCTATCCCCGAACTATTGCCTTCCTGAATGAATTTTTTCATTCCAGAGAGCAGACGGGCGTGAACAGTAAGAAACAATATGCCTGAACAAATTTTGGTAGGGCAAAATTTCTGGCAGGGCAACGACCAGGGCAACAGGCAGGGCAAAGGTTTTTTGGTAGGGCATTTGCCCTGCCATGCCCTGGCGTAGCGCCGCCACTGTCGAAATGATGACAAGAGAGACTCCAGACTTCATTTCTTCCACATTATGGCCTCCGAACAGCTCATATTTGAATCCTGTCGACTATAAAGGGTGCAGCGTGCATGATGCGAGACCGAGTCTACCAGACAACAATCCATGATACATGTATAAACGATCTGAAGCAACGCTTATTGGAAGAGTGGGATGGCCTGGACCAGAGGATAATCGACGATGCTGTTGCATAATCGCGTCAGCGCCTCCAGGCTTGCATGCAAGCAGAAGGAGAAAATTTTGAGCATCATATTTTAAATTAAATAATCAAATCATACTGTTTGAGTTATATTTGCTAGTTCAATTCTCTACATAGGCCTATCTGGCAAATGTTAGAATGATTAATCATCAGGCATTAGAGATATAAGAAAAACAGTTTGACACATTTTATTGAATCAAACAGAAAAATTGATTTTGGAAAATTGTAACGTGACATATTATCAGGCTTTTGAGATATTTGAAAAAATTTGGCTTACTTTTTTAATCACGGTGTATACACCGTGAGTCAAAAAACCTAAGCCAAATTCTTTTTCTTATATCTCTAATACATGATAACATATCACGCTAAAATGTTCCAAATACTTAGAGAATTGGACCAAGAATATGATTCCAAAGTTTCATGAGGTAAAGTTGAACGGATGAAAAGATATGAATATTTAAACTTCATATGCCGAAATTTTTCCCAATCTGATCGTCAAGTCTCAGCACGGTCTTTCTCCCAAAATAATTCGTTGACGTTATAATTTATAGACCTTCAGCCCAGCTTCCACTTGCGCACTGGTAGCGCTTTTGAATGGTTCACCCTACTAGTGGTGCTTTTACAAATGCTCCAATGTAATCCAATTAAAGTTGGGATCTGATAGCGCGTTCAATGCATGTATCCTGGCATCGAGATAATCGGACCCGCGCAACGTATTATAAGGCAGACGTGCTTTGTAGGCTGCTATTGGCGCCGTTTATTGCAGTCTGTCCTGCTCCGTTAGTAGTCAAGAAAAATAATAATCTTCTGTCATTTGCGTTCTGATGAATTGTTACAGTTGCATTCACTGTACACGGTAGCCGGTTGCGGTCTGTCCAACGGTAGATTGGTCATTAATGAAATTCAAATATCATTGTTAATAATATATTTTTTCAATTGCATTTGCGGTCGTTATCTTATCAAAAATTAACAACATCTGAGTTTATACATACAACGGTAAGAGTGCCTGCATAACGTTAAACAGCCTTGTGCTGCAATGTTGGTTATTCTGACTACAATATATGAACCATAGTTGTAAAAAACGTTTTTTTCGTTTTTTATTCTCTCCCAAAAAACGTCGTTTTTTTCGTTTTTTATTTTTCCCATCGTTTTTTATCGTTTTTTATTTTTTATTTAACTTTATTTATTCATTTACTTTATGTTATTATTGTCCTTAATTTTAATTTTTTCTGATATTCCTTATGTTTTCCGCCAACTCTCAAGGATTCAGCTAACTAAAATCATTATTTCATCGTTTAACCTCATCATTTAAGAGATAGCCTGCGTGTAGTAGGTTCCTAATCAAGATTTTCAAGGTTAAAATGCGGTTTTAGATGTAGCAAAGTCAAATTATTTTCCGTTTCCGTTTTTTATCGTTTTTTTTGACGTTTTTTATTTCTTCGAATAAAACGACGTTTTTTCCCGTTTTTTATTCTGTTTCCATCGTTTTTTACATCTATGATATGAACTTATGAAGCAAAGATTATGCCATGTACGCGCATAGGCCTACGTCACGGGCTCTGTACGAGTCGACATTTGGACACAGGATCCATGTGCGATCTATAGTAAATTTGCTTTTCCAAACTGAACAACTTTGGTACTGGATCTTTGGTCTTCTCTCCGAAAGTCTCGGACCGTCGTCATGGAGTACTGTTGCCTAGTGTTTTTCAGGCCATGCTCATCTCAACTGGACGTACAAAGGAATCAAATTGAATCGCTCTGTCCCTTTGCAAGTTTGAAACATTGCCTGCTATTGTGTAGCGAATCCTGAGCAAGTCTTCCACACACACGCACGCACACGCACATACACACAACTGCTGTATAAGAATTAAAGGAGATTAACTGCTTGAGAGGAATAATTGGCAACTAGCTTAATGCTTGGCCATTAAGTATAGTGGTCCTTAATGAGTGTGCATTATCAATGATGCATGAGCCCAGCCTTTAAATTGAGTCTAACTATTTTCAGGTAGAAGGCTACTAGTCTAGTTACCAATTATATTCCTTTCAAGCAGTTAATCTCCTTTAAGTCTCGTACATCAGACGAGAACAACAACAGCAGCAGACGATCTTCATACAAAGACGATTCTCATCAAGCGAATTAAAGATCCCTTAAGTTAATTATCTTTCATTCTTGTATCTTAATATGTTTTTTGATGAACGATGTAGAACGGTGTGCTTTTTTCTGAATAAAAATGAAATTTTCCAATTATTTTGTTATGAGTGTTCTAGAAAACTGACGGACCGATTGTTTTGAAATTTTTACAAAACCTTCCATTCCAATAGAACCGTGTTGTAATTTTTTTTTCTCGAAAAAACGCAATCTTTTCCAAAAAACTTTGAATTCCATTCGACCGCCATTTTGAAATTATACACATCCCAACGTCCATGAAGGTTGCCAGATTTCAGAAACGTTTTTGTCGCGACATCACGTCGTAAAGTCGCCCAAAAGTCGCAAGATGATCAGGGTTGCCACATTTCGGAAACTCTTTGCTGCGAAATCACGTTGTAGAGTCGCCCAAAAGTCGCGATAGCGCATATGTCGCTGTCGGGAAGAAACGGTGCAAGAGAGGAAAGGAGGGATCCGGACGAAGACGGAGGGGAGGGACCGGAGGGGAGGGATGGAGAAGGGAAGGATGCAGGGAGGCAGAGATTATACCCAAAGATTATACCCAAAGATTATACTCAGAGATTATACCCAAAACTTTAAACAGACTTCTGGCGCCAGAAGCTACTAGATGTCTCTAGGAGTCTAGGTTCACGTATGTATGTACACTTGTTAGAGCACCCTTTGAAGAAAACTGCTCGGAAGCGCTCCCGACTACAGCGCGGTCACATGACGTCTCGGAATGAAGCGCAGGACTAACTTTCAACCAGGTTCTGATTGTATGCCAGCAACGTTGTAGCCTTGAGGCGCATTCTTACAAAAGAAGCGACAAGAGAAGCCATAAGTTTCTTCGGCACGATGGCAACACTGTGGTGAGAAGGGAGTAAGTATTCTCTGTCTGCGGCCTCAGCTGCATAAATACATGTAACTACCGTATTCTATGACCTATAATAATTAATACGCGACCAGATTATACAATAAGAAACAGTTGCAAAAACATAATCTTGTGTGCACGCGTGTGCACGAGTGTATGAGACCATTAATTTTCTAGGCATAAGCAGAGACAAGTGGAGAAGAAGGACCCGAGTGGCTGACCCTTCGCCAGAGGGAATAATTTTAATATGAAGGGGAAAAAAGATAGACAGACAGAAACAGATACAGTCCGACAACCATAGGCTAACACCGACATAGACAGACCGACAGACAGACAACATGCATTGGCAGACATAGACATACATAGACAGGCAGCCAGACACAGACAGACCAGGTCAGGCGTAAACAGACGTCGGCCGACAAAGGCACACAGACACACCATTGACATTGACAGACACATAGACACGGATCCAGACACACATGCATACACACAAACACACACAGACAAGCATAAACACGCACGTGAATAGCCATTTGCTGCTAATTACATGCTTGCAAAACGCGATCGCAATGCATGATCTTATTCGTGACAGCTCACTTTCAAGATGGCGTCGTAATAAGTAAAAGTGGTCAACAGTCATCAATGCGTGTCGACGCTCTGTAGGGTAAAGTGGGGTAATTTCGGCACCTTAAGCAGTTTTTCGAATATATGTTATGTCATTACATTTATAAGATCCACTGAGGTTCCTATAGTTAGCTGCAACCCTAAGCAATGAAATGGCGCCTTTAAACTGTGAATCGGCTTTCGCAAATTCACGATACAGCATGAGAAGTGAAGGCGTTCAGATGCCGAAATTACCCGCAGGGGAGGGTAATTTCGGCAAGGCATGTGGGTAAATTCGGCACGGGTGACGAAATTAGCCAAACAGAAGATAACCATATGTTTCAAGCAAGCTAAATGAAACAGATGGGTCGAAATTGTGGCTACATACGTGTTTACTTGCATTCATTTATGCTTGTATTTGCACTTGCTATAACGCCCCTTCAGGCTCTCTGTACTCAGAGGCGCTCCCGACTGCATCGCGGACACTGCATCGGAGTTTCGCGCCGAAACGCTGAGCAAATTGCGAGTGAAGGACTTGTCCAAGGTCCTTACGCGGCGTCTTGAGGTGGATTCGAACCTGCAATCCTCCGGCTGCAAGGCATTGAAGGCAACGAACATACCCACTACGCCACCGCGCCCCATGGCACATGTCATAACACGAATTTGCGACAGCCGATTCACAGTTTGAAGGCGCCATTTCATGGCACAGGGTTGTAGCAAACTATTAGATCCTCAGTGAATCTTATACATGTAATAACATCACATAATATTATAATTAATATATTCAAATACTGCAGCCTACACTCAGACGCTGTTATCTTCTTCTTCTTTCTTCTTTATTCTCTTCCGTCAGCCGAGTGACGACGATGAGGCTCCTACATGACTTCTCCAAATTTCTCTATTTCTGATGGAGGTCTTTTGCTCTTGACATGTCAATATTCATCTTTCAGGTCTTCCTTCCTCTTCCTTGACGCTGTTATACGCGCTGCCTTTAATCCAAGCACTTTTTGTACCAGCTGCTATGGTTCCTATGGGTGCTCTAACTCAATGAACTCTGGCCTGATTCTCACTCTGGGAAATATTATCATTGGCGCTATGTACAGAATTAGCCGCTGGCTGAGACGCAACAAACGGTGATTATTGTCTTTCCTTATCTGTGTCAGTTTTAAAACCGCCGACGTTTTGTTTTACACTTTGACTAATCACTTCCTCTGGCTTGTGACAAAATTTATTAGTGACAGTGGATTCATCTACGTTGAAGATCCGAAACTGCATAGGCCTAGCAACTGCTCTCTTTGAACGCCCATCAACTAGTATACCGACCTTACTGAAAACTTAATCTCATCGTTCGACCACTGAGCACATCGTCTCCGTTTAGACTTTAGAGCTTGGCACAGTTCTCTGACTCAAATCATCATCCATTTTGCCTGAATAAACCCTTGTGCGTTTAATTACACAACGGCTACTAACACAACTAAACAAAATAATTAACACGCTAACTATTGAAATATGGCAGAATGGTAATTTCGGCACCATCCCTGGGCAAATTTCGGCACTGCCGGAATTAGACAAGATTGCAGTGCCGAAATTTGCCGCATATGTAGGCATCACTCTGTAAGTAGGTAAAATAAATAATCTGTAGCTATAAATCGTATTATCGTTCAGCATGATGCACCCTGGTGACCATACTTTTAGAAAAATCAGTACTTTTAATTATGTGACCGACACCAAATTTTCAACACAGCTTTCTCTGAATTGAAAAATAATTGCGAAAATGCTTCAAAACAAAAATGACTTAACAAAAGTGCTTTTAATGCGATTTATAATTGGTTTTTGAACTTTTATAATATTGTAATGTTGAGATCTATGACGTCAAACCATAGACGAATCTTAGTGCAAGATAGTTTCTCGGCTACAGGGGGGTGCCGAAATTAGCCCCATGCCGAAATTACCCCACTTTACCCTACCCTCATTATGCTATTATACCTGTTAGTCATATACGCTGGTGAAAGCAACGCCAAAGTTGGATAGATGCTTCGTTGTACCCATGATTCAGCCACCCGGACCAAAATGCCTTCTACCGTACATACCTCCAGTTTGCCTTGACATGAAATTGTATGCACACTATGGGCAATGGGCATAGACCTTTTAAGAAGCCCATTGTATACAAATAGAGCTGAACGTAGTAATGATCTATGCAGTCCTGTCATATTCAGTCGAAGCAATGGATGGCATATTCAATAGACGTTGGTGAGCGATGATGATAGACCTACATGTACTTCAAGATTCAATCGGTGGTGGACCTACGGTACTTTAAGATTCATTCGCTGGTAGACCTACTTTAGGATTCATTCGGTGGTGGACCTACTTCAAGATTCATTCGTTGGTAGACCTACTTTAGGATTCATTCGGTGGTGGACCTACATCAAGATTCATTCGCAGCAGAGGACAGATTACGAAAATATTTCGGTGAGTCAAAAATAATAATTAAAGATAGTATAATAATCGTTTAATGACAAAATAACCGGTCGCCATAACCAAACAGTAGCCAACATAGAGCAGCGGATAAAGCTAACAAACGTTGTCATATAGCATCCATTTCTATACAGCAACTCGTGTAGCCTACAGTGCCCTTTCCTTTGGCCTCGGCTGACTTGAGGCGCTTAGTCTATTGTTATTATTATTATTATTATTTTATATTATAGAATCATTTATTTCCGTTTCAAATAATGCAACATCAATTGGGTGTGCGTGATGAAGAGAGAACGCCTGACAAACACAGGCATAATGTGCTAATTGTTTAATACAACCAAAACTTATTATTATTATTATTTATTATTACCAATCTTTTATTAAACAAAACATTCTTACAAGTAACCGCACAAGAAGTTCGTTGTTCTCTAGTTACTCTTCGATCTTCGTCCATGCGGACAACAAGTCCCATCCACATCAATCTTCTCTTTCTAATGATGTTTCCATGTCTTCTTGTCCCACATCCGAACTTTTCATCAGGGTATCTCAGGACAGCCTGTCTCCAAATCAGGATAAAGGAGGAGGGTTCCGCGGTGGGCTTGCAACCAACCCGGGTAAAACAAAAAGCGCAACAGAAGCAACGCATCAAATTCACATATCCAACACTTAGGGTAGGGTGGGGCATAACGCCTAGTGTGGGGAAGACGCCCCCCCTGAATATCTTTGCAGTTGGCGAATTTTGGGGGGATTTGAAAACTTCCCATGACAGCAGACGCCATTACGAATTATAGGAAGTTCAAACGTGATCAATTTCTGGTTTCGGTGAAGGACAGCAAATAAAAGTTTGTTTTTCGTGTCTTTTTTCTAATTCTCGTATGCAGTTCATTCAGCTGTAATTAATTTCATGTTTAAGGGATCGGCATGAGCCTTATGTCATTATTTAGCTAAATAAATGCACAACAGAAATATAGCTTAAAGTTATCAATTCAGTTTAATAAAGAACCGACAAAATCAATAATAGCAGACAACCATGGATGGGGCAAAAGGCCTCAATACGCTTTGGGGCAAAACGCCCCGCCCGGGGCGTTTTCCCCCAATACAGATGGAAACGCCAATTGCATCAATAAATTTGGTTAGTTTCATATAATTTTTTATGTTACAAAAATATATAGGCCTATTCATATCATTGCCCTTGCTTTGGGCAATATTGTGTAGGCTAAAAGAATGTTTCTATGGTATATAATGCCCCATGTAAAAGGGCTTCTTGCCCCATGTATGGGGCAAGAAGCCCTTTTACACTAGTTTAATGCAGATGTACGCCATTGGGCTTCTTGCCCCATGTAAAAGGGCTTCTTGCCCCAGGTATGGGGCAAGAAGCCCTTTTACACTATTTGAATAAAAATTGAGTTTTTCTCGAATTGGTTTAACATTAAGTAAAATCAACATTTCTACTGAATAGTCCATATAATGCAGCTACGTTTCACCAATTTTGGTTGACTTCAGATGGCGCAACTTTACTGTGGGTGCTGTCAAACGTTAAAGGGGGCGTTTTGCCCCACCCTACCCTACGTGTCACTCACGTGTAATCTGACCTAGGCACGAAGCTTTTTTGTCAACGACGCCCGTTTCTTTGTATAAATAACTGTCGTAAATCATGATCTAAGCCTTTGATATCACATCCATCTGTTGCTGAATGGTATATTCGGCAAACTATGTGAACCGAAACGGACAGACACGGGACTCAAGAGAAACACGGTTCTATAACTGGTAGACCTGAAGCTCCTGCTTTGAGGGTTGCAAATTACTAGCCTACAATCCTTTGATTGTAGTAAGTGATGAGACTTTGCAAAGCTGTAGGCCTACTGTTATTTCACTAGGATGCGACTAATCGCATTTTTGTTTCGCAAGATTAATCTCGATAAAAAAGCTTTAATCGTTGAGCAGTCCTACATGTAGTTATCAATAATGTGTGCTTCTGTTCCGGTATTTGCATTTTTCATTATAATTATGCATTTATGTGCTATGAGCTGAAGACTTAACTGAATATAAATAAACTAAAGAATTGACAGAGGCGGATACAGAAATTTGTCGAAGGGGAGGGCCAAAATTTTGGTCTTGGCTAGAAAAAATTTGTTGGTCGTTTTGGTCTAAAAACCTGATGACCTTTTTTAGTCGTTTGGTCGAAATGTCATGAAAAATGTATAATGCCAAAATAGTTGATGAGGTTTTTTAATCATATACTACTCTTTTCTCTCACCTGTTCCCTCTACATTGAGTCAAAGCTTGTTCAAATATTGCATCATAATACTATTTTTTCTCTCTCACCTTTTTCAGTTCCATCGATTGAAAGCCTGTTGGAACCTGATGTGGGGGCCAAGTCCTGTGCAAATGTCTTAATGCGGGGCGAGGCATGACCGGGTTGGCATACCTGGATACACCCCTGAGAGTGGATAATACTATTTTTTGTGAGTTAAGTTGCCATGATCGTCAATAGAAGTTTTAAGGGCGCTATAAGCAAGGCTTTTTTAAAGTGCAGTTGTACACAAAATGTGCAGTTCTAAATGGATTTTTGCAGTTGTAGAAGCACTTCTGTGCAGTGAAAAGTAGTTGAAAAAGACCATCTTCCTTCGATTGGAAGTGATTTACCACGGAGGATGGGAAAGAAAGGAAGGGGTTATGCAGTTCTAAAAATTCCTTTAAAACATCTCTGTCTATAAGAGTTGCTCATACATACAGAATACACATAATAGGCCTATAGACCCTAAACTAGTGTTACTATGTTCATTGTTCATTCTCCACGAGGGTTGTTCTTGAAGCCCATGTTTTTGTACGACATGCCAGCAATATCTAACTGCGGGCGATGCAAGTGCTCTGTGCACCCGTGGAATAGGCTACATTGACGGCAGAACAAGTCAAGTGACAACCGAAGCGAAGTGGGTCATATCTATTTAACGTGTTTCAGCTTCGTTGCTCACACCGTTGTTGCCAATTACTGTGACACAGTAGGCCTAATTATGTTAACCTTAAGCTTTGTTGGCTTGCTTCTTGTGATCGCGCACATTCCTCTAAGCGGCCATGAACCATTTTTGATTCTCTGCAGAATTGTGACAGTACCTTACGGTCCGCCCAAATTGTGCACTGTATAAAACTAGGCCTACTGTAACAGACCTTGAACATAACGGTAAGTTCAAGTCCTCGTAAGATATCCTACTAGTTTCATCGTTGTCCGAATGAACAGTGACTGAAACCTGAAGTTGACCAGAACTATTAACTGAACTTTAACACGGTCAAAATTTCAAACTTTCTCAACAATCATATGCAAAAAAAACGGCAATAGCTTATGCAGGTGTGTAAATGGTCGTGTGGTAGCCTACTTGATAGTCTAAATTAACTTACTGTTAAAATAGTATAGGCCTATTAATGGTTTCCACAGTTACAATCAATATTTATTGTTACATTTAAATAGTCAATTATTGATTATTCACTTAAACAGTGCAAAAAATTAGCCTATGCCATAAAGATTTTGTTGTTTGTCTAAGCAGTTGCGATGCCTGCGTTGAAAGTAAAGTCGATGATCACCTGTGGAATTCTCCTTATCTTCATGATAGTCGTTGTGCAGTACATCGTACACATTACTCACTTGACTTCGTTGAGCAATGTTCTCAACCTTAAGCCTTCGGAGGAACCGTTCAACATCAGCAGAAGGAAACTGTTGGGTCTGCAAATACTCGACCCCGTGCAGTTTGACAGTCAACCCGATGTCATGTGTATCAATACGACAATCGCAACCGTAATCTTTCCCATGTGCGTCTACAATCCAGCGGACGATATTTACATAACGAGATCGATCGTCGCAGGCAATTTCTTTGAGTCGGAACTCGTTGAGAAGGTTCTCATTTTCCTTCGCATGAATCCCGATGTGACATTTGTCGATCTCGGCGCAAATCTCGGAGCATATTCGCTGCCGATTGCACATTCCGGCATTCATGTTCTCGCGGTTGAACCTAACAGGGACACTGTGCGACGATTGGCAAAGTCCGTTCATCTTGGACGAATAGAAAATAATAATATCGATATCTTTCACTATGCTCTTTCCAATGAAGAATCGACCACATTTCTGAAGTTTGATGCGGTGAATCGTGGTAATACGTACATGGCAGGAGACGGACCGTGTCCGGGATGTCTTTCAGCTAATGTGACTATTCTCAACAAACTTATACCATTCATAAGACACAAGAAGGCGCTCATTAAGGTCGACACACAGGAAGCCGAAATGAAGATTTTTCAAAGGAAAAGTGCTTCAAAGTTCTTCGACGAAACGGACGTCGTCATGATTCAAATGGCATGGACGCTCTATCCAATAAACTACGGAAAGACGGAGGAAGGAAGGCGAAGGATTGACCGCTTTCTAGAATTCTTCTACCTTAGAGGTTACGAAGTCTACGACCCAAGAACAGAACAGAAACTGGACGCCAATTGGACGCAATGGGGTTACGACGTTCTCTTCAAGAAAGATGATTTACCAAAGAACCAACTCTTTCTTATATGAAGGATTTGAAAGTATGGTTTTACTCGAACGTTTAAAATTGCAATAGTAGGATCATAGGGTTGAATAGAACAGCCAGCCATGTATTCATCTACTTTGGGTCCACTCTCTGGCCGTTGTTGGCAGCCAATGTTGCAGAGCTATTCTAGGTGTTTATGTTTCCAATGATTATGTAGGCTACCTGGATGCTTAGTGTGAAATGAAAGACTCGGATAAGTTCTATGGAATAGGCCTAGAGTAAGGAGCCTTATGAAGTCCAAGATAATCAACCTAACGTGATCGGGAAGGTGATTTGAGATTATGAGCTTTTTTAACTGACCAGTTGATTTGTAATTTGATATTACATATCAGAAAGCGTTTTGGCAAATACAGTGGATGACTCGTGCAAATATTTAGAGTTCCTGGCAGCACTAAACCTTTGTCTGGACACCGAGATCAATAAATAAATTATTCATTTTAGACTTTTGAATATGGAAGTATAAATGGTCACTTACCATTTTGTCGACGAAATGTTTATATATATACTAGCTGAATCCGGCCACGCGTTGCTGTGGCTGAAAAGAGCATCCAACCAACCGTCCCTACCTCCATTCGACCTCCCCTTCCCCTCACCATCGCCCTCCCCCCACTCCCCCTCCCCTCGCCTCCCCTCCTCCCCTCCCTCCTCAGTAGATGTAAAATTAATTCTTTGGGAATTTTTTCATTGAAGAAACAATTAGCTAATAAATGAGTTTAAATGGTGCTAAAGGATTTTCTGGGATTTTTTCATTGAAGAAAAAAGCCAGTTAAAATAGGGTTTAAACCAGTTAAATTCTTAGTCTTTTTAATTTTCTAGGGGTCTTTTATTATTTCCTGAGGGGGGTGCTCGGTAGTACAGTGGATAGCGCGATGGACTGTCAACCAAGAGGTCGAGGGTTCAATTCCCCGCCGGGGCATCGTACACGGTCAGTGGATGATGAGACGGCGAGGGAGAGGATTGGTCACCGCCCTTTGGAAGTCTTTTATTATTTCGATCAGCAAGGAAATTAAGGTCGTAAGAATACCGCCGAAAAGTCTCTAGCGAATATATTTAGTGCGATGTGTGAATAAACGAATATCTCGAGAAAATCGGTGTTGGTTACAAAAACTATGCTACAACCGGTTGAATTGTTATGCGCAGCTCCCGTACCCCCTCCGCCCGCAATTTGCATGTAATTCGCTCCATTTTTATACAGGTAGACGTTACCATGAGCGGTATTAGTGTCACAAAATTCTATATACGTCGAAACCAAATAGTATCCGGCTTTTCCGGGAGTGACACGAGTCAGTCTCGTACTTATACCAGCATCGGTTTGGAATCTTACACTATCGAAAGAAACTCTTGTGTGAGTTTTAGCGTCTATGGCTTGACGAGTTAAAGAATGAATGCTAAGCGCGGGACCGATTGTGATAGAATCTACATACTGCTTCGTAGCTGCATCGCTGGCGCTGTTGGGATTGTGTAGACCTGTAATGTAACCATCATGCATAAAGATGGTTGTATGCACATTTATTTGAGATGAAATATTGTATTGCGTCGACTTAACCATCTCTAACATGATTTCATTGTTTATTCTAAAACGAAATCCATCCATCGATTGTAATGTAATAGGATTGTTTAACGAACATTGTAGTTTATTTCGTATACTACCTAAGAAAATAGTGAATTCTTTATTATCTCCTCTCAAGTCCTTACAACCCATTGAACGCAGACGATCGGAGCCAACGTTTAAGATTAGATCACCAGTCATGGTATCACCAGTTTTTTAGACACCTTCAATGTAACTTGTTCATCAACGTATTTCTTATTCGTCAAATGATTATCGTTGGATGGTGAATCGTCGTGATTCGTTATCAAATCAATGGCTTGACCCCAACTTAAGGCCTCATCCATTCCTGCTGTCAAAGGCTTCGTTGTAGGTAGTCCTTTAATTTTGTGTCCACCCATTTTTAGATTTCCAGTCGCCGAATTTGCTCCATCCAATCGAAGAAAACTCTCATTTATTTGACTAAGAGTAACTCCTCCAGCGATTACTCTTTGTGATGAACTAACATCGGTGTGACCGAATTTATCGACAGGCATTTTATATATAATAATAATTTTTAATGCAGATTAGTCATCGTATACATATAATTGCATTACCTGAATCCCTCGTGGAAGATCGTTATCCTTTGCCAGTACTCTAACTCTGTAATATTGATACGCATCCGTAGTAGAAATATTAAAAAATGTCGGAATAGTCTCTGAAGGAGTTGAAGATGTATGTAAGTGTGCAAACACTGCTCCATCATTGCTAGCGGATAAATTCCAATAAGATACAGATACGGTTTTCAACGCAATTCTCCAAATTTTAACTGGCTCAGGACATTTAATTTGTAACCAAACAGTTTCATCTTCACCCGAAACCCAAGCTGCGTTAACATCGTCAGTGAGATTAGTGAAAGCATGGTAGGCTTTGCTTCCGGCAAAACAAGAACTGACGCTAGCAAGGAATCCTGTTACACTTACATCAGCTTCCAAGGGAGGAATATACCCAGCACGACACTTTTTCAGAGATTTATCGACGTACTTTGTAACTTGTTCATCAACGTATTTCTTATTCGTTAAATGATTATCGTTGGACGGAGAATCGTTGTGATTCGTTATCAAATCAATGGCTTGCCCCCTACTTAAAGCTTCATCCATTCCGGCAGTCGAAGTATTCGTTACTGGGAGACCTTTTATCACACATCCATTCATTTTTAAATTTCCAGTCGGTAGATTTGTCCCATCCAATCGAAGAAAATTAGCATTTACTTGGCTAAGAGTAACACCTCCAGCGATTACTCTTCGTGATGTTCCTCCAGCAGCGGTGTGACCAAATTTATCGACAGGCATTTTATATATATATTTATATATAATAATTTTTAATGCAAGCCGTTTATAACTTCTTGAAAATTCATTCCATCACCCACCATCTTCGTCACATACAGACACAAATGACCACAAAATACTTCGTTATCGGGTTGTATTCGCTCGCTGTTATATAACACTGGACGGCGTAAATACTTTATCAGTTCCAGAGGGGGAGGAAGGCCGTAACTATCGAAATATATTTTCTCATTACCGCTCTTTAAGAAAGCGCACCAATGCTGACCGGTTCCTTTAGAATCGTCTAGATTCAATATCCCACATTCAATCCGTCTAGGTTTATTCGGCAGCTCGTCTCGCACGAAAACGCCTCTAAAATTCGGAATATTCAGCTTCTTCGCGGCATCCAATAATTCAAAATTCGATAAAGCAATATTCGGTAGCACTACTCCACAAACATCGATTTGTTTGACGCTCATTTATTTAATATAAACATTAATTAAAAGTTTTCAACGAATAGTGTCCATATGCTAAAGTATGAATTCCATCCTCCATTATTACCCGTTTATCGTCATCTGCAGATAATGCAACTTTATTAATTTCTTCCGTATAAATATCGTGATGATAAGATCTAATAACATTCATCGTTCGTTGTTGTTCTTTTTTAGTAAATAAACAGTCTTTATAATCTTCGTGAGTAATAGTTTTCTGGACAACATTCTTCTTAATACCTTTACATTTCTTGTGCTCATCTCCAGCAGCCATCTTATAAGAATACAACTTTGCTCTGAGTCCAATAAATTCTTTTATCTGTTTCCCACTAGCTTCATCCTTGAACATTCCAATAACTTTTTTATTTACTCCAACCTCAATACCAGATGGATGATCTCTCGGGTATTCACTTGTGTCGAATCGAGTCTTAATATCACCTGCGATATCTGAGTAAAAGTCTTCAGTTTTAATTTCGTATGTCAAAGAATCTGTATCGGTAAATAATAATTTAGCTCTATTTCCGTATTTATCCTTGATGTAATTGTAATGAAATTCATACATCAACGTTTTGCTCAAGTCTAATATACACATGCCAAGATATATAGGTTTATTATAGTACAATTTAGTTTTTTTCATGTGAACGGCTATTAGATTTTCATCGAAAATAGTACATCTCTCATAATTAGGTTTAGCGGCTAGTTCAATAGCCCTCTCCTCTTGACACACTAACTCTACATCAACACGATTTTCAATGTTCTCACAAGTTTTTCCAAAGACACTGTTATTCATTAATTTGAAAAAGTCTTTTTCAAAGTCATTAGTAGCTTTCGTTCTAAGAGCTGTATTTAAATCGATATACTTTTTCAACCAATCACTTTCTTCGAATAGTACACCTCTATGCACCTTTGTTATTTTCAAACCCAAGCTCTCATACAGCTTCAGATTATCGTAGTGCAGCACATACTTCTTTTTATCGTTTAAGTTTGGAATTAACTTTTTGACTTTGTTAATCTCAATGCTTTCGGGGGCTAACGGAAAGTCGTTATGCAGGTCGTGTAACTCTTTAGGGTATTCCAAATCAACTTCCAATATGCATGGAATACTTCTCCAATTTTTTAATTCATCTTCATTCATCCATTTGAACCCGTGAGTAGGTAAATTTTTGATCATAGCCCATCCATATAGATTATTCGCATCCAGGTAAGTAATAAATGTAGAATTTTCGTTACTATTGAAATCGCTCATATATTTATTATTCGCTTTCCCGTAACGATTTGATATTGTGCTCACTCCTCCTCTCATCCCTTGCCTAAGCATCAGAATCATATCATAATCACTCAATAACTCCAATTTCACGCCTGTCAATTTTAAAGCGGCATCCCAGGCTAAACCAGGAGATGTAAAATACCATGCAGGGTCAAGCGTATAGTTCTTCATACACACATCTCTAAAGTTTTCGAAAACATCGGCAAGTAACAGAACATCCGAAACGTTGTATAAATCGTGATATTCTCTGAATGTTTTGCATCCAAATTCCTTCCATACCGTTTTTGCATGCTCGTAGTCTTCATCGCTAATATTCGAATCATTTAGCTTAGAATAGAATGCGGATTTTGGTGGTAGTTCGGTTTCATTAAAGGTAGTAAATGAATCGACGTAGTCATAAGGATATATGCCTTTTCTCAGCAAAAGATCGAGCTTCTTTCCTGAATATCGTTTCCCAAAATTTCTGCATTGGTCTTTGCGAAGGTTCCTCGATAAAGCATCAAGACTCGAAGCCATAAATTTAAAACTGTCGATAAAACGCAGTTGTCGCTTGACGGTAATCTCTTTTCCCTCTTTATTTACAAACTTATCAACAACGACCTCTCTGCTAAAAGATATATACTTTTCCTCGTTATTAGGTATGCAGTTAATTTTCTCTCCATTATTACCTCTCAGTTTCTTAATGAACAGATGACAATCGTACCCGGAAAGATTATGAAACACTACAGGGAAAAACTTGGGGACTTTATAGTTTACATTACAAATGTTATGAGCAGCCCCTCTAAATTTACCGCTAAGATGACAGTGATCTCTCACTCGGTCTTCGCCCAACGGTTTTTCACAGATATGGCATATAGTAGCTCCATCAAAACACTTCTTGTCCTCTTCTGTAAATATCATCTTCTTAGGGAATTTAAATTGATTATATATTTGTTTTATATTCTCTTCTAGTTTATCTACAAATATTTGACCAACATCATCATCTTCGCTTTCAGCCGTAAACGTCACAGGATCTTGAGAATATACACTATCGTCGAAACATTTTATGTGGTAACAAAAGGAGCTAGGAATATGCTTTTGATATTTATTAGTGTACGACAACTCTGGATTTGGTTGGCATGTATCGATCGGTTTTACAAAAGACTCAAAATCTGCGTAGACTATAAACGGAACCCTCATAGAATTGTTATAATTTTTAAAACTTAACATAGTTCCTGGTTCTGGCATTTCTATTTTTTGTGCGTTATGTTGAGAGCAGTACTCATTATGGTTGTTAAGCGCTCCTGGCGTTGTGAAACCATTCATACACCTTTTACAATAATACATCGAATTAGTCCGAAATCTCATCAATCTGTTAAAATTCTTGATCCAGCAATAATGTTTCCTTTCTCCGTTGGAAATAAGCAATAGATCTACACAAATACTACTTTCACACTTAGACAGATAAAGCGGGTAGACATGTTTTTCAAAACCGAATACATTAACATTAATATTGTTATTTCTCTCGAATTTACCTATCACATTAGCATCAGCAGCAACTGGAAACTCAATGCCACTCCAATTAAGTTTTTTCGATTGTTCTGTCAAAGCTTTCGTTATTTTTTCCGGATGGACATCCACCGGATTCAAAGCTCTAGTGATGCACCATTTGAAGCATTCTTCGTCGTGGTTTTTCATGTTGATGATTGCCTTTTTATTAGCTAAGAAGCTGGGTAGAGGAATGTAAGAACTACCTCTTAAGGGGGTATATTTTACCGTATTTATATCTAATTTTACAACGGCTTTAAATCTCCAATTACTTCCTTGCATCTGAAAACTAGCAATAGACTCCATGATTTTATCTTTTTTTCTGCTGTATATTTCATTCAAGTCGGTAGCTTCTAAAATAACTTCTGCCCTGGAAACGAATGGTATATCCTCAGAAGTCACTATTCCAGATTTCATATCTACTCGTTCCATAGTACAAGTAAGAACTAAATTAGTCTTTGTCTGACGATTGTTCGACAACAGATTTACTACCTGCGGTCTGACGAAATCAAGAAACGACGAGGCATCCATTCCATTAATTCCATCTATTCTATATTGCTTGGTAAATCCTTTAATAGCCGACGCCGTTTCTCGAATTTTATGTTTATCAAATATTTTGGAAACAGTTAACTTCAATGATTCCAGTTTTTCATTAACTGCTTTATTATCTCGTTCAGGTACATAACTAAGTAACCAATCCGCAAAATCATTTAATTTAGCTCTAACCCTATTTTTGTATTTTCTCTTAGGCGCTACTGGTTTGTACTTACCAGCTGTGGGTGTAAGCGTAGGAACCTTAATGTCAGGAACCGATGAGTCGAGCAAGTGTTCAACATGGTTCATGTTTCTTAAACTACTTTTCTTTAAATCCATTTTATCTTACCACGCAAAAATATTAATATCCATATTCGAACACTTATCTGTGAGATCGAAGATCCACTTCAATTTCATACATGTATCTATCTCTCATACACTTTAATTTCGTATCTATCTCTCCAGACATTTCCGTTATGATAAGCTATTATACCAGCACTCTGACCATAGGCCTTAGCAGCTTTATACATCGATGGATACGAGGTAACAACGCCAGTCTCTCGATCTATAATATCTACTCTTCTCGGTTGTTTCCTGATACTACCCAACGTGTCATGTCGATATGACACAGACTTGTAGTCCGTCGGAAGAATATTCTTTTCAATCAGTACAGCTATCATTTGAGGTTTGTTGAGATGCGAAGTGCCTGTAACATCGTGATGCTTGGCTAACATTCTAAGCTCTGGTAGCTTCATAATATATAAGTATTCTTTAAATCAATTTTCCATACACTACACTCATTTTCTGTCCATCCGATTGGAACTGCAGCAACCTATCTGAAATTACGACAGCATACGCTTCTGTGTCGGCTGGCACTGCTGCATTGAAAAGAGCCTTAATTTGAATATCAACGACTGAAGATTTCAAACGCTCGGATTGTTTGCTTACATCGAACACGAACAACGGGTATAATTCTTTATAATCTACAGGTGTTATATTGCTTTGGGTAATCAACTTATCCATACCATAGAATTTTTGACTAAAGGAGGACGCGTCTCTGTACGCTCTGGAGAATTGTTGATTAGGAAACGATAGGTTATGATCTACAGCTGGATATCTTTCTTGATTCATCATAACATAAATGTTCTTGAGATCGCAGTGATTAAAGAGTGCTGGATTACTTTCCTGATTACCGCTACGGTCCGTCTGAAATCCTACGATGATATATCTAGGTTTCTCCGGTGATGTTTTAACGCTCAGACGCCAACTGAAACTTGTCGACTGAGGAACTGTTATCGTATCGCATTGACGAGCTCTATACGCAACTGGCAACGTTAATTTTGATTCAATCGTCTTATACAACTGCATTCGTTCCATATCGGAAGGAATAACGTGTGGAATAAACCATGAAATTCTGTTTATCGCAACTTTTCCAGCAGCTGCAGCGTTATCTCGGAATATGGCATCATCGTCCGCTTTACGAACTAAAGTCAGCGTCTGTTTGAAGCCGTAAATAATCTTGTCGTAATCATCGCAAAACCCGAAAATATGCTTCAACGGAACAATAAAGCTGAACATTCCTTTAGTGTTTGGTTTGCGAATGAGAAAGCTTTGTCTAGTGGCAAATCCGGGGTTGTCCGCAATAACAGCAGTCGCTCCAGTGTCTTTATACCACAGCTGATTTAAGCCTTGAGTCAGCTGAAAATCGTTTGGATACGTAAGTAAACCGAGCATCGTTGTAGCTTGACCCGGATGAAATAGCGTTTCGATTTCTTGATTTGATAACTGATAGGATATTTGACTGAATAGATACATAAGCCCATTATTCGTAAGAGCGACTAAATCGGCATTAACGTATGCGGTGTCATCGGCTTTAATTAGTCTTCCGTCGAATTGTAGATATGACTCTGCTGGGTGACTGTATAAGTCTTGTAATTCAATATTTATTCTTATTTCACCAGAACTGTTAAGGTTAGTTCTCGCTACAGGTTCGTACTCGTGCCATTCATATCGCTCGATACCTTCATCGATCAATGGTTGCTCTGTGAATCTTAGAATATCGGATTGCATTTTATTATACATATATTTTTAAATAAGAAAATATGTTTAAGCCATTTTCAAACCACCTCCGTTTAAGCGTTTTACTAGATCTTGAATTCTAATAGCTCCTCCCGTCATTTCTGGATTCGATCCTAGTAATCTAGCTAGAATGACTTTAGTTTCCTGAGTTATCGGCTGCTGAACGGGAGCTTTAGGGAGTATCTTATTGAGTAATCGTTTTCCAACGTCGATCGCCTTATCCTTAGCAACACTCCCAATCTCTTTGACAGCTGTGCTCGCAATTTGTTTGGCTGCATTCGATGTCAGTAGTCTCTTGAGAAATCCTGCAATGGAATCGAATATTCCTGCTCCACCGACAACGTGTACTTTTTTATAACTTCTTCTCGCAACGACCAGCATTTCTATATCATCAATTTTTAATTAGATCATCAATTTTTAAATTAGATCATCAATTTTTTATATTCATCTTTGGATATCACTCCTTGTCTTAGTAACTCGTCACTCATACCTACAATTTCATTCCTTACACCTGTATTTCCCGCTTTGTAGCTATATATTCGCAACTCTAATTGTTTTACTAATTCGTTAGGATCTGAAGGAATGGTAATTATTCCGCTTCCTGTTTTACCTCTTAACTTTATGTAATCGTCCCATATGGGTTTTAGTATCTGTTTATATTTTACACTTCTAGACGATTTAGGTTTGTTTGGTTTATTTAGCTGACTCATGGCATTTGTTTTAATTAGAATCGCGGCGTATTCTTTGAGATCACGATTATCATAAATTGAACTGTTTGGACTAGCTAACGTTAACAATTCCCATAATCCTGGAGTTCCTTGATAAGTTGTGGTTCCAACTGTAATATCATTTCCTTGGATTGAGGCTTCGCTGTCACCGATGTAGAATTTTCCATCTCTTGATCTTAATCCGAATGTTGTATCCACAAGTCTTTTATCAGAAGCATATTTTTAAGGTATTCAACTGCAATATTTCCTAATTCTAACCTTCTAATGTCTTCTACTGGGTCATCGTCATCGTACGCCTCTATAGACGGATACTGAGGAAATTGAATGGTTTTCAACGAATCTGGAAGTGCTTTTAGAGCAAGTGATGTTGCTGCAGAATTATCCTTTATTGTCGACAGCAAAGCGTTTTGTTCTTTTGAAATTGCTGATTGAGAGTCGACTATTGGTTTGTAGATTTTCGTTAATTCTCGTTGAAGTCCAAGATCGTCTATTCTCTCTGAGAGAAAGTTTTGTTTAATATTTTTTTTCGTTTTTAAAAACTCTTCGATAATAAAATCTCTTTTTGCAGGATCGCTAATTTTCAGTAGTGACATTTTTTATTATAATGTTTAAAACGTAACATAAAACGTAACATAAAACGTAAACGTAAAACGTAAACATAAAACGTACAATTTATGCATCGTAGTAATTAACATAACATATGGAGTCTTTTTCGTTTATAGTAACTGGTGAATCGGAGTTGTTTTGTATTGTAATTATTATATCCTCTGCGTCCTCTAGTACTGTACCATCTTGAAGGCTCAGTCTGAGTTGTTTCAACTTCTGTCTAAGAGAGACTAGACACATTCCACTGGTCATTCGGACTCCAAGGCCTACTTCTACTGTAATATTTGTCTTTGGTTCAATCGTTATCGCTTGCTGAGCAAAAATCTCATATCTGTCGCCTGCTCGTTGTCTTGCAGGAGCGTGAGTGACCACTTTAGGCAACCAAATTATTGTACTCACACGAGGCTTCCGTTTGGTGATAAATTTGTGTATTGGGTGACCGTATCCAGACATTTATATAAGTGGTTTTTTAAAGTAACATTCCAAGAATAGGAATATTTTTAAATGGTGAATTGGGTCCAAGTATAAGACCTTCACCGCTGATATATCCTGCTCCTCTTTTCATAAACAGACCGGAACCCGATATCGAAACACCCTTTTTCCACGGAGATAGAAAAAGACCTTCCCCAGCAGGCACTATCTTACAGCATATTCCTCCTTTCTTAACGTACAGCACGCCTGATCCACTTATCGGGTGTGAGATCGAAGATCCACTTATCGGATGTGAGATCGAAGATCCACTTATTTTATCGACAATTTTGGAACCAGCTGCAGAACCCAATCCTGTTAAGGCTCCTGTGGCTAAACTCGGAAGAACACTAGACAGTAGAAACTTTCCGGCTGTTGCTAAGAACGGTAGAATAGCGCCAATAAATCCGCCTTCGACTCTCGCATTGTCTTCTAATTGCTTTTTACCCATTTTAATTGTCACACCAGTTCCATTCTGATACGCTTTAGTTAACTTGTTAATTTGCCTCTGGTTTAGAGCTAATACATGCTCACCAGTTATGTCTCCATGAGAAAGTCTTATACTCACTCCAGTTCCTACTTGAACAGCTCGCTTAATCTTCTCTTTTTGCCCTTCAGAAATATTAACTTTGACCTTAGCGTAAGCGCTCATCTTATATTAAATATAAACTTTAAATTAAACCTCTCTTATGTGAAATCGTATCGACAATTCCTCACCTCTTAAATTAATTAGTTTTCCATTTTGGTCTATTAGTTTTGTTTCCATCGATGAAATAGAGTATAGCGTTATTGGAAGATATACGAGATTGTGAGGAGATTCGATTATCTTATAACCAGGCCCGACCGATGGAAAGAAAGAATAAATTATGTTCTCCGTAGTTCCGTTGGCATACGATGATCCTATTATATCACTGGTAATTCGTAAACTATTCACGCTGTTTATATCAACTATGTGCTCGGATTCGTTATATCCTTCGGAGTATACACGACTCTGAAATCCTAGAACCGTACTAATTGAATTTGGTACTGTAAAATCAACTTTATAGTTCTCATCAATTTCCAAAACAGCCTTCAAAGTATTGTTATTTGGTTGCAACTTTATACATTGTCCATGACCTTCTTCTTTTAGAATTCTCTGTATGTATTCGTTTAAGTCATCGATTTCATAGCAACCGGTTGGAATGTCTAAATCTTCCCACGTTACACCGTTATCTGACGAATATACGAATTTATTATTTGTTTCGTCTATATTGGGAAAACTGTAGTAAGTTTCAAGATTAACAAGGGCCATTTCATACTTCTTACTTTTGTCCAGTTCGATTAGTGGATTAAATTTCGTTCGAATTCGTGTGCTCCTTTCGCTCAACAAAATGCAAAAGGATTCTTTAGCCTCTGTGTTGCGTGCAATCGTTTGAGTAGTAGATAAAATTTCGTCAAGAAGGGTTTCCATTTTAGATAGCTATTTTTAAACCTAGAATATAAAATCTTAAATTTTGTTATCATTTTATTATTGCTTTTATTTAATGTAAAATGTATCTAATCCACTTCTATACCTACCCTTATTTGTTTTACTAGTAAGGTCTATAACCACAAAACCATGCGTTTCATCCCACGCAGTTTTGCATAGTTTTCGAAATTCTTCTATAGTCATATCATCTACACCTATATGATCGCTGTATATATGATTAATATTTTTGAGGTCTTGAGGGAATAGACATATAAAATTGGCATTCTCCCTGATAGTTTGTCTGGGCAGCTTGAAATAATTTTGTGCTAGGTAAAAGCAGTCTACATTACTATGCCTACCTCTTATATAATAGGATTCGCATTTATTTTGTCGCTCTAACTGTAAATCATCAAAAATCATGAGATTCTTTTTATCTCGACTTAAGTCTCGTGGATCTGGAACATCTTCAGAGGTTTCAAAGAACTTGCAGTCAATATCGGATTTCTTTTCCATGTTTTTAGACATCTCTTCGACTACGGCGGTCGGTGATACATTTAATTTCATTATCTCATCGCGATTATCAAAAAGTCTTATAATTGCTTCCTTTGGTAATTTCTCTTCGAATGCTTTCTTAAGTATCTTGTATTCTGATTGAAATAAACTTTTGCCAAAGATCTGCAGGTTATCGTAGTCTAACCAACCAGGTCTCAGTAATAAATTAAGTAGTAATATTGTTTTGCCGCATTGAGACTTACCGACGATCAAACCTCTGATGCTTCTTGGTAGGAGAGGACTGTTAAAGCGTTTACTTGATTCTTCATTCCACGATAGGTCTTGGACTTCCATTTTAATTATATTATATTAAAATGGAGCACAACTCGTATTGTGTAAAATGTAAGCGACAAACTGAATCTAAAGATGTTCAACGAGTCGTCAGTAAGAATGGTAGACCTATGCTTAGGGGTGTGTGCGTTGAGTGTGGCGCTAGAAAAACTCAGTTTACTAAAATGTCTACTACTGTACAAGGTGGTGATTTAGTCTCAGCTCTCAATTCTGCTACTTCCAAAATTAAACTTCCATGGGCAAAATATCCGGGCGAAATGCATCTTCCAGGACATTCTTTCACGGGTCCAGGAACTCGACTGGATTTGCGATTGAATCCTGATGGGACACCAAAAGATTGGAGTAAACCAGTAGATAGAGTTGATGCAGCAGCCTATCGTCACGACCTAGCTTATGCTAAACATACTGATACGGCAGGGAGAAACGTCGCTGACAGAGCTATGATAGATGAATTAAATAATATACCTAATCCTTCGTTCCGCGAACGAATTGAAAGATCTATAGTTAAACCAATTTTATCAACGAAAACCCATTTTGGAATGGGGTTGAAAAAAAAACTCTGAGATGGACAGACCAACTTGCCGATGAATTACATAAACCAATAGTCAGGAAGTTCAGGAAGCGAGTTGTTTATGTGCAGGGAGTGGACAAAGTTTGGGCAGCAGACTTGATTGACATGCAGGCTTATGCTAAATTTAATTCTGGTGTGAAATATTTGTTAAGCGTCATCGATATATTTTCCAAATATGCATTTATTCAGCCGTTAAAAGATAAGCGCGGAGAATCTGTGGCAGATGCTTTCACAAAAATATTTAATACGAGCAAAAGAAGGGGGGAAAAACTTTGGGTCGATAAGGGAACAGAATTCTATAATAAACAGGTAAAATCATTAGGTATGCAGTTGTACTCAACTGAGAATGAAGAGAAATCTTGTATCGTAGAAAGATTTAATAGAACAGTAAAAGAAAAGATGTTTAAGTATTTTACAGCAAATTCAACTCAGAGATATATCGATGTTTTAGATAATATGCTTAGTTTATACAACAACACAAGACATTCTTCCATTAAAATGACTCCTGTTAAAGCGAGTATCAAAGCAAACGAAAAAGCTGTTTGGTTAAATCTGTATGGTGACGCTGTACCTGAAACTGTTAAACCTAAATTTTCAGTCGGAGATAAAGTAAGAATTTCCAAGAAGAAGAAGACATTCGAGAAAGGCTACATGCAGAATTGGACTCAAGAGGTTTTTACTATTACACAAATACAATACACGGATCCTATAACCTATAAAATATCTGACTATCATGGAGAACAAATACAAGGGACATTTTATGAAGCTGAGTTACAACTGACAACGCAAGATACATTTAAAATAGAGAAGATTATTAGGAAAAGTGGTAATCGGTCTTTGGTTAAATGGTTAGGCTATGATAATTCATTCAATTCATGGGTTAATAATAAAGACTTGATATCATTGTGAATTTAACTGATTTATTGCTTCTAAAGAGTTATGGTCTAAAAAAGTTTTTAAAAAAAATAAAAAAATAAAAAAAATTAAAATAATAATAATTAATAAATTTAAAAAAATAAAAATAAAATAATAATAAATAATAATAATTAATAAATAAATAAAAAAAATTAAAATAATAATAAATAATAAACTTAAAAAAATTTAAATTAAAAAAATTGTCTTTTTAGAATTGTTAAAACAGCTCTTGTGTAGGCTACTCATTACTTTTCGATGAATAAGAGCACCCTGACCTACTTACGGTATCACGGATGAGACCAGAATCAGGTCACACGCATGCATGCGGTGTTAAATGAATGCATCCGCTGAACTGGGTCTGACCTACTTACGGTATCACGGATGAGACCAGAATCAGGTCAAGTCATACGCATGCATGCGGTGTTAAATGGAGGCGACCGCTGAACTGGGTCTGACCTACTTACGGTATCACGGATGAGACCAGAATCAGGTCAAGTCATACGCATGCGTGCCGTGCTAAATGGAGGCGACCGCGTGATCTGCGTCATTGCAATCGATTTTCGCCTTGGTGATGACAATATTATAATCACCTCCTCCGTCTCCTACAAATTTGCAATTAGGCCTACCATGGTTCTTATTGTTTTGTTCTAAACAACAACCATTTCTACTAATTTTAATACGTTAGGCTATGTGAAGACAAGTATCCAATTAGATTAAGGATTATACGAAATCATCGAATCCCTTCTTTGTTCTTCTTCAACCTTCATTAATTAACTGTAAAAATCGTCGTCTTGAGCTTCCGAGAAACAACTGAAAAACAAATGTCCCTAATTGTTCCGTTAATTTCCTTTTTCATCAACTGTGAAAGAACTATTAAGTGCTCTATTTATATCTTTCTTAGAGTGTTTCCCGATTATTATTAACAGATCAGCCATTCTATAAGCCTACAGCGCAAGCACTTGTAGCTAACAGACAAACCAGAAAGATTACACTAATGCTTTGTTAAAATAGACTGAAGCGAACACGCCACGTAGAGTCTTCTCTGTCTCGACGTTAGATGGCTACTGCTGCTAAGACAGCTGCTGTATGACACGTCGATAGAGCGAACAAAGGCTGCTTGCATGACGTGTAGGGCGAGCGAACAAAGACATCTGCTAAAAACAATTGATATTTTTACAGTATACGCCTACATTCAGCATGTTAGGTTCAATACCTTTGTCTTAGTATTTGTTGACCTATCTATCCATGTATCATCTATCTATCCATCCATCTATCATCTTCCATCTATCTATCCATCCATCCATCCATCCATCCATCCAATCATCTATCTATCCATCCATCCATCCATCCATCCATCCAATCATCTGTCTATCTGTCTAACTGTCTGTCTGTCTGTCTGTCTGTCTGTCTGTCTGTCTATCTGTCTATCTGTCTATCTGTCTGTCTGTCTGTCTGTCTGTCTATCTGTCTATCCGTCTATCCGTCTATCCGTCTATCCGTCTATCCGTCTATCCGTCTATCCGTCTATCCGTCTATCCGTCTATCCGTCTATCCGTCTATCCGTCTATCCGTCTATCCGTCTATCCGTCTATCCGTCTATCTGTCTATCTATCTATCTATCTATCTATCTATCTATCTATCTATCTATCTATCTATCTATCTATCTATCTATCTATCTATCTATCTATCTATCTATCTATCTATCTCGTTATATAACTAAAATTAGCTAAGGGGCTAAGGTGGGTGATGTTGAGAGTTAAATGACATCTACTATGATCTGATTAATTAAACGTTAGAACTGTATAGCAACATATGCAATTAAAGGAAACTGACCAAGTTGATGTTCATCCAGCAGTAACGAAGGTCGCTCTTGATGATGTTCCTCGATAGGCCTATCCTTAATGAAGTTAGTCATTTTGATCCGATTTAATACAGCAACTAATTTTCGCAAAACCAAAAGATGTAGCCTACACCTGTTTAGAGCGACGCCCTTACAACGAATACGTATCGTTCAAGGTGTAGACTTTGTCTTCAGGTGTTTTTGCATTGTCATAATATTATAATGATGGCTGCATGCATGGCGAAGGTAGCCACGTCAGCCAACGACCTGCATGCTTGGCCGACTCATAGTCCTAGCCTAGCCGTGCTGTCGTGATCGAGGCCGCTCCCAGCATGCATGGCGAAGGTAGCCACGTCAGCCAACGGCTGCGTGCTTCGCCGACTCATAGTCCTGACCTAGCCGTGCTGTCGTGATCGAGGCCGCTCCCAGCTAGGTTGTTGTGTCGTGATCGAGACATCTGCTGCTTTGTTGCTTTGTTGCTGCATGAGCGCTCATGCATACAAGGCCTGCTCGCATGTAATAGACCCTATAGAATAGCTTATACAAAAGACTAAGACTTTTTACTGGTTAGAAAAGACCTCGACTTTTATCTGGTTTCTAGCGCTAATTAAGCTTATTGTTTCTTCAATATCAGATTTCTTTAAAGGTAGCTAAGTAATTAATTATGCATCAGGAAAAATAATAAAATACCCCAAAGGAGAAGAGGAGGAATCAGGAAGGAAATAATAAAAGACCTCTTGGTTGACAGTTCAGCGCGCTAACCACTGTACTACCGAGCACCCCCCTCAGGAAATAATAAAAGACATCCAGAGGGCAGTGGTCAATCCTCTCCCTCACCGTCTCATCATCCACTGACCGTGTACTCATCATAGCTGAGTCGGCTAGAGGAACAGAAATCTCGTTACAAATTTCTGCCCCGGCGGGGAATTGAACCCTCGACCTCTTGGTCGACAGTCCAGCGCGCTAACCACTGTACTACCGAGCACCCCCCTCAGGAAATAATAAAAGACCCCTAGAAAATTAAAAAGACTAAGAATTTAACTGGTTTAAACCCTATTTTAACTGGCTTTTTTCTTCAATGAAAAAATCCCAGAAAATCCTTTAGCACCATTTAAACTCATTTATTAGCTAATTGTTTCTTCAATGAAAAAATTCCCAAAGAATTAATTTTACATCTACTCTCCTCCTCCCGTCCCCCCCACTTCCCCCTCCCCTTCCGCTCCCCTCCCCTTCTTCTCCTCTTCCCACCCCTCCCCGTCCAATCCCCTCAACTCCCCTCTACCACCTCCCGTCCCTTTCCCCTTCCTTTCCCTTCCACCTCCTCTGCACCCTACCCTCCTCCCCTTCCCAGTCCCGATCCCTCCGTCCCTTCCTCTGCCTCTCTGCATCCCTCCCTCGTCCATCCCTCTCCTCCGCTCCCTCGCCTCCCTCTTCGTCCCGCTCCCTCCCCCTCCTTTCCTCCCTCACGCCGTGTCTACGCGAGAAGGCGAACGCGACAGGGCCGCTATTGAATGTGTTGAATATCTAGCCTACATGTATATGGGCCTAAATAAAAATGTAACTGCGTACGCACGAATCTTTCGGACCAAGGATCTGGGAAATTTAAAAATTGCCGTTCGAATAGGCGCGGGTTTGCATAATTCTTTTTTGGTAAAATCTTGAGAAAAAATACTTTCACTTCGATTCAACCGATTCCGAGTTCAAATTCAACCCGTCAATAATTATGCATGCCTTGACCCAACCGTCAATAATTATGCATGCCTTGACCCAATTCGGGCGCGTTTGAAAACGGTGGTTCCGCAAGACTTGTATAGCGCATTTTGAACTCGAAATCGGTCGAATCGAAGTGAAAGTTTTTTTTGTTGTAAAAGATTTTAGCAAAAAAGCATTATGCAAACCTTCGCCTATCGGAACGGAACGTTTTGCTGCAATTTTGAAAAGAATCGGTCCAGGACTTTCCAAGATCCTTGGTCCCTAAGATTCCTGCGAACGCAGTTACATTTTTATTTATATAGATATATATAACGTAGGCCTACTGGGAGCGTCAGTATATATTTAACCATAATCGTTTCACTGGAACTCCAAGCATCCATTTCAGTTAGGCTACTTCAAACCCCCATCTAAAATGGCACTCGCTCGTCCACCCCGTCCGACTTACAGAAGAGCCTACATTTCCAGCTCTACTTTTTTTTAGTGAAGCTCACTGGCTCCGTGCTCGCATGCAATTTAAGACACTTAGTCTAATCCTAAATACTTAACTGTATCTTGCCTCGAAATATCTGGTTGACGTTATTGCAGTTATGCGGCTTATGCCCTATGTCGGCATCGTTCAGCTTAGTCGCACCGTCCATTTCGTTCTCTCCAGTAGACCTGACCTTTTCGGCCAAAGAGATTTCTTAGTAACAACATCCTACGAGGTTTGCAACAGGTTTTTTTTAACGTGCAGTTGAACACAAAATGTGCTGTTATAAATGGACTTGTGCAGTTGTAGAAGCACTTCTGTGCAGTTAAAACTAGTTTAAAAGGTAATTTTCCTCCGTTTTGGAGTAGTTTACCATGCAGGATGGGAAAAGAAAGAATGGGTTGTGCAGTTCTAAAAAATCCTTTAAAATAGCCCTGGTTTGCAACGCCTAATAGACACTGGAATCAGTGGAATGCGTCGCATTATGGCACTCATCTACCGTTGGATACAGTATTATAAATTATATTCCTAGTGTTAACTGGAACGTTACCCATAATTATGACAAAAAGCTTAAAAATTATTGCATGAGCTTTTTTATTCGGGGAAATCAATAATTCAAATCAGCAAATGACAGAAATAAGTGTGCAGTGAAAATGAGAAGCTAATAATTATCATCTATTAGATAAAAGATCCCTTAGAAAGGGTACCCAGAAAGGAAGTGATCCCTTAAACCTTGGCAACCACAAACAGGTATTTAGGCTATATCAAGATGGTGGAGATTGTAGTTTTTTTCAAGCAATATGGACAGAAAAGAAAACAAGTGTATGAGTTATAGAAGACAGAGAGAAAGACAAATAAGTACAAATATAATAATAATAATAATAATAATAATAATAATAATAATAATAATAATAATAATAATAATAATAATAATAATAATAATAATAATACACAGGCCCTATGTCTATCCTACTCTCCAGCGTAAGATAGGCTACATTATTGAAATTGTCAGGCCTCACAACTATTCAATTGTTGCATTACACTTCGCTAAAGGTTTCAATAAGTGTGCCGTCAAATGCTGGCATATTTATATAGTCCTAAACAAAACAAAATTCTTCCTAGCATCGCAAACACTGGAGCTACAATATTTTATATTCTCAGAAATAGCATTAGGGGAAGTAGGGGCGAGACGGATTTCTGATTTTAAGACACCATAAACGTGCTTCACGAGCACATTTGTTTTACTCGTAGCTTAAACAGTAACGTAGCTAAGGGCAACACAAATTTAATTGCATTCCTTTTTGATAATAAGTTTTTTATTTTAAAATTTAGCCTGTCCCAATGTACAATTGAATGCTTAGCAAATAGCAGTTCCTTGAAAATAGGATCGGACAGGTCGAAAATCAACTTTTCATCATAAAAAGCGAAAAAATGTTGTTTCGGTCGTTTAGTTTTTCACAAATCACCAAAGCGCCAACAGTATTACAGTAATTAAAGTTCATTCGGAAGGTGGCGATATCATAGACACCTTAAGACTTAAACCGACGGGATCCATCTCGCCCCTACTTTCCCCCCCCCCCCTACTATAATTATTATTCCCAGGTATTTCGATTAGATGACTAGAAGGGCTCTTGTTCCTCATATATTCAAGTGAAATTGGTCGATTTATTTCTATAATTAGGCTATAATTATTCAGTTCAAAAGAATTGCCTACACTAATGTTAAATTAGCCTACGCGTCGTTTTGTGTTTCTCAGCCAATAATAATAATTCAGGGATAATTATAATTAATAATATTATTCGTTTATAAAAAATCAATGTGACAAACCGCAGAATGATTACATGTACAGGTTATACGAAATACGGTCCACTATAGCACGACACGCAGGTCGGCTTTACAGCAGTGGGTTCGGCTTAACACTAATGGCCTAAGTGCTGGATCACTCCTGGTTCGGACAAGTCAGAAGTGGGAATGGCTATCTTATTTTCAGCAGAAACCTGAGTCAAGCAACACAACAGAAAAGCGCCACTGGCAGCTAACAAAAAATTCAAATAAATTGCTACTGTTAAGGCTAGTAGGCTACATTCATTATCCATTCATTCAGTCGATGAATTTATATAGCGCCCATTTGTAAATGATGCAGTAGTTTGATTGTGGTGCACAAACACTAAAGTGTGTTCGTCCGAGAAAATACTGTTTCAACGAAAGCTATAATTGTGCTGAAAATTATGTGCTCTTCAGAATCGGCAAAATTAATGATAATAAAACACCGTAGAACAATGCTCACATTCACAAATACAAACAGCATAATCTTCTTTATAACTTCTACAGCCTGGAATCTCTGACAGTTTTTTTAGCATAAATGTCATTTTTTTCAAATTTGCATCAAATTTTTAACTGTTCTAACAGTTTCATTGCCTAAGTACAAGTGCAGTGAAATTCAGTGTAAATACAACATCATTAAAATTTATTAGAGAAATGGATGATCCAATTTATGTAGAGACATTTTCTTTTAGGTCTTTGTTAAACAAACAGTTTGATTTTTATTGAGACAAAAATAGTTTTCAGTTGCACAGATGTCATGCAATATGAAAAAAAGTCATGCGTTATCTATTTCTAATTAAAGCGTTATGACTTGCAAATTACGAACTCTAAAATTCAACAAGAATGAAACTACGTCTAGTAGGCATTAGGTCAATGCATCAAAATCAGCCTTTCAAATGCGCTGCATCTTAAAGAATCTTGCAGCAGTAATAACTTCATTCAATAAATGAACAAAGCACTGGGTAACTTCGGCAATGGTAAGTAATGTGCCTCCAAGAATCAGTCCCAATGCGCCGCCAATGTCGCAAACCAGTGTGAGGAAATTGTAGGCTGGATTTGTTTGGATGTCGATGTAGTTCAGATCGGAGTAGAAGATATCCAGGTAGACGAGTTCCTTGCCCAGCTTAGACATCGTCAGATTCCTTCCCTTGAACTGCGATCTCTGTGACATGTAATTGAGGAAATGCTCTGACAGAGGGCTTGTAGAGATTGAATATGGATAGGTTGCTATGTGGCACTGAAGAGGACAGTCACACTCGCGTAAGGCGCCGGAGGAAACAAAGAGTGCAACTACTTTTGTCACGCAGAAATAGTACTGGTCCACAGAGCATATCTCTCTACCGGAATCTAAAAAGCACAAAGTGAAAACTTAGATAGATTTAATCTAAAATAATAATAATTCTTCAACTCTGACGCTACTCCCAACGCATGTAGGCTACATGGAGGGTTGGCCAAAAAGGTAACCTCCACCGATATTTTGTAAATAGCTTGGCCAAAAATACGAATTTTTGAAATCACATTTTAGGGGCTTAAAGGTAATTCAAATCTACTTGCAGCAGCCAAATTTCGGCGGTAAGCCTATAGGTGAAAAACAACAAAAGTTAGCCTATACCGCTTTTAGTGAGCCCACCCACTGTTTTTTGACGATCCAAAAACGTAACGCAATTAAATTTAGCAAAAAAACCCATTTTATTAAGTCACATCTCAAATAATTTTTATCAAATGAACTTGATATTGCTTCACAACTTGTGTTCAATGTGTCCACTGCCAGTGCTCACACTTGTTCAGAAGTTGTTCTCAGTCTTTTTGCAAAGTTCTTTAAGGCCTTGTTGATGACATTGTGTTCAAAAGGTTTCGATCACGCCTTCGACCTCGGTGCGTGATCTGGGCGTTGTGCTAGAGTCTGACTTGTCCATGAAGGACCATGAGGCGCCATGTGGCCGGGACAGTCAGCAGGTGTTTTCGATAGCTCCGTCTCATCAGGAGCTGTATCAAGTCCTTGCTTTTCGAGGCCGCAAGAGCAGCCGTCGCTGCTTTCGTCCTCTCTCACGTGGACCGATGTAAGAGTCTGCTGGCCGGAGCTCCTGCATGTCTTTTGGAAGGACTTCAGTCGGTGCTTAATGCCACGGCGAAGCACATTTGTAATAGGAGAAGAAACGATCATGTCACACCACTCCTACTGTCCTACACGATGTCTTGCATTGGCTGCCTGTCCCGTTCCGAATTGAGTTTAAGCTCAGTTTGCTGGTCTACAAATCGCTTCATGGGACAGCGTCTGAATACATCCGC
>OX243824.1:32218001-32463001 GCA_945859605.1 Lumbricus rubellus | reverse complement strand
CAGGGTGCGCCAAAAAAAAGACCCCCTAGGTTTTTTGCCACTATCTTGGCCACAATTAAGAATTTTCAAATGAAATTTTACAGGCTTACAGACAATTCATATTTACATATGATGGCCAGATTTCATCAAAATATTTCAAACAGAACAAAAGTTATACCACTTTTAGGGAGGTCACCCCCCGTTTTTTTGACGTTTCAAAAACGAAACGCAATTTTTTTAAGGGTTTTTGCGAATATCTTGGCCAAAATTTTAAAAATCGAAATGAAATTTTACAGTCTTATAGACAATTCATATCTACGCATGGTGGCCGGATTTCATCACAATATTTAATACTGAACAAAAGTTATGCCACTTTTAGTGAGACCACCCACCGTTTTTTGACGTTTCAAAAACGAAACGCAACAAAAAGTGACAAAACACGATTTTTTAAGTCTCATCACAAATAACTGTTGTCAAATGAACTTGGTAGTGTTTCCCAACTTGTGTTCAATGTGCCCACCACCCGTGCCAAAACTTATTTTGAGTCTCTATGAAGAGTTCTTGATGGACCTGTTGATTATCTGACAGATTCAATAATATTTCTTATTTTAAGAATTTGATTGTCATCTTGCTAAGTGACTTCTCAGTGACGTGCAGCTACGCTGGTACCCTGTTTCTTTTCTAAATAGTAATAATAATGATTATCTGTCAATATCAAGGCTATTTGATAATAATTATTTGAGATGAGACTTAATAAAATCGTGTTTTTGCTGCGTTACGTCTTTGAATTGTCAAAAATGGGGGGGTGGCCTCACTAAAAGTGGTATAACTTTGGTTGTTTTGAAAATATTTTGATGAAATCTGACCATCACATGCAGATATGAATTGTCTTTAAGCCTATTCCTACTTTTGGCCAAGATATTGGCCAGAATAAGGGGTCATTGCATAATTACGTAACGCTCGAGGGTGGGTGGGTGGGGTCATTGAAAACGTTACGAAACGTTACGGGGGTGGGTGGGTGGGGGAGCTGAACGTTACGTAACGCTTTGAACAAAATTATTAATGAAGCTTAAATTACCATCGAATGACACTTTAGACAAATGATATGATCGAAGTTTAAGCTTCGTGGCATTGATTTAAAACGTAACCGAAGTAGGTCTAGGCTATATACATGTATCTTAAGAAGATACGGCAGCAGACACCGTTACCCGCCAGGTCAACATAATTATCTTTACTTCTGTGTGTGCAAACCGGAAACCGCTGTTCGAATTGTTTGGATCTGTGATAATTAAAAAAACCGGAACAAAGTAGGTCTACTTCCCCTTTGATTCCTGACATCGAAGATTCGAACCACTTTGAAGCATATTTCACTTAGTGGACACGAATCTCAAACATTTTAAATTCATGCTCAACAGAACTCATCAATATTTCTATCAACAATTATCGAAGTATCCAGATGAACCAGATAGGCCTAATTAGTTCATCTTAATTTTGATTAATTATAAAATTAATGAGCAATTTAGTCCGTGAAACTTTCCAGCACTGTGTAAAATTGTATTCTTGACGTAGAATTTAAGAAATTGCAGTTCAGACATGACTGTCATTTATTTAACTAAAACATTATGTATATTTTAAGCCTAGTCTACCGTCAAATTATAATTCACATAGGCTACTATATTAAATTCGCTATGAAAATATGAATTATAAATACGAATTTGCATAGAGGTCTGGTAGGCCTAATTCTTAACTGATTTTTCGTAACAACCGTTACGTAACGCTGGGGAGGGTGGGTGGGTGGGTGAAGGGAAGCGTTACGAAGCGTTACAGGGTGGGTGGGTGGGTCAAAAACGGTCATTTTCAGCGTTACGTAATTATGCAATGACCCCTAATTAGATTGAATTTTTATTACTTTTTGCTGCGTCGCGTTTTTGAATCGTCAAAAAACGGTGGGTGACCTCCCTAAAAGTGGCATAATTTTTGTTCTGTCTGAAATATTTTTATGAGATCTGGCCATCATGTGTAAATATGAATTGTCTTTAAGACAGTAAAATTTCATCTCAAAATTCTTACTTTTGGTCAAGATATTGGAAAAAATCTTAAGGGGGTCTTTTTTTTGGCGCACCCTGTAAGTTGCAGAATCCAACATGGCGAGATCACGCACATTCAGTTACTGTAGGCCTAGGCCTCAGTTTGGACAAGCTCCGTGTATTCCTTCTGGTAGTTGGTCATGAACTAATCGGACCGCTTTTAATCACGAATCATCATTTCAATTCAAGATTTGTTACTCATTACGTTCAATAATTTCCTTGTCTATCAGATAAATTAAACATGCCCGAAATTTATTAAACATTTCCGTAGATTTGACGAAAATAAATTGGGGTAATTTCTTACCCCCCGGTTACCAACAACTGTAACCAAAAAACGAATACCTGTAAGGGTTAATCGGCTGCCAATTCTTGCTGCTAGAACTCCCCACCTTCTTTGTGTCATCAGTTTTGTTATTAAAAATATTCGTCATGCTGTCCTGCATACAATCATGTAATGTATTCAGTATTTTCACTATCCAAATGGCGCATTTTGTTTTTTTTAATGGGTAACATAGATTAGACATGCAGACAAAGTGTCATCTTATATATATTTCACCGCTCGTTAACCTTGGGCTACCAGGAAGGTGGTATCTACCCCCGGGTGGTATCCACCCCCTCGGTTTTTTCCAAATCAAACTTGTTTCCTTTGGAATAAAATTGTGGCGTTTTAGGCAGCTATAGAAGATTCATTTGCACACATTTTGAGCTAAAATGTGTGATGATATACCATACCATTCAAAAGTTATACCCGATATACCCGAGGCACCAGGGGTGGATACCACCCCTCAGATTATCGGCTGTATCTTATCCGTCATTTAAGATGAAGAGACACAAATTATACCATTCTGTAGACGGAATGTGGGGCCACATCTCCATGCTCACTGAATTGTCTTTTGACAACTGGAAGTGCTCAAAATAAATTAAAATATATAAAAGGTGTTTTATTTTTATAAAAGTGTCATGCTTTTCCAATTAAACAATACTCATAATTTATTTCATTTTTCAAGAGAAATAAATTATGCCATTCAATAGCGTGCACGTAAGGAATTTAAAAAAAAAATTAATTTGACATGTGATGACCGGAAATGCTCAAAAAAATAATTTTATATGTGTGAAAATGTTGGTTTTTTTTTTACAAAGAAAACCGATAAGTCTGCGTAAACATTTTTTCAGCAGCTACTATATGTTTTTTTCTTTTTATTTTAACTTAAACTAACTTATTACTAGTTTTTATAGTTGAACATTGGACTTTATTCAATGTAAACTATTCTTTTATAAATAAATTATGTTAAAAACACACAGATTCTAATATTTTGCTTATGCGAAAGTGTATATTTTTTGAATCGACGGGTGCCTCCGGAACAAACTTCATAATTCCGAGGTGCTTTCATATATTTTAAACTTAAATATACCATTTTGTGCAGAAATGAATGCTGAAGCCATTGATGTATTACAAGTTATGATATCTCAAACCAAACCCAAAATCCAAGGGGTGGTAACCACCACCTCTTGGTAGTCAGTGTTACAAAAAAGCTTGGTAGCCTGGGGGTTGATACGCTGGTGACCCGCGCTTGACTTTCAAGTAGCGCTTTAGAAATGTCCATAATGCGATTATATTTTGTTTTGTTTGTGAAATAAACAGAGCCACAGTTTTGAAGCAATCGACCCCAATCCATCGCAGGTGTGTGTGTGTGTGTGTCGACCCTTGGCAGAACATAGAGGAAGGGGTCTGCGATATTGGCCAACACTATCTTCATGTTCATAAGGGTCAAAAACCTGTAATGAAGAAGTGGACTAGAGTGGTGACAGCACTAGATGTTGGTGAACGAGCAATTGCGCGAAGTTGCCGCAGCTGATAAAAACAGTCTCGGGCAAGTCGGTGAATGTGAGGAGCAAATGTAAGGTCCTGGTCCAACAGGACACCAAGGTCACGGACCGTATTTGAGAAAGTATAAGTGAGCACTGAGCAATTCAGTCACAGGTGCATCGAAGTCAATTTTAGCAAGTTGCTTACAATTGCCTAGCCAGATAATTTAGTCTTAGTGGGATTTAGGCGCAATCGGTTGGACGACATCCATGTTTCTAGAGCAGCTAAGGTCTCATTCATGTTCTGGACCAATGATAAGGCGTTAGACGATAGGCAATGCCTGTAGGCTTGTACATCATCAGCATAAAGCTGACCCAAAACTACGGGCATTGAGCCTAAGGATATTGTTGATGATGATGATGATGATGATGATAACAGATAATGAGCTAATTATTGACAACAAGACTATTTCTCAAGTTTACACGACAAAATTCCTTGGCGTTCATATTGATCAGCACCTAAAATGGAAAGTACACATAGATGAAATAAGTAAAAAAAATAAAAAAGCATAGGCATTATTAAGAGAGTCTCATACTTGCTTCCCTCTCATGTGCTTACTAATCTATATTTTACCCTAGTCTATCCATACCTTACTTACCCTAATTTAATTTGGACTTCTACCTATGATACCCATCTCCAGGTTTTAAGGACTTTGCAAAAAAGATATACAAGTAATCACTAAATTCACTGGCAACTGTCCCCTATTTGCTTAGCATATAGTTCGCATGTTTGGACTTCATGTGCTGCCTGAAGTTACACCTGCCACGGTAAGCTCAATAGCTCATCCACTCAAAGATTTGTACCATGAAAAAATTCCTTGGCTAAATATTAAGCAGATCAGATTTGAACAAACATCTCAATTTATGTACCAATATACCAACAACCTCCTCCCTTCCACCTTTGCTTCCTACTTCTCTCCTGCACTGCATCCTGGACTGACTAGGGGCAACAGAGAATTCAGTATAATTTTTGCAAAAACAAATGTTCGGAAATTCTCCATTAAATTCCAAGGCCCTGTTTTATCGAACAAACTTCCGATAGTCATTCGTAAGGCTACTAACTTCACTCACTTCAAACACCTCTTACGTGTGCATTTTCTGTTAATGGCATGAGGGTTTATTGATGCTAATGCTGATTTCTTTGATTGTTTGTCTATTGACTGTTCGTCTTTTTTTGTTTGTGTTCATTCTCTGAATTTTTTCTGTAGTGTTTACTACATTTGTTTTTTTTTAAATCTTAGTTAAGTAACATAATGTGCATTCCAATTCTCCCTTCAGCTTTTACTTTTACACTTCACTTTGTTAATTAGGCCCCTTCTTAGCGGGACTTTTCCCTTTTGGTGTGCCTATTTGTTCCCTCACCCTTATTCTACTTATTCACTTTGAGTATTTGTTTATTGCTGATTATGTTTACACTTTGTTAAGCATACATGTACAATTGAATTGTTGGGATCAATAAAAATATGTCTATGTCTATGTCTAAATATAAAGTGTAACGTAAGTTTTTACACGTTATCTGTTGATGGTTAATTATTTTATTCTCGTCCATTGTTCCCGCAGCGCGTTTGCAGGCGGTTCAATAAAGCACATAGTTACTTACTTACTTATGGTAATAGCGACGTAGGTACCCCTATGACTCATGTTATCTTTAAATATAATGCAAAAATATGCAACCTTTGGAGCAAAATATTTGATGGCCAGTTCTTAAAGATGCCAAAATAGCACAAAAAACAGAAGCATATTTTATGGAGAAAATGGATAAACACGAAAGGTGCAACCGCACTTGTTGCACAAGCATCGTGTAGCACTGTACACGCGACATATATATGACCAAAGGAGATGTGGTGGCACTGTTAGTTTATGACTCTTTTCAGGCTAACTCATAGACAGCAGCTGCTATAAAACGCATGAGCCATCGGGATTGCTGGACAATGCCAGAGTCACGTTGCTTGTACTAAATATGTCATCACTGTGTCCATTATTTTTAATTCGTTTCCGATCATGTAACATTGCGATTGCAAGAAGAATATCATGATGCTACGACGAGACCAAGTCGACCTAATTATTCTGGTAGTCACTTAGGTTTCAATACAAACTACAAAGCCTGGCCAACCCGCCTCATCAGCGGGGTGTGTCCATTCTAGGTCAGATAAAGTTTGCACCTTAATTACCGTAGGCCCGACAGGCACCTTCTTGCGGTGGGCAGATTCTGACTAGCACTTCTCTGGCTCAAAGACACTTGACATGATATCAAAGTAGCTAACACACAGAGCATTTTTTACATACGTACAGACAGACAGCGGGACAGACACACAGACGGATAGGTAGGCAGGTGGACAGAACATCATAACAACCACCATCAGTCCACCGACACCAACCATATTGAGGCGATAGGAAAAAATAAATGTTTTCGTTCCATTCGGTCCAGTGTGAGAATTGTGGAAAAATTACTGGGTGGTTGGACCATTGAAAACATAAGCGCCTTTAAATCGCGATTAGGGCGACGCATTATGGACACACAGACGGGCAGGTAGGCAGACAGACCAACGGACATACGTACAGACAAACAGACAGCGGGACAGACACACAGACGGATAGGTAGGGAGGTGGACAGACCAACGGACACACATACAGACAGACAGCGGGACAGACACACAGACCTACAAGTAGCATGGGCGCCCGCAGAAGGATTTGCTGGAAGGGGAAAACACGACGGTCACGGTTAAAAAAATGTGGCAATAGGTCGAAAAACATAAAGCAGGAAATTAAGAACATGCATTGGTGTTAAATTTTTTTCTTAGAGGTTTCTTGATGTAAATTTCTGAGTTTCACTTGAAATGTTTTAATATGAATTGTTTTTTTAGTGCAAAAAATTTGCAAAAATCAAAAAGTATTAGTTAAAAGTAGGTTTCTGAAAGAGAACAATAAGTCCATGGAATGGATGAATGAATTAAAAATAGGTGTCAGTTTTCAAGGGGCAAGTGCTTCTATAGTTACGTTAGTGTAATTTATTGATGATATTTTGTGCAATTGTGAAAAGGTGCATGCAGCGAGATTTCAATCAAATAGGCTACACATTGTAATCAATATTTGCATGGGCGCCTGCGGGAAGGGGGTAAAACCCAATGATCATGGTTATATTTTTGCAAGAGCTTGAAAATGCAAGGTAGAAAATTAAAAGTATATTTTTATGAAAGTTTCTAAACGTGGATTTCTTAGTTCTACCGTGTCCATAATAATGGTATATTAAATTCTCTAATGCGAAGAAATTTGTTGAAAACTCCAAAAGTAGTAGTTAGAAAAATAGGTTTAAATTTTCCAGGGGGGGGCAAGTGCCCTCTCTTGTCTATGTGCGGGCGCCAATGACAGGTAGGTAGGTGGACAGACCAACAGACGTACGTTCAGACAGATAGCGGGACAGATACACAGACGGACAAGTAGGCAGACAGACAGATCAACGGACATACGTACATACACACAGATGAAGAGAAATCATTTAGTGGCACAAAATTTACTGTTTATATTTGCACAAAAATTTTTTGTGCAAATAAAATTATTAATAGTAGGCTAAATTGTATTTATCATAATAATTATGATAGTATTGTAACAGCAAGGATAATGTGGATCGACTAATAAGGAAAAGAAGCTCAAAGGCCTACTGAGTGAGGAAGTAAGGGGAACAGGAATCGACACCGTTGCTTATACTAAATCGTAGTCATAGCCTACAATGTCATTCAGTTAGCATGATTTATGAAAATGATTTTTTTGTCTCAATGATATGATATGATACCAAAGTAGCTAACACTTCTATTGAAAATTGTGATCATCATCATAACAACCACCATCAATTCCCGACACCAACCACTTGGAGGCGTGGATGGACAAAATGTCCCCGGACAAAATGTCCCGGACAAAATGTTCCGGACATAATGTCCCTGGACAAAAAGTCCCCGGACAAAAAGTCCCCGGACGAAATGTCCCCGGATAAAATGTCCCCGTACAAAATGTCCCCGGACAAAATGTCCCCGGACAAAATGTCCCCGGACAAAATGTCCCGGACATAATGTTCTTGGACAAAAAGTCCCCGGACAAAAAGTCTCCGGACAAAATGTTCCCGGATAAAATGTCCCCGGACAAAATGTCCCCGGAGAAAATGTCCCGGACATAATGTTCTTGGACAAAAAGTCCCCGTACAAAAAGTCTCCGGACAAAATGTCCCCGGATAAAATGTCCCCGGACAAAATATCCCCGGAGAAAATGTCCCGGACAAAATGTCCCGGACATAATGTCCCTGGACAAAAAGTCCCCGGACAAAAAGTTCCTGGACAAAATGTCTCCGGATAAAATGTCCCCGGACAAAGCGTCCCAGGATCAAATGCCCATAGCACACGGCACAACAGGCAGGGCTGTAATCAAGGGTATACGCGGGTATACGGCGTATGCTTACCTCCGGGAAAAACGGCATCGTATACTCACCTCCCGACAAGTAAGGTATACGCGAGGAAAAAGCAGGGTACACCGTACACGCTAGTAAATCAGGGTTCATGTGGGAAAATGTATAGAGGAATTTATTAAATTTTCTATTTTCCCATTTCCCCGAGATTTTGGCCGGATGACTAAAAAAAGGTCGTCAGAAATTTCGGGCATGTAGGCCTACTCATCATCAGACACACTTACATAGTGGTAGGCAAGCGGATCCACCAGCAAACAGACATACAGACAGACATGCAGACACAGAGGTATGTAGGCGGACTGACCAACAAACATTCGCACTGACATTCAGACGGACAGACACACAGACATAGTGGTAGGCAGGCAGCCTGACCAACAGACATACGTACGGACATACAGACGAACATACACACTAAGGTGAAGTGAAAGTGGTTTTTTTCTAAATTTCAATTAGCTAGATATGCCAAAAGGTGCCAATAGATCAGAAGAACACTGTGTAAAAATTACATAATTTTTGATTACTGTTTTGATCGCCCTTCGCAACTTTTTATTTTGCAACCCTAACAGAAACCCTAACCCTAGCTCTAACCCTAACAGAAACCCAAGGTCTAACCCCAACAGAAACCCTAACCCTAAACCTAGCTCTAACCCTAACAGAAACCCTAGGTCTAACCCTAACAGAAGCCCTAATCCTAGTTCTAACCCTAACAGACACCCTAAATTTTGCTCTAACCCTAAAATGGATAGGGTTTCTGTTAAGGTTAAAGCTAAGGTTAGGGTTTCTGTTAGGGTTAAAGCTAGGGTTAGGGTTTTTGTTAGATTTAGAGTTACGGTTAGAGTTTCTGTTAGGGTTAGAGCTAGGATTAAGGTTTCTGTTAGGGTTAGACCTAGGGTTAGGGTTCCTGTTAGGGTTAGAGCAAGGGTTATGGTTTCTCTTAGAGTAAGAGCTATGGTTTGGGTTTTTGTTATGGTTAGAGCTAGGGTTAGGGTTTCTGTTAGGGTTACAGCTAAAGATAGGGTTTCTGTTAGGGTTACAGCTAGGGTTAGGGTTTCTGTTGGGGTTAGAGCCATTGTTTTGGTTTCTGTTAGGGTTAGAGCTTGGGTTGCTATTGGCCCCAATAAAATTATGGAGGAAAAACAATAGGATGGGGATCATTTATGGCCCACCCTGTACAATATGTACAGTGTGTAGACTGTACATGTAGATTGTAGACTCTGTGTAGAGTGTAGACACTAATCTACCTATATCGTTCTGATGTCGCTTAGTAGGCCTATTGCAAAATAAAAAGTTGCGAAGGGCGATCAAAACAGTAATAGAAAATTATGTAAATTTTACACAGTGTTCTATTGATCTATTGGCACCTTTTGGCATATCTAGCTAATTGAAATTGAGAAAAAAAATCATTTTCACTCCACCACTCCACCCTAATACACACGGACGCACAGGTAGACAGGAGCCTTATTTCCTGCTATTACTATGCTAAGTACTTGACGGCCAGACACCCACCCTCTAGGCAGGCAGTCAGGCATGTCAGACTGACATGCTTAAGTGTAGACAGAGAGACAGACTGGCACACAGACAGACATGTAGGGAATCGTACAGACCAAAATGCATGTGCTCAGATGGAGAGTAAAGTAGAGTCCTATCCGTTCCATGAGGAACATAGGGAGCCGTTCATCTCCTTTTCAATGGCTTTGAGCCAGCAATGGACGAACCCCAAGGTCCTGGACGCGGGGCTGGTCTACTGCATAAGGCAGAAAATCAAAAAGCAGAAAATCAAAAGGCAGAAAATCAAAAGGCAGAAAATCAAAGACAGAAAAATAATAAGGCAGAAACATCAAAAGGCTGAAAAATCAAAAGGCAGAAAATCAAAAGGCAGAAAAATCAAAAGGCAGAAAATCAAAAGGCAGTGTCACCACTCCACCAACTCTCGTGTGACCTTCAGTCTCTTCGGAAGCTTCTTCGTTCTGTTCCTGGTAGCCTAGGCCTATCCCTAGAATAACTGTTTCATTAGCTAATGGCTAGGTAAAAGAATCTACAGTCTTTCACTGTTTTATAACCAACAACGACGACGTGTTTAATCTTATTATTATACTCCAAAATCCGATATCAAGTAACGATCAGCAACAACAGAACAATGACTACACTTGCGTTATCATAACAACTAACTTCATCAGCCTATTACTAACTCAACTCAACAACTCTCCGACAACTACTACAGCCTATCTCAACAACTCTCAACACACAACTCTTTCTCTTCCTATTCACGCTCACCCCTTCTTTCTATCTCTCTCTTGTACACTCAACGTACGCTTGTCCCGACGTCGCGCGCCGCCCGCCAGACAATTGTCTAGACAAATCGCGCCAATTCGCAGCTGGTCTGTCTACGCCGTCCACTGTCGTACGACAATCGCTGTGCACTGATTAAATTAGCTTACAGGCAGAAAAATCAAAAGGCAGAAAATCAAAAGGCAGAAAATCAAAAGGCAGTTACTTGCATTAAACAAACATTAATGTGACCTCAGAAAATGAAAAGACAGAAACTGAAAAGGCGGAAAATAAGAAGACATTGTTTGAGAATTGAAACAGTGGACACCACCCCACTTTTGTAAATGGATGCTTGGATGCCTTGAACCGACTGCTTTGAAGTAATTTGTATGAAATCAACAATCAAAATACAGGGTTAGTTACTTGCAATACATAAACAGTAATCGTATACCAGACTTTGTCAAAACAGATGCTTTGAAGTAAGTTTAAGTAAATAAACGTTTCGAACGTTCTGCCCTGTGTGTCGTAGTGTTTATCGTGACATATGCAAGCTCCACTTTGCCGCCTAAATATAAATTTTTAATTTTTGCATTTAATGCACAATAATTATTACTTTCAGCCTGCTGAAACTGATTAATCGGTTTACCATCGAACTTTATAACATTACAGGCCGATTTTTGTATGTTTTGAAATAGTTGGTGAATCAGGACATTTATAACGCTAATGGCGCTTTATATTTGTTGAGTTCTAACACAACGGATGAAATATTGACTTTGTTATGCAACATCTTCATGAGTTTCTGCTTTTGATTTTTCTGCCTTTTGATTTTCTGCCTTGTGATTTTCTGCCTTTTGATTTTCTGCCTTTTGATTTTTCTGCCTTTTGATTTTTCTGCCTTTTGATTTTCTGCCTTTTGATTCTTCTACCTTTTGATTTTTCCGCCTTATTATTTTTCTGCCTTTTGATTTCCTGCCTTTTGATTTTCTGCCTTTTGATTTTCTGCCTTATGCAGTGCTACCGCGGGGCCAGCGTATCGCAAGACTTGCTGTTTACTTCTCAGCTTATGCCGGTACCAAATTATACTGCTTGGTGACAGAGGCATTGTGCGTGTGCGTAAACAACTTGTCCACGGTCGTTAACCGGAGTCGAACCCGCAACTTCCCGCTCCATGAACGGACGCATTACCGGTATGCCACGAGGTCGCACTCAGATGGACAGACCGACTGACAATCAGTCGTGATTTGGTGCCTTCAAAATTATTGAACTGGCATTGAATAAGGAAGCGCCTTTAAATCGCGAGAAGGCGACGCACAGTGTCATCATAGTCGTTATATTTTCTGCCATTTATTTGCTCAGTTTGACGGGCAGAGACGTTCAGACATAAACTTTACTTGGCAGGCAGACTTATGCCAGACAGAGAGACCGCCAGACATTTACCCACTAGGCAGGCAGACAGGCAGGCGGTCACACTGACATGCTTACCTGCAGACAAAGAGACAGACGGGCACATAGACATACATGTAGGAAATCAGACAGAGCAACACACACACACACACACACACACATATATATATATATACTAGCTGGGGTACCCGGCGTTGCCCGGGAAATTTACGATTAGACCCGCTCAGGCCACAACCAAACCACACCCCACCTCCACCCCACCCCGTACACCACCCCTTCCATCCGCTCCCGCTTCACCCCTCCACCCCATCCTCACCACACCCTCACTTCCCCTCCAAAAAACCCCACCCCACCCCGTACACCCACCCCTCCACCCGCCCCCGCTTCACAGCTCCACCCCTCCACCTCACCCACCCCCACCCTCACCACACCCCGTTCACCCGGCCCATGCCACCCATTTCACCCACCCACACCTCCACCCCACCTCCACCCCACCTCGTACACCCCTTTCATCCGCCCCGCTTCACCCCTCCACGCCACCTCCACCCCATCCTCACCACACCCCCACCTCCACCCCAAAGCCCCCCCACCCCACCCACACCCTGCACCCGCCCCGCTTCACACCTCCACCCCTCCACCTCACCCCACCCCCACCCTCACCACACCCCGTTCACCAGCCCCATGCCACCCATTTCACCCACCCCCACCTCCACCCCACCTCCACCCCACCTCCACCCCACCCCGTACACCCCACCCCTTCCATCCGCCCCCGCTTGACCCCTCTACGCCACCTCCACCCCATCCTCACCACACCCCCACCTCCACACCAAAGCCCCCACCCCACCCCACCCCACCCACCCCCTCCACCCGCTCCGCTTCACACCTCCACCCCTCCACCTCACCCCACCCCAACCCTCACCACACCCCCACCTTCACTCCACTTCCACTTCTTCAGCCCACCTCCACCCCACACTCTCACCACATTTCCACCTCCACCCCCGAACCCCACCCCACCTCGTCCACCCCACCCCGTTCACCCGCCCCATCCCACTCCATCCGCCCTCCACCTACCACCTCCACCCATCCTACACTCACCCCTACCCTCCACCCCACCACCCGAACCCCCAGCCCAAGCCATCTCCCACCCCACCCTACACCACACCCTCCACAAACACACCCCAAACTCACCAACCCGACAACACCCCACCACACTCTGACCTCTCCACCGGTACGCCACCCGTGAAATTAGGGTTTTCTGGGGAAAAAATTTCCACCCCATCCCACCACGAAACCCCTCCGCACCCCAACCCCACTAACTCCGACCTCCATCGGTAGGCCAATTATAGTAGGACTTTACAGCAAAGTGTATTGGAACATCACTCACATCAGCTGCGTTTATATAATGGCCATGCAAGCGTTTTAAAAGGTGTTTAATAAACGTAGGGTTTTTGCCCCCACCCTGGCCCCCATGGTGGTAGAGATTAGCCAACCCCTTTACCGTGTGGTTCTGATGGTCCTCTGTCTGGGTACAAAGTTTGAAAAAAATAGCTGCGTTTGTGTGAAAAAAATTTGGGGGGTTTCACCCCTCACCCTGACCCCCATGGTGGTGGAGAATCGCCAACCCCTCGACTTTGCGTCTCATGCCGAGACCTACAAATTAGTGAAGGTTTGGAGTGAAAAGGTCAAAAACTGTTGAAATGCATTCCGGTCAAACACACATACAGACAGACAGACAGACAGACACACAGACAGAATCCTCTCTTTATTAATATAGATATATATGCGCAGACAGAGGGGCAAGCACACAGACAGACAGGTGGGCAGACAGAGAGACCGACTGACAATCAGACATGCGCGCAGACAGGCAAACGGACACACGCACACATAGAAGTCATGAACGCACGGACAACGAGAAGTAATCCTACATACATGCAGATGATAAGATGGCCACAAAGAGCGAAGGACAGACAGAAAACAGACATAGGGAAGGACAGGCATAGAGACGAACATTCAGCCTAAATCGTTATCTCGTGCCATACAACTTTTCAATGAAGTCGAAAAAGACAATTATTTCCATCAAAGTAACTGTGCATGAAATCCCTATAAAGTCGACACACCCTGAAGACTTTATCGTGATTTGGTGCTTTCAAAATTATTAACTCGGCATTGGAAAATTCAGTGCTTTTAAATCGTAAGAACAACAGATTCACGCGCAGACATACACACGGGCGGGCACACAGACAGACAGGTAGGCAAATGGACTGATGAGCAGACATACATACAGACATACATACAGACGGACAGGTAGACAGACGGCCTTACCAAAAAGCAAACGCACTGACATTTGGACGGACAGACACACAGACATAAAAGTGGACATGCGGAGTGAGCAACAGATATATACGTATACCAACGGAGAGACACGCAGACACAGAGGTACATGTAGGCAGTCGAACTGAACAACATAAAGACGAACAGACATACAGACGGACGGACACACAGACGGATAATTAAACAGGTGGGATCACAAACGGACATAAGAACAGACAAACAGACGAACAGGTGAGCAGGCGGCCTGATCAACAAACATACGCACTTGCAGACAGAAACACAGAAACACACACCAACAGACAAGGAGACTGGCAGGCAAAGGAACAGACGCACGGACTGAGGGGTTGGCGGGCGGACTGACCAACAAACATACGCACCGACAGACAGACACACAGACACACAGATAAATAGACATGGAGACTGACAAGCAAAAAGACAGACGCACGGACTGAGAGGTTGGCATGCGGACTGACCAGCGAACATACGCATTGGCAGACATACAGCCAGACAGACATACAGACAGACAAACACATAGACAGACACACAGGCCAACAGACATGGAGACTGAAAAGCAAATGGACAGACGCACGGACGGAGAGATTGGCAGGCGGACTGACCAACAAACATACGCACTGGCAGAGACAAACACAGTAACAGAGACACAGACCAAAAGACAAGGAGACTGACAGGCAAAGGCACAGACGCACGGATGGAGAGATTGGCAGGCGAGCTGACTAACAAACATACGCACAGACAGACATCGGGACAGACACACAGACGGACAGGTAGGCAGACGGACTGACCAACGGACATACGCACAGACAGACAGCGGGACAGACACACAGAAGGACAGGTAGGCAGACGGACTGAAAAACGGACATACACACAGACAGACAGCGGGAAAAGAAAACCACAAGGACAGGTAGGCAGACGGACTGACCAACGGACATAGGCACAGACAGACAGCGGGACAGACACGCAGAAGGACAGGTAGGCAGACGGACTGACCAACGGACATACGCACAGACATACAACTATACAGACACACGGAGGGACAGGTAGGCAGACGGACTGACCAACGGACATACGCACAGACAGACAGCGGGACAGACACACAGACGGACAGGTAGGCAGACGGACTGACCAATGCACATACACACAGACAGACAGCGGGACAGACACACAGACGGACAGGTAGACCGACGGACTGACCAACGGACATACGCACAGACAGACAGCGGGACAGACACACAGAAAGACAGGTAGGCAGACGGACTGACCAACGGACATACGCACAGACAGACAGCGGGACAGACACACAGACGGACAGGTAGACCGACGGACTGACCAACGGACATACGCACAGACAGACAGTGGGACAGACACACAGACGGACAGGTAGGCAGACGGACTGACCAATGCACATACAGACAGACAGACAGCGGGACAGACACACAGACGGACAGGTAGACCGACGGACTGACCAACGGGCATACACACAGACAGACAGCGAGACAGACATACAAAAGAACAGGTAGCCAGAAGGACTGAACAACGCACATACGGATAGACAGACAGCGGGACAGACAGCTACAAGGACAGGTAGGCAGACGGACTGACCAAAGGACATACGCACAGACAGACAGCGGGACAGACACACAGGAGGACAGGTAGGCAGACGGACTGACCAACGCACATACACACAGACAGACAGCGGGACAGACATACAAAAGGACATGTATGGAGACGGACTGACCAACGGACATACGCACAGACATACAACTATACAGACACACGGAGGGACAGGTAGGAAGACGGACATACGCACAGACATACAACTGGACACACACATAGAAGGATAGGTAGGCAGACGGACTGACCAATGAACATACGCACAGACATACAACTGGACACACACATAGAAGGATAGGTAGGCAGACGGACTGACCAAAGGACATACGCACAGACAGACAGTGGGACAGACACACAGACGGACAGGTAGGCAGACGGACTGACCAATGCACATACAGACAGACAGACAGCGGGACAGACACACAGACGGACAGGTAGTCCGACGGACTGACCATACGGACATACGCACAGACAGACAGCGGGACAGACACACAGAAGGACAGGTAGGCAGACGGACTGACCAACGGACATACGCACAGACAGACAGCGGGACAGACACACAGACGGACAGGTAGGCAGACGGACTGACCAATGCACATACACACAGACAGACAGCGGGACAGACACACAGACGGACAGGTAGACCGACGGACTGACCAACGGACATACGCACAGACAGACAGCGGGACAGACACACAGAAGGACAGGTAGGCAGACGGACTGACCAACGGACATACGCACAGACAGACAGCGGGACAGACACACAGACGGACAGGTAGACCGACGGACTGACCAACGGACATACGCACAGACAGACAGCGGGACAGACACACAGACGGACAGGTAGGCAGACGGACTGACCAACGGACATACGCACAGACAGACAGCGGGACAGACACACAGACGGACAGGTAGACCGACGGACTGACCAACGGGCATACACACAGACAGACAGCGGGACAGACACACAAAAGGACAGGTAGGCAGAAGGACTGAACAACGCACATACGGATAGACAGACAGCGGGACAGACAGCTACAAGGACAGGTAGGCAGACGGACTGACCAACGGACATACGCACAGACAGACAGCGGGACAGACACACAGGAGGGCAGGTAGGCAGACGGACTGACCAACGCACATACACACAGACAGACAGCGGGACAGACATACAAAAGGACATGTATGGAGACGGACTGACCAACGGACATACGCACAGACATACAACTATACAGACACACGGAGGGACAAGTAGGAAGACGGACATACGCACAGACATACAACTGGACACACACATAGAAGGATAGGTAGGCAGACGGACTGACCAATGAACATACGCACAGACATACAACTGGACACACACATAGAAGGATAGGTAGGCAGACGGACTGACCAACGGACATACGCACAGACAGACAGCGGGACAGACACACAGACGGACAGGTAGACCGACGGACTGACCATACGGACATACGCACAGACAGACAGCGGGACAGACACACAGAAGGACAGGTAGGCAGACGGACTGACCAACGGACATACGCACAGACAGACAGCGGGACAGACACACAGACGGACAGGTAGGCAGACGGACTGACCAATGCACATACACACAGACAGACAGCGGGACAGACACACAGACGGACAGGTAGACCGACGGACTGACCAACGGACATACGCACAGACAGACAGCGGGACAGACACACAGAAGGACAGGTAGGCAGACGGACTGACCAACGGACATACGCACAGACAGACAGCGGGACAGACACACAGACGGACAGGTAGACCGACGGACTGACCAACGGACATACGCACAGGCAGAGAGCGGGACAGACACACAGACGGACAGGTAGGCAGACGGACTGACCAATGCACATACACACAGACAGACAGCGGGACAGACACACAGACGGACAGGTAGACCGACGGACTGACCAACGGGCATACACACAGACAGACAGCGAGACAGACATACAAAAGGACAGGTAGGCAGAAGGACTGAACAACGCACATACGGATAGACAGACAGCGGGACAGACAGCTACAAGGACAGGTAGGCAGACGGACTGACCAACGGACATACGCACAGACAGACAGCGGGACAGACACACAGAAAGACAGGTAGGCAGACGGACTGACCAACGGACATACGCACAGACAGACAGCGGGACAGACACACAGACGGACAGGTAGACCGACGGACTGACCAACGGACATACGCACAGACAGACAGTGGGACAGACACACAGACGGACAGGTAGGCAGACGGACTGACCAATGCACATACAGACAGACAGACAGCGGGACAGACACACAGACGGACAGGTAGACCGACGGACTGACCAACGGGATACACACAGACAGACAGCGAGACAGACATACAAAAGAACAGGTAGCCAGAAGGACTGAACAACGCACATACGGATAGACAGACAGCGGGACAGACAGCTACAAGGACAGGTAGGCAGACGGACTGACCAAAGGACATACGCACAGACAGACAGCGGGACAGACACACAGGAGGACAGGTAAGCAGACGGACTGACCAACGCACATACACACAGACAGACAGCGGGACAGACATACAAAAGGACATGTATGGAGACGGACTGACCAACGGACATACGCACAGACATACAACTATACAGACACACGGAGGGACAGGTAGGAAGACGGACATACGCACAGACATACAACTGGACACACACATAGAAGGATAGGTAGGCAGACGGACTGACCAATGAACATACGCACAGACATACAACTGGACACACACACATAGAAGGATAGGTAGGCAGACGGACTGACCAAAGGACATACGCACAGACAGACAGTGGGACAGACACACAGACGGACAGGTAGGCAGACGGACTGACCAATGCACATACAGACAGACAGACAGCGGGACAGACACACAGACGGACAGGTAGTCCGACGGACTGACCATACGGACATACGCACAGACAGACAGCGGGACAGACACACAGAAGGACAGGTAGGCAGACGGACTGACCAACGGACATACGCACAGACAGACAGCGGGACAGACACACAGACGGACAGGTAGGCAGACGGACTGACCAATGCACATACACACAGACAGACAGCGGGACAGACACACAGACGGACAGGTAGACCGACGGACTGACCAACGGACATACGCACAGACAGACAGCGGGACAGACACACAGAAGGACAGGTAGGCAGACGGACTGACCAACGGACATACGCACAGACAGACAGCGGGACAGACACACAGACGGACAGGTAGACCGACGGACTGACCAACGGACATACGCACAGACAGACAGCGGGACAGACACACAGACGGACAGGTAGGCAGACGGACTGACCAACGGACATACGCACAGACAGACAGCGGGACAGACACACAGACGGACAGGTAGACCGACGGACTGACCAACGGGCATACACACAGACAGACAGCGAGACAGACATACAAAAGGACAGGTAGGCAGAAGGACTGAACAACGCACATACGGATAGACAGACAGCGGGACAGACAGCTACAAGGACAGGTAGGCAGACGGACTGACCAACGGACATACGCACAGACAGACAGCGGGACAGACACACAGGAGGGCAGGTAGGCAGACGGACTGACCAACGCACATACACACAGACAGACAGCGGGACAGACATACAAAAGGACATGTATGGAGACGGACTGACCAACGGACATACGCACAGACATACAACTATACAGACACACGGAGGGACAAGTAGGAAGACGGACATACGCACAGACATACAACTGGACACACACATAGAAGGATAGGTAGGCAGACGGACTGACCAATGAACATACGCACAGACATACAACTGGACACACACATAGAAGGATAGGTAGGCAGACGGACTGACCAACGGACATACGCACAGACAGACAGCGGGACAGACACACAGACGGACAGGTAGACCGACGGACTGACCATACGGACATACGCACAGACAGACAGCGGGACAGACACACAAAAGGACAGGTAGGCAGACGGACTGACCAACGGACATACGCACAGACAGACAGCGGGACAGACACACAGACGGACAGGTAGGCAGACGGACTGACCAATGCACATACACACAGACAGACAGCGGGACAGACACACAGACGGACAGGTAGACCGACGGACTGACCAACGGACATACGCACAGACAGACAGCGGGACAGACACACAGAAGGACAGGTAGGCAGACGGACTGACCAACGGACATACGCACAGACAGACAGCGGGACAGACACACAGACGGACAGGTAGACCGACGGACTGACCAACGGACATACGCACAGGCAGAGAGCGGGACAGACACACAGACGGACAGGTAGGCAGACGGACTGACCAATGCACATACACACAGACAGACAGCGGGACAGACACACAGACGGACAGGTAGACCGACGGACTGACCAACGGGCATACACACAGACAGACAGCGAGACAGACATACAAAAGGACAGGTAGGCAGAAGGACTGAACAACGCACATACGGATAGACAGACAGCGGGACAGACAGCTACAAGGACAGGTAGGCAGACGGACTGACCAACGGACATACGCACAGACAGACAGCGGGACAGACACACAGGAGGACAGGTAGGCAGACGGACTGACCAACGCACATACACACAGACAGACAGCGGGACAGACATACAAAAGGACATGTATGGAGACGGACTGACCAACGGACATACGCACAGACATACAACTATACAGACACACGGAGGGACAGGTAGGAAGACGGACATACGCACAGACATACAACTGGACACACACATAGAAGGATAGGTAGGCAGACGGACTGACCAATGAACATACGCACAGACATACAACTGGACACACACATAGAAGGATAGGTAGGCAGACGGACTGACCAACGGACATACGCACAGACATACAACTGGACAGACACACAGAAGGATATGTAGACCGACGGACTGACCATACGGACCGTCAGACAGCGGGACAGACACACTGAAGGATAGTTAGACCGACGGACTGACCAACGGACATGAAGCCTGACGGACGTATTATATGTACGGTTATGTATAATTACATTCACGATTAGGACGACACTCGTGAGTACTTAAGCGTGGCGTTAGTGTAAAATTGAATATGTCGACCTTGTGGGCCAGAAAGTATAGGAAGAGGAGCCAATGGGTATAAAAGCGTAAGCAATTGTTATCTGGCAATACCTGCATCAGTCGTGAGGACTTTAGATTTCTAATGTGCTCACGTTTAAAAGTTATATTTGCTCTTAACAGATATTTTTCGAAGAAAACCTGGATATTAGTAGATTAATATATTACAAGGCGTGGGGAAAAATTTCAAATCAATAAGATGCGTATGTTTTGAAACACTGGCGTTTTACTAAAATAAATGAAAATGAGGACTTTATAATGGTTGTAAGTCGGGAGGACTTAAGAACAGGATAATGATAATTATTATTATTATTATTATTATTATTATAACACATTTATTTCTTCAAAAACTGACACAATCATGTACAGACGAGTAAATAATCGTTTCAAACATTAGGTCCTTGGCCTCTCAGTGTCTTGGCCGATAAGTTCTGTCGTGCCCAACACAGACAACGAATTTCCTACTTGAAGCGCGACTGAAATGCGCTGGAGCAGATGGTTGGACTCTCTCTGGTCACCGGTCGACTTCGAAATTCTGCTTCCCAACTCTTGAACGAATTCCAGGGACTCGGAGTGCCAGCTTCCTCCGGTTTCGATGGCCACAGGAACAAAGTGATGCGACTGCGAGATGACAGCATATTTGCTGGTCTTATTTCGAGCTGCTTTCTCCGCTGCTGCACCTGCGTTTTCCGCTGTTAGATGTACGTACGAAGCGGCAAACGTGTCCGGCACAGTGACGTCCCAAGCCAGGCAACGACCTCTTGACCAGGGTATTATGGTAACTCCGTCTGGTCTTTTACCATCGGTTCTGGAAAGACCAGTAGGTTCTTTGATGGCCGGTATTTTGGCTCTCGTCATCGCTCGCCATATCACGTCGTTTACCATAGCATGTCGTTGGTGTCTTCCAGCACCTTTAGGACAGGAGAATCCATGATGACCTAAGGATTCTACTCTGGCGCCGCATTTACACATATGTTGTTCACAAAGCACAGTACCTAGACGAATGCCTACTGCAACTCTCAACACCTCTCCCGTCATCCGCAATCCAGCTGCCGTAATGGGTAGTGCGTGAAGCCAATCTCCTGAATGTGGCGATTGTACGGCTAGCAATCGAGATTTAGAAGCGGAATCTGTGGTTCTTTCTGTGAGTTCTTTAAATGCATGCGAAATCACCGCTGCGTCCCATTCTCTTTGTATATACGCTTTCAGCTCAGTTGGAGGAGGTGCGTTTGAATTCGACATCCAAGAACTAGAGGCTTCTTCGACCAATGGATCGGTAGAAGTTACGGAGACAGCGAGTAGCATTTGGTCTTGGAGGCTTCGAGTGCCAGCGGCTGATGCCAAAAAAGCGGAAGTTGCCAGCATTTCGGCACTACGAATCCCCAGACCGCCGTTTCTCACTGGTAACGATGCCTGGATCCATTGATCATCATTTATGTCAATATTGAGGAGGCTACAAAGACCTGTCCTCAATGCTTCATCGAAGTTGTGTAGAAGACTTCCATATAAGAAGCAAGCTGATGTTCTCAGTGTGTACAGCAGCTTCGGTATGCTTAAGCTGCTCTTCAACAGGGTGAATGAATCGTGTGGGTGAAGCAGTTCAAGCCGTGTGATGACTTTCGTCAGATCATTTATCTTTTTCTGGATAGATTTCTCGACGGCCCTGCCTGGCAACAGTGGAGCTCCAAGCAATGTCAGGTCTTCACAGGCGACAATTTCGAACTCAGCAAAGGCCTTGTTCTTGTGTGTTTCAACGTCACCGTTAAAGGAGGCCTCGCACTTTGCCCGATTCAGTTGTAGACCATACATGTGTGCCTGCCTCTCTATCAAGCTGATGTCGTGCTCCACTTCATCGATTGGTCCAGCAAGAGTAATATCGTCCATGTAACCGATATTTAACGGGGTAATCAGACTCTCAAGTAGTGGGTGTATCGTAAGGCAGAACTCCAGTGGTCCTAACGGGTCACCTTGTTGAGTGCCTTCTTCAGAAAGGATAGTGTGCTGTCTAGTCTGTAGCTGTGGAGCGTATGCATAATTATCAAATACATATCTGTAGATTTCTGGAGCTTTTGCTGCGACCGCCTCTAACAAAGAATCTCTTCTTAGTGCGTTGAAAGCATTCGAGAAATCCAGTTTCACTAAGATATGATTTTCAGGCATAGATTGTAGGTATCGCCTGGTAGCGTGAACGGCAGCCTCGGCTCCTCCTGATACTCCAACACCGATTTGGAGCGGTGATAGAGCTTGAGACAGGTATGGACATACAACATGGCAGATACTCTTAGCAGCAAGACGTCGCCAAGTGTATCCTACGGTGATCGGTCGAATTCCTCCATCTTTCTTCCCAAGTGTTATTAGTCTGCCGCCGTACAAAATCTCTGAAATGTTCTTCGGTATTCCTCCTCTCAGCAGCAGATTGATTAGGTCAGTAATCGTATCCACGAAATCTGCGTCTGTTGAATTGGACAAAAGGTCTTTCAGATGTTGTGGTGTGAAGCCATCTGGACCTCCGGTTGATGCTGCTGGAAAAGAAGCTATAGCGTCACAAACCATCTTACCAGAAACCTGTATGGCTTCAAACATGTCTTGTTGAGGGCATGGCAGTGTTCTCCTTTCATCGTAGGCCTTTGGATGTTTCTTCTGCAATTCTTCCATCACTGTAGGTGAATCTTCTACAGGAACATCATCAGAGCATAGCAAACGAAGGGCCCCTTTCATGTCGCCATCTTCGAGCCTGCTAGATACTGCCTCGGCAAGATATTTTCCTCTATCGTGAATCTTATCATTTCTCCTAGATCGTGACTTAGATGCTGTAATTTCATTGCCGTCGTCGCTGAAAACCATTCCTTTATGCCACGCTTCGATGCGCTGTAAAATGATCTTTCCCAAATTCCGGTTTCGACCTCCCCTCTTAGGTTTGTGCAGAATTATAGGTGACAACTGGAGCAGATCTTGCCAATTTGAGGGACTGGTTGGTTCTCGAACTATGGCCCTTATGATCTTTGTAAGTACGTTCCTAAATGCAACTCTTGCTGCTATTGGAATGTTATTAATTATTATTATTATTATTATTATTATTTTTTTTTTTTGCCCCGAGGTAAACATGATCCCTCGGGGACTTCAACACTCTCGATAAAAACAAATTGTCTGGAATGGACCCTAATCGTCAAGGTCCCAGTTGGAGAAAGTATTATTATTATTATTATTATTATTATTATTATTATTATTATTATTATTATTATTATTATTGTTATATAACAATACTCTTTATTAATAATCAAAGGTGTGCCAAACATTATTATTATTATTATTATTATTATTATTATTATTATTATTATTATTATTATTATTATTATTATTATTATTATTATAACACATTTATTTCTTCAAAAACTGACACAATCATGTACAGACGAGTAAATAATCGTTTCAAACATTATTATTATTATTATTATTATTATTATTATTATTATTATTATTATTATTATTATTATTATTATTATTATTATTATTAAACACACATTTATTTTTTTCCAAAGAAAATAACAAAGTCATTTAAAGTCTAATGGAAATGCTCCTGTTCACAATAAGAGCTAACATAGTTCTTCAGTGCAAGACCTCCATGTGTCTTGACTGTTTGAGTCTGTCGTTCCCAAAACCGACAAAGTATTATTAAATAATAATAATAATAATAATTATTATTATTATTATTTTTTTGCGCCCCGAGGTATTTAGGATCCCTCAGGGACTTAAATATTAATTAAGAACATTACTATTATTATTATTATTATTATTATTATTATAATTATCTATTATTATTATTATTATTATTATTATTATTATTATTATTATTATTATTATTATTATTATTATTATTGTTATCGTTATCGTTATCATTATCATTATCTTTATTATTATCATTATAAGAGGTAAGTCTTTCCATATCAATTCCAATGCGACCATCAATTCTCTTATTACTCTTGGTTTTGGCCGCAATTTGCGGTATTTCTCCGGAATAGCTCTCCACACGTTATAACCTACTGGGGGAAAACTTCGGAGATCAGCGGATATTTAAACCAGAACAAAAATAGGTCTATTTTTGACGTTGAGCCGATCTCTTTTCATCAACCCGCCATAATCTCGTTGCTCTCAATTTAACTCGTAATTTCTCCGCTCTCATTCTTTATCCGAGCACCTTACCTTAGAACCTTAGTCCTTCCCGTGCAGCTCTGCACATCGGGCAACGCAGCTTCTCCACTCCACTCTGTCCATCGCCACCTCGACAGCAAGTGGTGATTATTGTTTCAGCTCCAAGACCATGCTCGTGAAGTATCTGAATAGGCTACACATTTTGTCTGTCATTGAAGCCTTGGCTATTTTAATGTCTCATAAATTTAAATGTTACTGTTTTAATAACAAAGTTTGAATCCGATTTTTTTTCCCGACTTCATAGGCTATAGGCTACTGTTTCATACATCATTATGTTGTTCTCTGCCAGTTGTCAGGTTCGTACGTCGATGGCACTAGTCTTCTGTTGAGCGGTCTCTTTTACATAATAATAATAGCCTAATAATAATCTTTTCTTTAATGAAACGCCTGCAAGACGCACTACGCTTTACATTTACAAGTTATGCAGTAGGCCTAATCTTAATTAAACTTAACTACCAACTGCGGAGACAGCTTTGCAATTACATGTAGTTGCTGATATCGGAATCTGAATAATACTTTCGATGATATACATGTAAATCCATCTTATCAAAAAGTGAAGTAATATGGAATTCGAAATGCCCAACAAAATTGGATTGGAATTGTAAATTACAAACCAATTTTGTAACGGTGCAACTGAGTAATTATTACTCAGTTGCACCGTTACACAAACTTCTCTAAAACTGGTCATAATATAAGTAAGCTTATGTATTGTACCCCAGTTTCAATGTTTGGCCCTTTAGGATGCTCTTTATTCTTTTCAGTAACGCCGTATCGTGTGTCTCTGCAACCATAATTATTCTTCATACGATTTGCATAATTATGACGCTACTAGGCTACTATTATTTTTTCACACTCATCCTCATAAATCGGAATCGATAATTCAAATAATTATTGGACTGGAAAAATGTTCGAATGGTTCCCAGTAGGTAAACTAAACTGAAAATAATATATTTCAATACTTTAATATCAGACTCCGTATCTTCAATTACCAATTAATTTTAATAAAAATAAATAAAGCAGGGCCTATAGCCTACTTCCCAGTGGCGTAGCAAGGTCTTTGGAGGCCCTTGTGCAGGGCTTTCGTGGTGGGCCCTTCAATGCTTGAACTTCAAGATTTCAAACATTAAGGCTGTGCAAAAGCGCCTGACTTTTGCGATAGACTTTTTGCATAGGCTCACAATCGAAATTAAAATGTAAAATTAACCCATTTTCAATTTTTATTTTTTCCCGTTTGACTCTGTTATAGGCTAATAGTGAGGACGTTAAGCTCGTGCATTGTGCAAACTGTGGATAAAAGCAAAAAACTTTTCTGTATTGAAGAAAAACATATTTTAAGACTTTTGAGCTAGCTGCATCAAAAAATTCGATCCGGAACATAACTAAAAAAATTAGTGAAATGTGTGGAAAATTCGGTTACTTTTGCTGTTAGATCGACCATTTGGGCGAGTTTATTGGGCTATATTCGCTCTCTGGAGCCAACCTTGTGCGATGCTTGGCTTATAAACTTAGTTTCGTGAGCGATGACCAGTGATGCCACAGCTGTGTTTTTCCACATAGATCTATGTTTTTTTGCTTTCGTCTGTGTTTCTGGGTTTTTTTTGGGGAAAATCTGTGTTTTTTTTCGTTTTCGTCTGGGTTTCTGGGTTTTTTTGGGGAAAATCTGTGTTTTTTTTCGTTTTCGTCTGGGTTTCTGGGTTTTTTTTTGACTTTTCGGACCGGATAACTAAAAAAAAAAAAAAAAAAAAAAGGTCATCAACTTTTTTGCCGGCGAAAATATAAAATTTTCTTTACTTTTCGGCCGGGCGACGTCTGTGTTTTTCTGTGTTTTTTTTTATAGGAAATCTATGTTTTTTTCTGAAACCTCAGTGGCAACACTGGCGATGACTGGGATCTGATTGGAATTAAAAACTTAATTAAAGTTGTTTTTCGCTTGTATTGTGCACAAGAACATTAATATTTTAAACAAGGATTATGTAAATTTGCATGCATTGGAATATTTGTGTTTGGAAGGTTAGAATTTGAATAACGTAGCGATGTCTAAACAGTGTTTTTAATCGACTCGGCAGTCCCAGTGCTTGCCAGTTAATTGAACGCGTTCTAAATTATTCGCCTATCGCAGCATTTAGTGTTTGCCCTCAGTTCTATTTCTGCTTTAGCATGGATCCTTTTCATGGTAATTTTGCAGACTATGGTCCTGTCCATGTAAACGGTATGGCCGCCCAAGAAATCGCTTAAATAGAGCGCTATGACTTATCAGACGCATCCCATGATGCAGTGCTATCAGTAAGTAATCAGCACGAGATCCCAACTAAAAAGGGTTAAGTTAATAATTATAAATGAAAATATTAAGTAAATGGTAATCCTGCAGTTTAGGTGCTTTTATTATTTTGCACTGCACACGTTACACAGGATAGTTAGTGGATGGGTGGGGGTGTGGAGGAGCGGGGTGGGGATGGAGAAGTGGGTGGGGAGGAATGGGGAGGGTGGAAGGGTGGGGTGGAGAGGTGGGTGGGGAGGAATAAGGAGGGTGTTGGATGGGTAGCGGGGTGGGGGATGAGAGGTGGGGAAGATTTGAAGGTGGGGATGGGTGGGAAGGGGGTGGAGGAGTGTAGTTGGGGAGGGATGGGGGTTGGCGGGTGGGTCGTGGGGTGTTTTTGGGTGGGTTTGGGGCAAAGGGGTTGTGGTTGTGGTGGGGGTGAGTGGGGGATGTGTGAGGGGTGGGGAGTGGTGAGGGGGTTGGGGTGAGTGTGGGGTGGAGGGTGTTTGGGGGTCGAGGGCTTGGGGGGATGGGTGTGGGTATGGAGGGGAGGGTTGAGGGGTGGAAGTGGGGAGGGTGTTCAATGTCTTCCTTCAAACTATTGCTGATTAACTATCCCATATAACATTGCAAAATAATAAAAGCACCTAAACTGCAGGATTATCAAGTAAATAATATGAGTAAATAGAAAGTTAGAAAGTGAAGAAACCTTGGCTTCTAAAACTGATTGGGCGCTTTTAAGCACCTCTTGATGCCTTGGGTCAGGTTAAGCATCTTAAGTTTGGGTTAGGGTCAGGTTAGGCATCATGATGGTAGGATTGGGTTAGGATTAGTGTTGACATTAGATACTGTCCAAGGATACTGTATGCCTATATGACGGTGGACAGTGCTATCTAATGAAAGGACAACCTAACCATAACCGACACTCACGACGCCTTACCCAATTTTTGTGTGCTTCCATTATTTCATTCTTTTTTCACAAAATTTTCATAATAATTTGAACACTTATTTCTTAATTAATTGGGTAGGTTTTAATTTTTATTTCCCTTATTTTGTCATAATTTTAAAACTTGTTTTTTTCCCATTAATTCGGTAGATTTTAATTTAGTGTATTGCTGTACTAAAATGAAATGTCCTATTTGCATACCTAAAATTGTGTTAATTTGTTGTGTTGATTACATACTTACTGAGTGCATTCCATCACGGGATAGGGCTGATAGGCACAGCGATCTATTTTAGCAATTTCTTGGGTGGTTATACTGCTTTCATAAACAGGGCCATTGTCTGCACGACTACCCTTTTCATCAATCTAGCTTCCATAAGTTCCATTAAGGCAAGAATTTATTTAATCAGTATTGCTTCTATTTGAATAACAACAACTATTTCTTGTCATTCTACATTTCATTTCAGTAAGAATTTTTTCATCGATCCCACTTCTATTTAAGTAAACATTTTTTATCAATCCAACTTCTGTTTAGTGAGAAATTTGTTTCACTCCTACTTGTCTGCATCCAACGCTAAAACCCACTCGATGAATGATTTTTAGAATTATAAAGCGATAAATTACCCTGTGAGTTTGTGTGTGCCAGAATAAAGCACACGAGAAACTGCAGTGTCCAGCTAAATGAGTTATCATTGACAAGATCACGTACTGGTACTTAAAGTTTGGTGTCAATAAAAAGGTTTTCCTTCAATTTCTGCAATGACATGTGTTTGACTTAATTATCAGGTGTTCCACATACTCATTTGGTCAGCTCATGAAAATGAAAGATTTTTGGCTAACTGCTACAACAGTTCCTGTCAGCCACAAATAAATTACACATTTAATATTCTAGTTGCAGCTAAATTAAGCCACTCAAAATTATCTCAGATTTTATTATACTGTAGGTGTAATGTGTCAGCAAACATGACAAAAATAGGTTTGACAAGAAATGTTTTGACACTTTTCAGCAACTCTGGTTTATTCCTCATACGAAATACAACGAATTTATTTGATCATGCAAATCTATGCAAAACTCAGAACTCAAAACTGAAAAACAGCAAATGTGTTTAGCTGCTCTAGATCAAAAGTTATTGAAGAGGTCTGAAAATGTCATAAAATTATGCAAACGAAAATTCACATAGTTTTTGTCCTACCAAATCAACTTCAGCACCCCACATATTATCTCAGTCAGTTTTTCACTTTAGACGTGTACTTCAAACTTCCCAGATCTTCATACGAAAAGACCAGGAATTATTGTCACTAATGCTGGTTGTCAGCGTAATCTTAATGAGACAACTGACAGGCAGATCGTGAATACTGAATAACTAACTAGACAAGTTTTGCAGAGAAAACACTTTGTTAAAATAGTGATAGAAATAAATGACAGCATAATTATTTTAACTGACATTTAATTACTAGTGATAAAAAAATTTAAATAAAATACTTTCTAACAATTGTGGTGACAGCATACATTTATATCTTAGTAAATTTACGAAATGTAAAAGACCTGTTTTACAATTTGAATTTTGACATTGTGTCTATTTTTGACATTATTTTGATAATGTCTTCTGATTTAAACATTACACAGTGTCTTTGCTTCCGTCTTTCATGACGGAAGCAAACTGATATTAGTATTTGGTATCTGCTGACAGTTCTCTTGAAGTCCTTTGTTTTAGTGTTCAAAACATTGTGCTACCCCAGATGACTATATTGCAGCCGGAAATTGCAATGTTCATGTTGTCAAAAGATCACCTATTCTGCGTCTAGGTGCAATATGGAGTTGCATATCAGCTCCGGAAATGTGCAGTTTTAGCATACTTTCCTAGTATACTGTAGCCATATCAATTGTCCCACACAAGTATGCACATCTGTAATGTTTGAATCAGATTAGTAATGTGTCACGTTGTTAAAAGACAACATACCTGTCTTAAGTGCATAAAGAGTTGCACAGTGCACACTGGCTCTGAAATTTTGAATATTTAGCATACTTCCATAGCATACTGGCGCTCTAACAATTGTACCACACATTATGTATGCATGTTGTAATGTTTTAAATCAGGCTAGTAATGTTTCCTGTTATCAAAACATCACATATTCTGCATCTAAGTGCATAAAGAGTTGCGTAATGTCTCTTAAAATGTGAATTTTAGATACTTTCATAGTATGCTTGTTCTATATCAATTGTCCCACAACATGTATGTATATGTGTAATGTTTTAATTATGTTAGTAATGTTTCATGTTGTCAATAGACCACATATTCTTCATCTGTGTGCATAAAGATGTGCGTATCGGCTCTGGAAATGTGAATTTTCAGCATACTTTCATAGCATACTTGTTCTATATCAATTGTCCCACACTGTGTAATGTTTAAATCAGATTAATAATGTTTCATGTTACCACAAGACCACATATTCTGCATATTATTGCAATAAATAGTTGCAGATCATCTCTGGAATGTGAATTTTTAGCATACTTTCATAGCATACTTGTTCTATAATCAATTGTCCCACACTGTGTAATGTTTAAATCAGATTAGTAATGTTTCGTGTTACCACAAGACCACATATTCTGCATATTATTGCAATAAATAGTTACAGATCATCTCTGGAATGTTATTTTTTAGCATACTTTCATAGTATACTTGTTCTGTATCAATTGTCCCAAAATGTGTAATGTTTAAATCAGATTAGTAATGTTTCATGTTACCACAAGACCACATATTCTGCACCTAAATGCAGTTTAGAGCTGCATATCAACTCTAGACCATGTGCATTTTTAGCATACTTTCACCCTTCTGTTTAAGTATGTTCCCATTTGAATTTTTTGATGCAGCTAGCTGAAAAGTTTTAAAATATGTTTGTCTTGAAGCTATAAAAATTTGTTGCTTTTATCCACAAGATGCACAATGCACTGCGTTTTTGGACCTTAACCTCCTCACTATAAGGCATTTTCTATTTCTTCAGGCTGCTAGAGTACTAAACAAAATGTAGACCTATCGTTAAACTTTGTTTCCTCTCTTGTAATATGAATAATTAGGCCTATAACCATCCACACTGAAATTCTTTCAAACAGTTGGGTTATTAAATTTTGACTAAAAACGAAACCATTTAATAAATTGGTAGGCTATAACGTGAAGCGACTCAACTTTTGGTTAGGGGTTTAGGGCCTACTCCGGTTAGTCTAAAAGATGAATAAAAAATTCAAAATTGCTGAAATGTTAGCCTGGGCGAATACCATTGGGAGAATTCTCTCGCGCAGAAGTTATTGAGATGCCTTCGTTCAAGACTTCTTTTGTAAAGTAACTCGCATACTACCTCTTCTTCTTTCTGTTCTCTGCCCTTAGGCAGGTTCGAATGTTTGACGTCTCCAATCTTCCCTGTTCTGTGCATTCTTTTCAGCTTCTGATAACCGTCTTTCATCATCCAGTCCAACAGTCTTTGTCTTGGTCTTCCTCTCGTTTTTTCCCCCTCCAATTTCCCCTCTATGATTGTTCTTAGCATCGAGTCTCCTCTGAGTGTGTGCCCTATCCATCTTCTTTGTCTTTCTCTAATTGTGTGTATCATCGATCTCTTTTCTCCAACTCTTCTCACTACCTCCTCATTCTTTGCATGATCCCTCCAGCTGATTCTTTCTATCCGTCTCCATCACCACATTTCAAATGCTTCTATTCTCTTGATGTCTTCTATCCTCATAGTCCATGTCTCTGATCCATATAGCATCACACTCCACACTAAGGTTTTTACCATTCTCTTTTTCAGTTCTTTACTGATTCCATTTCTCAGTAGCTCTTTTCTCCTTTCAAATGCATATTTTCCTAGTACAATCCTTCGTTGTATTTCTCTGTGACATCTCGCATCCTCCGTAATAGTACTGCCGAGATAAGCGAATTCCTTGACTTGTTCCAGTTCTTCTCCATCAATGTATATTTTAACTACCTTCTGCTCTCCTTTGCTTATTTTCATAACCTTTGTTTTCTTTTCGTTGATTTTCATTCCATACTCTTTTGATGTTGTGTTCAGTCTGTCCATCATTGTTTGTAACCCTTCCTGACTTCCTGCCATCATTGCTTGATCTTCTGCGAATCTTAATGCCCTGATCCACATTCCTCCCACTTTTATCCCTTCTTCCAGTTCCTCCAATGCCTCTTTGATTATCTCCTCTATATAAATGTTAAACAGCAATGGTGACAGTGGGCATCCCTGTCTCACCCCCCTTCCTACCTTCCCCTGTTCTGAGTATTCTCCATCTATTCTTATTTGAACTTTTTGCCCCATATACATATTTCCTATCAATCTTCTATCCCTCCAGTCCACTCCAACTCTTCTCAATGCCTTCATCAGTTTCTTCCAGTCCACTCTGTCAAACGCCTTTTCGTAGTCTACGAAACATATGTATACATCCTTTCCTATTTCGCAGCTTCGTTCCGTTATTACTCTCAGCGACCCAATTGCCTCTCTAGTTCCCATGCCCTTCCTAAAGCCAAACTGATCATCTCCTATCTCAGGTATTGCATCGGTGTTCGCTTGTATCCTCTTTGTTAGTATCCTGATCATGATCTTTGACGCATGTGTAATGAGACTGATTGTGCGCTGGTCCTCACATCTTGTTGCGTTTGGCTTCTTTTTTATTGGTACCATGATGGAGTGTAGGTAGTCTTCCGGCCATATTCCTGATGTGTATATCTCCTGACATATCTTGATTTTTTCCTTCATTGCTCTCCCATCCAGACTCTTCAACATCTCTGCTGGTATATCGTCATACCCTTCTGTCTTGTTGTTTTTCATTTCTTGTATTGCTGCTCTTACTTCCTCCGCCAGCAATTCTGGGCCAATATCTTCTTTTGCTTCCCCTACCTGCTCTTCCATCTCCCTTCTCATAGTGCACCCCTGCTCGGTGTCGATATCCGAAGCCACCACCAGCAATGATCAAACTGAATTCAATTCTGTCACCAAGCTTCGTGAAGTCATCGGGCTCCTGTGCAGTCTGTATAATCCATTCCTGTGTTACCGTTGCATAGGCTATGTGGATTTGATCATTTAAATGCATACTGAATATTCTTAAAGTAATAAATTGACCTGACTGCGGGGCCTCTCTACAGCCGGGGGCCCATGTGAACTGCACAGGCTGCACGACCTATTGGTATGCCACTGCTCCCATGTGTGATGTGGTCATCGATGCAAGCACGCTCTTCGCAAGAACAAAACCAGGAACTTTTTGCATTTTGGCGGTCTTGCACATTCTTCTCATGCTTGACGCTTAGCAGCACCACTTAAATAAGACTTATGCATAACTGAGGCGACAGAAAGAGAGTGCCGTAGGAGAATTAAAAAGTATACAATTTCCGAGTAAACCCAAAAAATTACTGAGTGTCCAATGTGTACGCTGTACACAGGTTTGAATACATAGGCTATTAGGCCTACTGAATATCCTTAAAGCACAAAAATTGACTCTGACCCCGGGGGGCCCTTGACAGCCGGGGGCCCTTGTGCACTGCACAACCTGCACAACCTATTGCTACGCCACTGTTACTTCCATTGCCCAAATAATAGTCTTCTAATTTTCAATGGGTATTACACACATGATGTATGTGACTGGACCGGACTATATCCCCTGTGGACTGTGCCAGACGGGCGCATGACAGAGAGGAATGGAGGAAGCTGCTGTCGTTGCCTCTGGTCTCCGACCCTCAGGAATGAGGATGGACGACATCATCATCATCATCATCATCATCATCATCATCATCATTACACACAAAACCCGATAATTGTCCACTAGTATAATAATAAAAAATTAGTTATTACTTTAAGCATTTGCTAACGTTCTGCAAATTATCGTTCTCCTGTGTAATCGTTACACGCACAGCTAAAACGTGCATCTGAAGTTGAACTGCTATTTCACTATTAGTTTGGTTGTCAAATAAATAACAGATCAATCGATCAATCAAAAACGCTCGACCATTAAAATAATTTATTAACTTAAAAGTGTGAGATTTTGCATAATCATAAGCCTACCTTTGAATTGAATCGTTGTACAATTGCAAACGAAAAACAATAATTTATCCAAGCACTGCATGGTGCACTTCTGGTACGAGTAGTTTTTCCCGTCACGACAATCACCATACGGCGAAGGCAACATGGATAGCTAAAAGACGAACGAACCATTATATCACCTCTTTAGAATTTGAGTATAATTATTATTTAAACAGATGGAAATCGACGTGTAGGATAATAATTATAAGATGCGCGGGGGATAAAATGTCTAGAGCCTAGGAACTTTTAGGGGCCCGGTGTAAAGGTTTCCAATTACCACCCTCCTAAACATTACCCTCCCCTGTAATTTGCATCAATCATCGCATTTATTGCACTAAAAATATCAGAAAAAGTATCCCGCTTCTGGTGTTGGCCTGAAGATTTTCATCGATCACCCCACTTCGTGGTTTGTTATCAATATTTTCATCTGTAACTAAAATACTAAATCTAGGGTTACCATAAGTGCTCAGATGAAAAAGAGGACACACAAAATGTTCATCCGGTTACCATCTCGTAGCGCACTCCTAGCTTCATAGTGCTAAACCAATGTCAAGTGTTGTACAACAAAGGTAACATTAAACTACACAAAATATTGTTCTTATTGTACATGGTTTATTGAGTCAGTGTTCAGTACTTCAGTTCAGTACACATTACATTAAGTACTGTCAGTCTGTCACTGACTGTACAAAGAAACAACACAGTGAATTTCTTACATACGCACTTACTTACCATAGACTGAGCTTGGGGCTCAGCCAAAAAACTGATGGCCTTCAACAAGTTAGGCTGACTGCTGAGAAAACCTGTGCATTGGGTTTTCAGTGCGTCTGTAAATACTCACATTTCGGCTTTTTTCAATTTTTTCGTGAATTTGAATATATTAATTATTATATTTTTATTTACCATTATCATTATGTACAATGTACAGTGTAGGCCTACCTAGCGCTATATTTATGCGTTTGAAAAAACCGCCTCAGGAACCGGAAGTCCAATGGTAACCATACGGTCCATACCATTCACCTAAATATCGCTGGAACGCGCCTTTAGTTCACGGTACGGAATAGTAGGTTATATAACACGGAAAGGACTTACTTTCCCAAAAATTGAGTAAGATCGATCGATCAGGGAACAGGCGGGGAAAACCCGGACAAAAGCCATATTTCTCGAAAGCAGCCCGGACGCCCCGGACAGAGGCCAAAAAAGAGGACATGTCCGGGGAAACCCGGACGCATGGTAACCCTAACTAAATCGCCGCTAAAGTTACATGGAGAAATGGCTTCGAGGCTATTATTTTCCCCCGTTAAAATATTGATAACAAACCACTAAGTGGGATGACGGATGAAAATCTTCAGACCAAGACAGGAAGCGGGATGATTTTCTGATTTTTTAGTGCAATAAATGCGATGATTGATTCAAATCTAATTTCCGGAAGGGGGGGGGTAAACCGAAACCGGTTTCAAGTTACCGGGGGGGGGGAGGGTAATGTTTAGGAGGAGGTAATTTGAAACCTTTACACCGGGCTACACTGATTATAATTAGGTCTACTGTTAGTTTCTTTAGACTTTTACCCGAGGTACCACAGATCCCTCGGGTATTCAAAACATTATGCGTAAGCTTATAAAGAGAATAATTCTCTGCTGCCATCTTATTGGACTAACCGAAAATTTGATCTCTTAGGCCTATATCTATCTATATGGACCATGGTGGACAGATCATACTGGTTCGCTGCCTGTCAGCGCAGCGAGTATATAAGATCACTAAAGACTATCTGTATGAGATCCTGCGTGGTCGAGTGGGTTGTAGCCCGCTCGCCACGCCAGCGGCCCGGCTTCGATTCCCGGTCAGAGATTAATTTCTCGGATCTTTACTGCGGGTGGCTCGGTCGCAATACAAACGTTGAGTGAGGTTGTACTCTGCCTCCGACACTAATCATCTTCGATATGAAACAGTGTCGTTAAGCCTGAATACAACAACTATCTGTATGAGCAATGTAACAGTTCTCTTCGGATGTCAAAGAACTCATCTTCTTAATCACTCTGCGCGAAAGGGATACAAGTCAACCAATGTAATTTGCTGATGACGTATAACTTACGTTTCTAAGTGTAAACGGGACGGACATTGAGACACCGGTTCCGACTGTGAATCCTAGATCCTGTACAATTGGTTCATCGTAGGGATCGTGAAGAACAACCTACAAAGATCAGCGCGGTAGGTCTATGATTCTGCTTTGAAACAGTCTCAGATGGCGCCGTGACAAAACGGCGCCGACAGAACGGCTGGACCGTCAGGTCCACCCAGTGGAGGAGTTGGCGAATCTTTACCACCAGAGGGAGAATGGAGGAGGGGGCGAAACTCCATTTTCCATATTTTATGCCATCGCCATAGTTTCACAGCTAGTCACCTGAAAAGTTGCAGCTAGATAGGGTGCCACCGGTACCACCTCGCCACCAACCAACACACACCTCGCCCCGCAGAGCCGTAGAGGCCGGATGGGGCAAGGCGTTGTTTAGGGGAGGGCGAAATTTGGGGGGTCAATTTTTTTTCAACTTTGCATCTAGACAGAGGACCTTCAGGTCCAGAAAGTGGAGGGGTTGGTAAATCTCTCCAACCAGGGGTCCATGGTGGGGTGCGAAAACCCAAACTTTTGCTATTTCCATTCCGTCGCCATACATGTAGCTTCACGGCTATTTACATAAAATCCGCGGGCATCGCCGGGTAACCCAGCTAGTTTAATATATAAAACAATTCACTGTTAATAGAGTTTAATAAGTAGGTTATGCGTCGAGTCATTCAGTGTGTTTCTTTTCAAAGTGTATTTAGGCCTTAGAAGGCTTAGAAGTTAGACAGAAGGATGGTCAATGGTCATGGTTAAGTTAAGCAATTTGTGCAACTGATTTTAGATTGCACACCAACTGGTCTACAAGCACAGGCAGACGGAATTAATCATTTCCTTATTGCTAAACAAGTAAACATCGTAGGCTCACCTTGAACCCGACAGCTGGAGTCAGTGCAATAACACAATCCGACTGGTTGACCCACAGCACGAGACGAAGTCCGAAATTGGCTCCAGATTGCGTCGTCACGTAATTCGCCGTTACTTTAAATTGCGATACAAATCTAAAAAGCTTTGCGTTTTGTCTTAGAAATCGTAAAGCAATTCATTTAGTCCTACGTAAATTTCTTCACAAAGGAATGGAAAATATGAAATTATGTGCTATTAAATTCATTGTATGCTCACATAAAACAAATGCAATTTACAAAATAAAAAAACTGAGCGCCATAGCCTACCACCGTAACCCTCGTAGTGGGCCCCTATGTTGGGTGAGTTTACATAATATTATAGACTCCAAGCGTGTTTAAAATTGAATAAAATTCGGCGAGTAGGCTACTTGCAATTAAGAAACTGAAATTTTATGATTTTTAATCATAATTATATGGTGGGTAGTAGGCATAATTCCTGCAAATAAATTATAATTACTTTCCACACCACATGTGAGGCCTGATATGAGACAATTATCATACACTTAAGATGTTGGACCCCAATGGTAATAATGCAGTTGGATAGCCTACAGTAACTGCGCAAAGCTCTATATTGCAACTTAACCCGTGATATTTTTTGTTACATTGCAGGGTTCGAGTGTCGTTGGTTTAGTTTTGTGCCATTTTTTTATAAGAATATACACCGTGGTTCAAAAAAACTAAGCCAAATTGTTTTCATGTAAAGTATTTCTATAATGCCTGATAACATATCACGCTAAAATTTTCCGAAAATTTAGAGAATTGGACCAAGAATCTGATTCCAAAATTTCATGAGATAAAGTTGAACGGATAAAAAGATATGAATATTTAAACTTCATATGCCGAAATTTCGACAGACGACTAAAAAAAAGGTCATCAATTTTTTTGGCGGTTGAAACGGTATGATTTTTCCGAAAATTTCGCCAGATGACCCAACAAAATCTACGGCAAAAATTTCCCGAACAGGGCCCCCACATTGCTTAATCCGGCCCTGCCAATCGCATATGCTGCGCTTAATTTCAACACTCGCTATGATTTATTCCATCATTTTCTCTCTCTCTAGAATTATAGCCTATATAGGTTCTTGAAATAATTCCTCTGATGACAAGAATACACGAATTGCACGGCGTGCAAAAACACACTATTATAGGCATATACGGTAGGTCTAAAAGTTGCTTCGGTATAATTTTATACATTTAGCATTTGTTGGTTGGCCTTTGCCATAAAACAACAAAGAAATTTTTATAACTGAAAGTCATAAGTGGTGAACTGGATGACCACCTTTTCGTAGAGATTCAAAATATTACAAAGATACATTGAGTTTTATTATTATGTTGGTTAATTCTCTGTTTCTTGCTCTTAACCTCGTTTCAATCCAATTGTTTTTAAATTTTGACCTTAATAAACATTCAACAAAGCCACAGGAGCTGTGACCTTTTTGTTAGAAAGCAAAGCACCAATCCCTGACCGGGTGACCGGACAATTCGGAGCTCGACAATAATTATTCAACATAAATTATTTTATGCATTTGAGTTATGGAGATGGGTATGAAAACTAAATGTACATGTACAATCCCATCACGAGGGCACGCTTCGGTTAGCGCACTTTTTCAACTGCTGACCCCCCCCCCCGCTGCTGGAACAGTATGCCTAGTACCTACCTCTGTTCGTTCGGCCAACTCAGTTGAGGCTTTCAAATCTCGACTCAAGACATATCTTTTTTTAAAGTCTGACTTATTGCGTTTGTGTTTGTAGAGGCGCCGTTGTAACGACATGTGCTGTGTTACGGCGACATAGAAATTGTCGTCATTATTATTTTTTACCCGAAGTATTTATGATCCCTCCAGTGTTCAAAACAATATCCGGAGATAGGAATGGTTTTACTCTGGAAGGGCCTCGTCTTCGTCAAGACGATGATGGTGGTGGTTCTCTGCCCGAAGTCAGGTTCTGTGGCATGCGCCACGCGGGATGAGATGAGTGAGGTGGTTTTCCGTTGCCTTCCTCACAGACAATGATGGGTAAGCAACTTGTCCAAGGTCGCTCCGCAGCAGCTCGCGCCACCGCGTCCCATGCGTGCTAGCCCGAGGTATCTAAACCTCTGAGTGTCAACTTCTTACAATGCTCCCAGCATAGATATCTTCGCGAACCTTTCACCATCCAGCCGACCTGTTCTACTCAATCATCCGCCTATCTTACTCTCTCGACCGCTGGTCACAAGTCATCTCAAGTTGCATAATCCAACAGAGCCATGTCCAACTCAGCACCTCGCCTTTGGAATGATCTGCCTCCTGAATTCCGATCTCTTTCAGTTCCTCCACCATCATTACTAATCACACACCATCACCTTCCACAGACTCCTCTATCCATCACACCTAGGGGTTCTAGGGCAATTACCCCCTGGACAATTACCCCCGACAATTACCCGCTGGACAATTACCCTCCAGGACAATTACCCCCCGGACAATTACCCCCGACAATTACCCGCTGGACAATTACCCTCCAGGACAATTACCCCCCGGACAATTACCCCCCCGTGCCAATTACCCCCCGGACAACTACCCCCCGTACCAATTATCGATAGAGTTCTGCCTATTTTCGTGCTCAAACGAAACGACACCATTTTGCTAAATTCTTGTGTTTCTTCTGTTTCTCGTAAAGAAAAACTTCGAAATTAAATTTATCTTTCCCTCTCTCAGATTTAGAAAATTCCATCATTACTAGATATCTAAATTAAGTACAGTTGATTTAGGATAGGCTTAGGCAGCGCTGAACGTCTGATAAATACAAAGAGACTGGTAAAGAGATAAACGCGTGAGGGAACAAGCTCACACTGTGGCACGGGGGGTAATTGTCCGGGGGGTAATTGTCCAGGGGGTAATTGTCGAGGGGTAATTGTCCGGGGGGTAATTGTCCGGGGGGTAATTGTCCTGTCACCCACCTAGAGCTTTTCATTCGAAACTTAAGACACTTCTTTCCACGAACTCTTACCCTGTCTCATCTGATCTTCCACCCTCCAATTCCCGGCTTAGAAGATACACACCTTAGTAGCTGTTCCGCTCCCTGATCCTACGGTGACTTGACCCGGACCACCATGGACTACTCATACAGACAACCCTTTTGACTTAGCGCAGCGCTCGTGAATAAGCTGATGATCCGCGCTTGGCATTCGAGTAGCGCTTTAGAAATTAGGACGGATAAGCAGGACGTTAAGCTGCGTGAAACATTATTGACTTCACCTCAAAGCAATCTATGAGCTGATGAGTTGGCTTTAAGTGTATAATTATGTGCCATACGGTATTATGATTTTAATAACTAGCCTATTTATCTGGTTGTAAAATTAAGTTATGGCATGCTACAGATTATTCTACAGAAGTTAAGATGATAGCATTAGCCATTGCGTTATGTTTCAGTCAATATTAACAGTATCATACAAGGGCATTGCTTTTGAATTTATATAACATTTTGAATTAAATTTGAAAAGAGTAAAGTAGGACTGAATATTAAAATTTATTTTCCAGCCACTGGTGTTTATTATTTTACAACCTGTTCAATACGCATTTGAAGATAACGTACATAGATCTATTCAACGAGTTTCCATACTTACATGGGTTGAACGTCGAGCAATATCCGAAAGCAGTCACTGTCTCTTTAATAGCATAACCTGAATGGCAGGGTTGATTCCCAAACGTACACTGAAATAATTATCGTGGATGACTTTAAATATTCGAATATAATTTCAGCTTTTATTACTGAAGATTTCACAAAATTAATTACTCGAATAAATTATATGGTTGCATTTTAGCTTGTAGTCCATTCAGCTTGATAATAGTGTTGGGACTTCGCCTGGATATTTTTGGAATTTCTCAGTTGGTGAGAAGGATTTGTGTCTTTTCTGCCATAGAAAATCGTGGTAGGCTACTTATAATAATTGATGAGGATACTCACATTACTCAGTGTCGAGTAGACACAGAGGAGGCAGTAGTTGATCTAGAATATTGCTATACAACGCGCGGCCCGCGCTCCGCCCGAGCTCACCAAATTTGTGCACTTTGTGTAAAATGAAGTAGGCCTAAAAATGGTAATATTATTGGTCGACTTGAGCGTTTTTTTATTGACAGTCGGAATGCTATCTGGAAGGCCAATTTCTTAGGCTATCTCTTCTTTCATTTCCTGGGGTTAGGTTCTTGTATATTCTGTCCTTGGATTAACAAACGACTTCTGTTTTTAACCACTCTTATTACGGTACTGTACTCAGCTAAACGGACCCCGAAAGTCCTCCCAAGCCGTTCACTTCTAGTCAGTCCTTGAGATGTGTAGGCAACTTCCAGCGCGTCTGTAAGACAGTGCTATTGCCTAGTTATAAGGATTAGAACGAAACAATCGGTAAGAGACACAGGGTCGACGAATAATAAAATTATTATTATTATTATTATTATGACCCAAGGTAATGTAATCCATTATAGTCTTTACCTCGAGTATAGAATCTTTCATCTTTACATCTATAACATCGTAGACCACCGACCAATCTGCACCCAACAGCGGAACGTTTAATCTTGGTGTCTCGTTATCTAATCCGACACTCCACGCAGGCGCGTAACGGCCTGAAGCAAAGCTTTGTGCTTGAGGACCTGAAACATACGTCAAACAGTCAAGCTCATTGTATCTCCTTAATTAAGCAGACAGTATTAATGAGCATAGAAAGTAAGTTACTATAATAATTATTGTCATACGACAACAGATACTGAGAGTAAAATTAATTCCTTCGTTCATTCATTTTGAATATTTTTTGCGACACTACTCAGAGGCGATCCCAACACCAGTTCCGGCTACAACGTAATGCTTAGGACTTTGCAAGTTTTGCGTTGTACCTGAATTTTATTCCGAGGTAGCAAGCACAGCTCAGGCAATGGTTATTTCAGGTGTTGTGCCCCACGTCGGAAAAAACCTTGTTCTGTCTAATTGAAGAGCGGTATCGACCACCAATGGCCCCCTCCGCCCAAACCCGATACAGAAGAAGAAATACTTTTACCGATAGCTAACGAACAGAACAGAGCGACAAAGATGGCATAGGAGCAACCAAGAAGTCGTCGCCCAGCTATGTAACTTCTTCTGTATTGCATGCTTAGTCTTTTGTACTCTTTCGTTGCCTCCTCTGTACTCTGGTGCTTTCATTTTCGTGTTCCATGTCATCTATCACATTCGATGTCACACATTGTTTGCGAGGTTCCATGCCCAATTGCCCATCTGGGAACCCACAATGCCCATCTGGGAACCCACAATGCCCATCTGGGAACCCACAATCTCTGTCGCCTCCCCAACCACAATCTCCTTTAGTTTCCTCCATCTTTCTTCTATTGCACTTACATAATAATTGTCTCCTCCCCCTTTTCATCTACCTTTACTGATCGTTCGGTCACTTCTTTTTCTCTTCAATTCCTCCTTATTCAATTTTCTTTTAGATGCCCTTTTTGACATAGTTTATGTCATGTAAGTTGAAGGTGAACTGTCATGGCTGACAGATTATGGTTTGTTACCGCATCAGCTCCAAGGTGGCTTCGTGAGTTTTTTGTTTACGCCACACCTGCATCTTTCACTCACCATGATGGGATCTCTAGTTGATACGATTCTCCATCACATGATGCCTTCCATGCATATCAGCGCCTCTTCTCATGTTGGATCCACATGTTTGATGTCTTTTACAGAATTTCACAAAGGTTTATTCTATCCAAGCCCTTCTCCCAAACTCAAACGTTCCCTAATGGTAATGGGAGAATTGACCGCACTCACCCGAAACGCATTTGTAGAGACCCTATATAGAACACCTGGGTTAAAGTCAAATTTTGGATCCTCTCCTCTACCTCCTGTATTGTAATTCTTTTCCTCCAAAAACGGGCAATAGGCCTACGTTTTGTTGCAAAAATCCCTTATGGAGCCCACAAAAAAAGCAGAATTCTTAGGTCTAAAAATACTACAACCAGATAAGGCAATTAAAAATTATAATATTAATTGTGTATCGATATACATGTACCCATAATCAACTACCAGCTACCTATAGAGATTATATATTTTCAAATTCAGCACTGATAGGCCTATTCAAGAGCGTTGCTTGAGAAATACTAACCCTTTCTGTATTCCCTTTGCCCGCACTAATACAAGGCTTACATCTATAAAATGTATTGGACCAAGAACATGGAATAGTATTCCTCTTGATATTCGCTCCCTGCAGTCTTCGTCTATTCAAACGGGAGTTTTCTGCCTACATCCAACAAGGAATATAAACCTCTAACAATCTGGGGAAATACTGATAATTCACCTTCATATGGGAGTGTGCACTTGTTTTCATGTATGCGACTGCACTAACTTTATTCTACTTTCCTCACTCACTTTTGTTTTGTATATAATATATATATATATATATACAATAAATTTTTAACTAGCATAATACATATATTATATGTATTATGCTAGTTAAAAATTTATTCTTCATGAAGCTGCTTTATTTTCCAGTCGGCCTTGCTGCATTTTCTAATCCACTTCTCTCAGGTGGCCCTGGCTAGCGGGACCTTTGGCCCCTTTTGGGTCTCCTGGGCGAGCCGACATATTAGATAACTGATGTATAATTACAATATCTGTAATGAATGAGTTGGCTGCCGAATAAAAAATGTTATGTTATGTTAATGTTATAATAGGCCTACGATCTAAATTCCAGCCATGATCTCCAAACACTAAGTCGTTTCAACTGGTCAATTACTCCATGCTGACGCCATGCTCAATTTGCTCGCATTGATACACTCTACATGTATACACCTCATTCGAGACCTGCGACTCTGGATGTATTCCAACCGTCACTCTCTGAAATCCAGCAAATGGCTCATAATTAATTATGGTTTGGCAATCGCCAATTACAGTAATTATTTTTCAAACGTGACATTTCACTTCCTGCTGAAGTATTCCCGTCTTTCACTTTCCACTGAAATGTGCGTGATCTTGACGTCATTCTCGACAGCACACTCACCTTTTCTGAGCACAATGCCAATCTTACGCGTTTATTTCTACTTTCACCTGAGACGACTTAGGACAATCTGACGTACGCTCTCTCTTCTACTCTGTCTGCAAATTGATAATCATTCGACTGCTCTCGAATTGATCACTGTAACTAACTCCCTCTTGGTCGGCCCTCCAGAAGTTCGTCTCTCCTCCTCCAGTCCATCCTGAAAATGCAGCCCGACGTCCTCGATCATGTCACATCTCTTCCTTCATGTTTCACACCTTCGCTGGCTCTCCTTCACTACTCGAGTCCAGATTAATTTTCTTTACTTTACTGGTTTTACCTCGGACCGGTGTAAAGGTTTCAAATTACCCCCTCCTAAACATTACCCCCGGTAACTTGAAACCGGTTTCAGATTACCCCCGGAAACTAGATTTGCATCAATCATCGCATTTATTGCACTAAAAAATCAGAAAAATCACCCCGCTTCTTGTTTTGGTCTGAAGATTTTCATCCGTCATCCCACTTCATGGTTTGTTATCAATATTTTAATCGGAAAAAATAATAGCCTCGAAGCCATTTCTCCATGTAACTTTAGCGGTGATTTAGTATTTTAATTACAGATGAAAATATTGATAACAAACCACGAAGTGGGATGACGGATGAAAATATTCCGACCCAAACAAGAAGCGGGATAATTTTTCTGATATTTGTAATACAAAAAATGCGATGTTTGATACACGTTACAGTTTTCAGGGGGGTAATGTTTAGGAGGGGGTAATTTGAAACCTTTACACCGGCTCCCACGTACATGTATCTCCGTGATCCCATCCGCCATCCGACTTCATCTCCTCTTTGCGGCACCTCTGGCAGATCTCAAAGAAAAGTTTGAGGTTGTGCGATCTGCTTAATTATGTTGTTTGCCGAATAAAACATGTGATGTGTTTTAAGTGTTATGCTTTAACAGAATGTCGGTTGTTATAACAGGCAGGCAAACACGACATAACTTTTTCACTGATTAAAGATTTTCTATGCATTTAAATGAAAACATGATCTTAATTGCGTTACCCAATGACAGGAGGCCTTTTCTGCTGATCAAAAACTCTGGACAGATCGTCACCGTAGGAAAGCGTAGAGATCGATTGTAAGTCACTCGATAGTCGACGATGGTTGGATATGTCTGATAATAGGTGATACGTTCGTAGATCTGGTAAACCATGAAACCTGTTCCAAACAGTAGAAGCATCGTCCACACAATCTTACGGATGATGGAACCAATTTTGCGACTTGATGGTTGGATCAGGTAAGACAAACCCACAATGGATACTTCATCTGCAAAGATTTTTATCCTACGTTTCATTCCCATTCTCAGGATCTTGAAGAAACTCACTCTCTCATTATCTGAGATGGTTACATTCATCTCTATTTTTACCGGTTCCGTGGCTTCCAGATTTTTGGTCACATGGATTGGTATGGCATCCGTTATTTACCGCATTTCCATCGCAAATATCTGAGTTGGGTCTTTGATTGATCTGTCGACCTTTGCCTGGTAACGACTCGTGATGTTGATTTTCTTGCTTTCGTCTACCACTATCGTCGATGTCGGTTGAATCCATTTCGCCCTCCATCATGTATTCGATCGTAAATGGATGACTCATCTTCAGTTTCACCTACATATTGAAAACAAAGAACGTTCGTTCATTGCGTGTTAGGGCCTAGAAGTGAAATATCTAAGCTGAATGTGAGACGGTTCCACGACAACTGGTCCACCGACAACTCGTCCAACGACAACTCGTCCACGAACAACTGGTCCACCGACAACTCGTCCACTGAAATAGAAGGGGGATTATTGAGAAAACGCTTGGGGAATAGAAGCTAAATGAAGGTTTTTACAGGTGAAATAGAAGCTGGATTCATGAAAAAAATGCTTAAGAAATGGAAGATGGATCAAGTTTTTGTTCGATCTGAAATAGAAGCTGGATGCATGTTGAAACACATGATCAATTTAGCTTCTATTTAAGCAAAGAAACCATTGGACTTTTTTCATAAATCCAGCTCCTATTTCGTAAATAAAGAACTTTCATCCAGCTTCTATTTCCCAAGCGTTTTCTCGATAATCCGGCTTCTATTTCAGTGGACGAGTTGTCGTGACACCATGTGGGACAATGCGTTGCGAAGGCAGCATAAGAGAATAAGAAAATTGACCTTTCTTGCAGACTTTCATTGTGTCTTTAGACTGGTAGGAAAGAGGCGGCACTGTCGAGTCTCTTTCTTTACTGGTAACTTCCGTCTATTGATCCGATGTCGAATGCACAAAACAACATCCAACGGAACACCAAAGCTAAGCCGTTCAGCAGACAGAGATCGTAGTCGCGCTGTTTTAGAGTCTGGTAATCTTTTGCCTTTATCCTTTTAAGTTTTGTGGGCAGAGATTGGAAAATAGTTACAAAGAACAAGAGGAAGTTATTTGAAAAATATGAAACGGGTCGCGTATAATAAAAAAAGAGGAGAATACCGCCTCGGCAACGGTGTGATTTCAGTGCGGTGTCCTGAGAAATCAGGCTGTGGTAGATAGGCTAAGTCCATAGGGAGTGGGGTACGTTGGGCCAGTCCTTCACTCGCAAGTGCTCAACGCTTTGGCGTGAAACTCCGATGCAGTGTCCGCTATGTTTCAGTAGTCGGGAGCACTTCTGAGTATGGAGCTCGAAAAGGGGTGCTATGACCAATGCACATACCGACAAACATTGAATTTACTTGTCGTCTACATCCTGAGAGTAAGAATCAATGTGATTCAGGGTCATGTCAATCTTCCACGAAAAACCTGTTGTTGCTGTGTGTGTCTCTCCCTACTCGTGTGTGTGTGTGTGTGTCTCTCTCTCTCTCTCTCTCTACTCCTCCGACACCTCCCCACTTAAGGCATACATTCTATACACGTACATGGACAGAACAGCAGTAGCTATAATTGGGTACGCACAGTTGAACGTGTAGGTCTACACGACTTGTATAATTGTACATAGCTGACTCAATGAATGATCTGCGATGTTTAATCTGGTCATGAAAATAGCTAAACCTTGGACATGCTATGCGCGTAGCGCGTATACATTAGCTTCCTGGCAACCCACCATGACAGGCGGATCTGGTTTTGGGATCTGACATGCAGCCAGAGGAAGGGGCGGAAGGATGGTTTTCCTAAAGTCTATTATCATCTAAATCGTAAACTCTTCACCATTCATCCGCCTATGTCACTCATTCTCCACTTCCTTCCACTACTCATCCAAAATTTTCCAACCGAGCCATATATATTATTATCAAACACTAAATCGCCTCTGGAATAATCTGCCTCCTCAATTCCCATCTTTTCCGTTCCTCCTCCATGCTCTCCGATCACCCACCATCACCCACCATCACCTGTCTGAGATTCCTCAAATATATCCACCACTCCTCGGGCCTTCCAGTTAAACTTGAGTCTCACCTCTTTAGCACTCGTACCCCGACTCACATGATCCCCCTAAACGCCACCCATCTTTTCAGCTACGATGGAACCTCTGATTTTTTGGTAACCGGACTTCTAACCAGTCTAACCACCATCAAACTACTCCTTTGGACAACACTTTTAGCTTGACACAGCGCTCATGAATAAGCTAGAGTGCTTTGCTTTCGAGTTGCGCTCTATAAATTTCTAGATTACGATTACGAATCTCGCACTGCGCTGTTACGATTACGAGGAATAAGCGGTCTAGGACGAACTGAACAATCGGCAGGGGTACCCGTCAAAAGCACGCTGGACAAAATATTAATGCGCGCCGACATAAGCGCGCAGTCAACAAGGTATAGACTAACAATCACAGACAAAAAATGAACAAAAATCACGAACAAACTCATGACAATCATGCAACCAGTAGGTAGCTAACTTTATTGAATTTTTCGTTTTTTTTAAAGTCTCGTCAATCGGCAATTAAAATTATGAAGCAGTGCTAAATTTAATTTCTTATTTGTGGGAAAAAAACTTTCATCAAAATAGGTGGTTGAATCATTGCCTTGATGAAAGGCTTTGAATGGTTCCCGGACAATTCGGTCCGGACAATTCGGACCGGACAATTCGAACCGGACAATTCGGACCGAACAATTCTGCTCACCCAAATTCGTGATGGGACTTACACTTTAGGTCAGATTTTCCTAGCCTACCCATCTCCATCACCCAAAATGTATACTGTTAAACTAATATTAATCTGACACCTGACTATATATCGGGCATAAAAACTATGGCCTTTATAGGTATAAAACTTGCATTGATCTGAATGAGATGCCTATAAGTTGGTAATTTACTGCATTTAACTACTAATTTCAGTTTCTTATTTCTGTTAGTGGATCAATAATTTTAGAAGATCAGACAATATTTGCTTGGTGCCATATAATTATATTTCATACCATTGATAAACAAATGTTTCATAGCCGTAAGAGCAATATTTTTACATGTGCTCCAAATTGTCCGGGTCTGAATTGTCCGGGTCTGAATTGTCCGGTCCGAATTGTCCGGGTCCAAATTGTCCGGACACCGTCGGGGCGCATTTGATCGGCGCAAGTTTTTGTCGGGGCGCTTTTATCCTGCGCCCTTTTGACGGGACACATCACTAATTAAAAATAATCACTTTAATCGAGTTTTTTAATGTAAAAACAAACACTTTTAAGTTATAATTAATTACTACCAAGAAAGTCAAAGTTTACCGATCAGAAACTACAGTTTTTCAACTTTTAAAATTCCGATTTTTACGTGCGACAATAACACAGCTGATCAATATCCGGAAGTTGAGGCAGCTGCACTAAAAATGGATCTTGAACCGAAACTGGAAGCTAGACATGCGATGACAGCAGCCATATTTCACATGTGTAGGTGTTTACCATGGTTCCACGACCACTGGTCTACAGACAAGTCTAACCACAACTGGTCTACAGACACCTGGTCTAGCGACAACAGCTGGTCTACTGTAACTCGTATTGACGAAATAGAAGCTGGATTTATGAAAGTGTAAGCTTATTTTGTATAGCATATAATGGTCAGCTAATTATTATGCAAGAGCGTACAGTTAAGGTAGGCCATGTGACTGAGTGGCGGGAAAGTTACTGCTGCCGGACCGACGCCGGAGAGCGAGAGAGACAGACAGACAGACAGACATACAGACAGACAGACAGACAGACAGAGCACGGCTGAAGGAGAGATGTGCGCTAAGAGTGAGATAGGCTTTTGATGGGAGTGCCAGTTGTGTGGACAAAATGGTAGAGTGAGAGTGATGAAAAGAATGTCCTAATGTTGAGTTGTTTGATACTCGTGAAATATCGTCGTTTACGCTACATTTATGTATGTTTGCTTCTGCTGGATTTGAAGAACAAAATACGAGGAACTTATCGTTGTTTTCGGTAACGAAGTTAAAGAGCTGTAGATACTTCTAAGTAGAAACTAGCTACCAAGGTACAGTTAATTAGGGATAGGCCTAGGCAACGCTGAACATTTGAAGAGACTGGAAAGGTGTGAGAGAATAAGCTCACAGGAAGAAACGCTAAATGGGTTTTCTAGCTTATATGGAAGCTGATTTGATGATTTGCATTCATGAATTTCAACATGCATCCAGCTTCTATTTTAGATCTAAAAATACCTTCATCCAGCTTTGAAAGTTTCATTTCTCAAGCGCTGGACTGTTGTCTATAGACCAGTTGTCGTTACATCATTTACCATAAAGATATTCTGTTGCAAGTAAAAGGTGTCAATGCAATCCCACTTTATCTTGATCCTATGACGATGAATAACAACTCACCGGACTCTTCCCTCGCGTCGACTCTTTCAGATTTTCAGAATGCTTTGTCGCTAAGAGATCTTGATTCACAAGTCCCATGTAATGGCAACACTTGAGGAGATCTTCCATGTAAACATTTATAGAATGATAATACGACTCACCTAGTATTCATCGGACACTGGACGCAGTGCAACTACAGCCTATCCTATCTCATCACTGGCCTCATAAGATTATGGACCGTCATGTGTTGCATCAAGCCTGCATTATAAATTAATTAGGGACTAATCGTCATACAAAAGAAAACATTGATCACTTCATATTCATTGAAATTTAATACACGTAGACAGGCTAGACTAGCGGAGTAGGAGCAGTGTGACTTCTGACCATAGAATGTCTGACTACAGTACGCAGACCAACTCAGAATAAAGACGGTTGGTAATTCGATGTAGAAACGATATCAATTCATTTGCAGAGTCGTAACCTACATGATGATGACGACGACGACGACGATGATGATGATGATGAGGATGGTGATGATGTTCATGATGATGTTAATGATGATGACGACAATGATGACGACGACGACGACGATGATTATGATGATGATGATGATGATGTTCATGATGATGTTAATAATGATGACGACAATGATGACGATGACGACGACAATGATTATGATGATGATGATGATGATGATGATGATGATGATGATGATGATGATGATGATGATGATGATGGGTAGGCGGATGGAGAAGGGGAAGGATGGTGATGACGGTGACGACGACGATGATAATGATGATGATGACGACGATGATGACGACGACGACGACGAGGAGGAGGAGGATGGTGATGACGGTGACGACGACGACGACGACGACGAGGAGGAGGAGGACGACGAAAAGGAGGAGGATGGTGATGACGGTGACGACGACGACGACGACGACGAGGAGGAAGACGACGAGGAGGAGGAGGAGGAGGAGGATGGTGATGACGGGGACGACGACGACGACGACGACGAGGAGGAAGACGACGAGGAGGAGGAGGAGGAGGAGGATGGTGATGACGGGGACGACGACGACGAGGAGGAGGAGGACGACGAGAAGGAGGAGGAGGAGGAGGATGGTGATGACGGTGACGACGACGACGACGACGAGGAGGAGGAGGACGACTACGAGGGGGAGGAGGAGGACGACGACGAGGAGGAGGAGGACGACGACGAGGAGGAGGATGGTGATGACGGTGACGACGACGATGATGACGACGACGACGACGACGACGAGGAGGAGGAAGACGACGACGACGACGACGAGGAGGAGGAGGACGACGACGAGGAGGAGGAGGATGGTGATGACAGTGACGACGACGATGACGACGATGATGACGACGACGACGACGAGGAGGAGGAGGATGGTGATGACGGTGACGACGACGATGATAATGATGATGATGACGACGATGATGACGACGATGATGACGACGACGACGAGGAGGAGGAGGATGGTGATGACGGTGACGACGACGACGACGACGACGACGACGACGACGAGGAGGACGACGACGAGGAGGAGGAGGAGGATGGTGATGACAGTGACGACGACGACGACGACGATGATGACGACGACGACGACGACGAGGAGGAGGAGGAGGAGGGGGACGAAGAGGAGGAGGAGGAGGAGAAGGAGGATGGGGATGACGGTGACGACGATGATGATGATGATCAAGAGACACAACGGAATGCAAAACGAGTGCCTGAGAACGTTTAATTATTGCCCGTGTCCTTAATAATGCAATATGTAACTGACACACAGCGATGACTAATTGACAATGAAATAAAGTCGCTTTCTAATAGTAATAATTATTACGTCGACTCATTCAAGAAGAACGCACCGTTCTACATCGTTCATCCAAAACATAATTAAGATACGAGAATGAAAGATAATTAATTTATTTAACTCGGATCTTTAATTCGTTTGATGAGAATCGTCTTTGTCGTAGAAAGATCTGCTGCTGCTGCTGCAGTTGTTCTCGTCTGATGAACAGGGAAAGGAGATCTACAGGAAAGGTAAACTAAACAAATTACACGTCTCTCTCGCTCTGTCTGTCTGTCTATGTCTTTCTCTGTCTGTTTCTCTGTGTGTATGTCTCTCTATCTCTATGTGTATTTCTGTATACTATACCTGAAAATAATAGTTCGACTCAGTTTAAACGCTGAGCTCATGCATTATTCATAATGCATATTCACCGTGCGCCTTCATCTAATGACAGCATTAATCGATGCCGTTCAGCAGTTGTGTGTGTGCGTGTGCATGTGTGTGTGCGACCGTGTGTGTGTGCGTGTGTGTGTGCGACCGTGTGTGTGTGCGTGTGTGTGAGCGTGTGTGTGCGTGCGTTTGTGTGCGTGCGTGTGTCGCTCAGGATTCCCAAGTAGCAGGCGCAGTCTCTGTCTGTCTATGTCTTTCTCTGTCTGTTTCTCTGTGTGTATATGTATGTCTCTCTGTCTGTCTGTCTCTCTGTGTATTTCTGTCTCTCTGTTTATTTCTGTATGTCTATCTGTCTGTCTCTCTTTGTTTGTATGTGTGTGAATCTCTCTGTCTCTGTCTGTCTGTATCTTTGTCTCTCCCTGTCTATGTCTGTCTGTCTATGTCTGTCTCTGTTTGTCTGGTCATGGTTGCAACATTATCCGGCATTTCTACTGAGTGACCTCAGTCTCCTCATGCCCCTCTCCCTTGCCCACTCGTGTTTAGCCTGCGTATCCCCCCTAAGACCGACTCCAAACGATTGTTTTACAAATCTATTCATGATACTCGTTTCGGTTCGTCTGTCTGTCTGTCTCTCTCACTCTGTCTGTCTGCCTGTCTGTCTGTCTAACTATCTCGTCCTGTCTGGCTACACGAGTGAGCAAGGGAAAGGGCACGAGACTCGGGGCGCTCAGAAGAAATAGCAGACAATGTTAATCACCAATCTTCATTATAAAGTGACACGTGCTTAATCATACAATTAGTGCCGCCTTCTTCGTTTTCCGGGAGGACTCCAGGCTCTTCATCTTGCCGAGGGTCCCGCCGCGGTGGCATGGCTTGGTGCGAACTGCATTCGCTAAAGAAGAAAGAATCATGCAATTTAAACATCAGCTGTATTTTTTAAATTCCTCAAAAATCAAGTGAAATGCATCAGACAAGTATTATGCTAAAAAAAACTTGCCTGTGCAGTTAACGTCATTGTCGACGTATATATATAACAGGACAAACCACACAGACATGGCGCAGCACCGTTGAATAAGCTGCTTGTCTGCGCTTATCTGTCGAATAAACCTTGTAAGTAAGTAAGTAGCCTTTATTTTCATATGACAAGCGCATACGCATTACATTTCACAAAACGATTTCATTTTAGAAACAAACCGTGATAGATAATAGGATAGCAGTTTAAAGTCACTCGTGCATAGTTATAAAAAATAAAATCGAAAATGCAATTTTCAAGACTTCAATAAGAAACAAATTTACATGTAAGCAGCACAAAACCTAGTGTTGGGATTCTACATCATGGTCATTAAGCTTATATAGGCTACTCTTGCGAATATGGACCCAATAACCCGGTTTTGTGTAGGATATTATAATCATTAGACATGTATTATTTTCTGCATTTAATTAGTTAACCATAGGCTAATTTACGCAGTTTTATGTTGTGTCGGTTGGTTTAAATGTCGTGAAGCTAGGGTCTTGAGACATATTGATGTCAAGCATAAATATTTACGTCTCGTGAGTTACTACTGAGTAGGTAAATCACTGCGATCTAAAGTTTTGACTTGTCATGAAGTTTGGGTGATGAATGATGATATCCTTGTCTGGGAATTGTAAACTCACGCAGACCTGTCAGTCCAAACCGACCTCTGGCTGTCATGATCCCTTTTACATACAGATTATTTTAGTATATCGTCACTTGCATTCCGTCACATCCAGCTTAAGCCACATTCTCCGTTCTGGATCATTCCCGCTTCCTATCATCTTTCGTCTCAGGTATTTGCTGTATTTTGAGATTTCTTCACAAACGACTAATATGGAAATCAATAAGCTTAAAACTTTAACATAGTACAATGTAGGTCGTCTGATCTTATCGGTTCTTATATCCCAAGATAATTTGATGGCCCTATAGAAAGCTAAAATACATCGGTCCCTTTTCTGTCAAAATTAATAGCATCACTTGCTTAGCGAACATTCACCAAAGAATTAGTACAAAGAAAAGTCCAATCTCTAAAAGTCAAACAGTTTTTTAAAATAAATATGTAGGCCTAATACACACAGTCACGAACTCGTAATTTGATCAACTAAATTAGTCCAAGACAAATAGCCTACTGCAACAAAGAGCTTGCATCCAGCATGCATTCTGAATCTACTTTTGATCGGCGTCTTAGCAGACTAATAGTAAATTATAGACTAACCAATATTTTTGCAGTCATATTAATGACAGGAGATGATGCATGACGTTGCCTACATATATCACCAGTGTTGTTGTTGTTGTTATTGTTATTTGTTAGAGATCCATGTACTCAGGACAATAATTTTCCGATTAGGCCTACATAGCGTTGAATGACGTGAGATAGTAAGGTACGCAGATAGTTTTAAATTAGTCTACGTTCAAAGGCTTAATGGCTTATCGGTATTTCGATCGAATTGTCATTAAGCAGAACTGTCCCACACAAAATGTCGGCCCTTATTTTGTCATGGAACCAAATTGATGCAGCGAATGGTGTTCATGCGAAAAATACGGTTGAAAATTATGTGCTCTTCAGAATCGGGCAATGATACTAAAACACCGTGGAACAATGCTCACGTACACATACACATTACACATACAGATGAATGTTCTTTATGACTTCTACAGCCTAGACTCTCTGACAGTTTTTTTAAGCATAAATGTCATTTTTTCAAAATTTGCATCAAAATTATTCTTATATTATTTTAGCAGCAACAGACTTGAAATAAAACTTTTAAAAACATGCCCCATCAATGGTCAAGTAAATGAATAGGCTATCTATAAGATGACGTACAGTAGGTTTACCGTCCCTCCAATTTTTTGAATATATAATTTGTTCCACTTTAGGAACGTTGGGTCAAAAAAGGTTTAAACAAAGAGTTTGATTATTTTTGAGACAAAAAATAATTTTCAGATGCACAAAGGTCGTGCAATATGACATAAAATGTTCTTTCTAATTAAAGCGTTATTTATGACCTGTAAATTACGAACGTCAAAATTCTACAAGAATGAAACTACGTCTAGTAGGCATTATGCCAATGCTTCAATATTAACCTTTCAAATGCGCTGCATCTTAAAGAATGTTGCAGCAGTAATAACTTCATTCAATAAATGAACAAAGCACTGGGTAACTTCGGCAATGGTAAGTATTGTGCCTCCAAGGATTAGTCCCAATGCGCCGCCAATGTCGCAGACCAGTGTGAGCAAATCGTAGGCTGGAGTTGTTTGGATGTCGATGTAGTTCAGATCAGAGTAGAAGATATCCAGGTAGACGAGTTCCTTGCCAAGCTTAGACATCGTCAGATTCCGTCCCTTGAACTGAGTCTTTTTCGACATGTATTTGAGAAAATGCTGTGACGATTGACTTGAAGTTATTTCGTTAGGATAGGTGGCCATGTGACACTGAAGAGGACAGTCACACTCGTGTAAGGCGCCGGAGGAAATAGTGCGTACAACTACTTTTGACACGCATGAATAGTACTGGTTCGCAGAGCATATCACTCTACCGGAATCTAAATAGCACAAAATTAAAACCTACATCTATTTCATCTGAAAATAATTAGTGTTCAATTCTGAAGCTACTCCCAACGCATGTAGAAAAAAATAGATTATGTACAGGGTGCGCCAAAAAAAAGACCCCCCCCCTAGGTTTTTTGCCAATATCTTGGCCAAAATTAAGAATTTTTGAATGAAATTTTACAGGCTTATAAACAATTTATATTTACATATGATGGCCAGATTTTATCAAAATATTTCAAACAGAGCAAAAGTTATGCCACTTTTAGGGAGGTCACCCCCCGTTTTTTGACGTTTCAAAAACGAATCGCAGTTTTTTAAAGTTTTTTTGCGAATATCTTGGCCAAAAATAAAAATATCGAAATGAAATTTTACAGTCTTATAGACAATTCATATGTACACATGGTGGCCGGATTTCATCACAATATTTAAAACTGAACAAAAGTTATGCCACTTTTAGTGAGACCACCCACGGTTTTTTGACGTTTCAAAAACAAAACGCAACAAAAAGTGAAAAAAACACGATTTTTAAGTCTCATCACAAATAACTGTTGTCAAATGAACTTGGTAGTGCTTCACAACTTGTGTTCAATGTGCCCACCACCCGTGCCAAAACTTATTTTGAGTCTCTATGCAGAGTTCTTGATGGACCTGTTGACTATCTGACAGATTCCTTGTTATTTCTAATTTTAAGAATTTGATTGTCATCTTGCAAAGTGACTTCTCAGTGACGTGCAGCTACGCTGGTACCCTGTTTATTTTTTTAAATAGTAATAATAATGATCATCTGTCAATATCAAGGCTATTTTATAATAATTATTTGAGATGAGAGTTAATAAAATCGTGTTTTTGCTGCGTTACGTCTTTGAATTGTCAAAAATTGGGGGGTGGCCTTACTAAAAGTGGTATAACTTTTGTTGTTTTGGAAATATTTTGATGAAATCTGACCATCATATGCAGATATGAATTGTCTTTAAGCCTGTAAAATTGCATTACGATATTCTTATTTTTGGCCAAGATATTGGCCAGAATAATTAGATTGAATTTTTATTACTTTTTGTTGCGTCGCGTTTTTGAATCGTCAAAAAACGGTGGGTGACCTCCCTAAAAGTGGCATAATTTTTGTTCTGTTTGAAATATTTTGATGAAATCTGGCCATCATGTGTAAATATGAATTGTCTTTAAGATAGTAAAATTTCATCTCAAAATTCTTACTTTTGGTCGAGATATTGGCAAAAATCTTAGGGGGGGGTCTTTTTTTGGGCGCACCCTGTATATTAATTTAATTCAATAAATAACAGACAGAAGTCGCTGCAGGTTTACATTAGCAAAATTGACAGTATGGCAGCTTAAAACATAATTATAATCAAGATAGTCAGTAAGCCTACATGTATTTGAATAACATTCTTGGAATAAAGTTTAATTAGCGAGTCTTTATTGGGTAGGACAAAATTGTGAGCCCTGACTCTGAAGTTATACAATGGAGCCCAGCGATCTCGCCAGGGCCGTGTTTAACCCATTAGTGCCTGATTTTTCAAAATCATCTCAAAATATAAAAACTTTGTTGCAAATGACGAGTTTGGACAATAAAAAATAAAAATTCTGCAAAAATTTTGCTCTTGATGCTTTAGGAGCAAGTTTTTGAAGCGTCCCATTTTGGGGGACGCTAGGCACGAATGGGTACGTGAAGATTTACATGGTGATATGTACATGTTATATCACTCAAGACTGTTGATACAGTCTAGTTAAGAGATTAGATATATAATTTGCACTCAGAATCATTTAAAATCAAATTTATAAGCAAAATTTCTGCAAAAATGGTATGCCTGAATGCATTTTTATGCAAAATTGTTCACATTTTGAAATGAATTGCTTACACGCAACATATCGTAATAATGCTATTCATGTCTCAGATCAACATCCTTATAGCAATAGCAACCAATACTGTTGTAGAGAGATTATAAGACAGTTACATGAAGCTGTTTCAAGTGCTAAAGTGCTTTTGACTGGTTTTGTGTAGTAGATTGTTGGCCTAACCCTCTTTATGTGGACCGACCTATCATTTTTCTCAAACTTTCATTCGAACAATGCATCTGAGTTACAATGGATGGAATCTAGTGCTAAAGACTAAAGTACTAGGTGAACTTCATAATTTCTGGTTCATACAGTCAGCTTTAATTTTCCTAATATACAGTATGTATTTAGATCCATGAACTGGCCCTCACGTTTCTATATTGAACAGCTCAACCAAAGGAAGTGAAAATCTCCACATTTGCCGGCCTGTATCATCTCAATAGTGGTAAATTTTGCTCAACTGCTGTAGCAGTCTCAGAGTGTTAAAGAAGTAGTCATAGTAGCCTACACAACATAGTTGTTGCAATGACCACCCACACCAAGTTGAGGACTCATGACCCCAACTCCATTATAGGTCTGACTGAGTAAAGTAACCATGTGGTGTATTCAACGGACAGTCTGTGTAGCCAACAAGGCTTAGTTGCAGTCTGAGAGGGGTAAAGAATGGTGAAAGAACCACTATTTGTTAGTAGGAATTAACTGAATTGACAACAAATATGCCTCCTGACTAATCCAGGCTTTGGATCCAAGTACCAACTCATCCATATGGTGACATGGATGTGAATCAGAACAAAAACCGAGTGGTGTATTCAACACAGTACCATGCCATTGACTAGTCAGTAGGCCTACCTGAAATTGCAGTAGGCCTAACTGGAAATGTTACAGGAATGTTATATATTGAGCACAATGCACAATGGACTTTCTTGAGTTTGGCTGACACCTTACAAAAGAATGACAAATTACATCGCAAATGATTTTTTCTTATTTATTTGAAATAAATTATAATAAACTAAATTACTAAATTTAATTTTCTAGCAATTGCATACAAGAGAATGAGTGCATTTTGACTATTATTTTGCACTACATTGCATAGGCCTAGTAGATTCTGGACGATTTCTATCCATGTGAAATATTCATGTAGGCTATACATATATACATAGGCCTGATGTAGCCTACAGTTGAAGTTGTCAATAAATTTTTGTGTCAAATAACATTTTATAATGCTAACTCTCACTGAGAGTGATACTTCTGCCTACAAACCGCCGTTTATACTTCTTTTCAAACAATATCTGAATAAAATGTCTTGCAAGATGCAAAACTGCGTGTACTGAACTTCACGTACCCATTCGTGCCTTGCGTCCTCAAAAATGGGACAGCGCTTCAGTGATAAAATGCATATGTTATATTTTATGAAAATTAATGTTATATAATTATTTATATATTAGTATATACCAACGTTTGTGAAACCAAAGACAGATTTGTAGAAATGCACACACAAAATTTTAAATAAGAAGCGGAATGTCCGCAATGTTTACATTTTCTAAAATATGTCAATGGCCTGATTAAAAACAAAATTTTCGGTCAAAAAAAATATTTTTGGTGCCCATTTTTTGCCAGAATCACTTAATCAACATGTTGGCATGACGGCTATTACATTAAATTGCATCTTCAATGCATATTTAATTTTCTGTGAATTTTTGAAGTGGTGTCCCATTTTTGGGGACGCTAGGCACTAATGGGTTAACATAGGTCCATTCAGTGCGGTGCACCGAGTGCCTCTGAGCCCAGAGTTTTCTCACCATTCGCCAAATGTCTTAAATTATGAGTCTCAGTGTTACTTAAACCTTTTGTAAAATCAGTAAGTATAAGAAAACATTGATTTCACTAAGTTCACTGACGTTGCGTGCTTGCTTACTGACCCGCAACGAAAACAATAGAAATATTTGTTTTTATAAAAACAGTTTTGCTGTTTTGCAAAACATTGACCATATTGGCTTTACATTGGTGTTCTGTGATGATTTTGACCTTAGATTGGTGTTCCTCTTATCAAAAATGATATATGTAAACGACACTAGATGCGACATGTCTTGACAATTTGTATGAATGTCTTTTTCGTAGCATGCCATTTTAAGAAGCCGCCATGTTGAGTCCTAAGGACAATTCAAATGGTTCCGATTAGGGCTGTTGATTTAATCGCGTTAACGCGTGCGATTAACGCGTTAAAAAAATTTGCGATTAAAAATTTTAACGCATTAATCGTACGCGTTAATTATATCTGATTAAAACGGAATCAGAGGCAGAAAAACTCGTTTTAAACTGAATGCTCATACTTAAAACTAGTGATAAATATTTTGGCCAATATTCTAACAAAGAATTTGAGTATTATAGTAGCAATTCGTCGCTCACTTATCGCCTGCATGCATGCGAGCCAAACATGCGTTAAACGCTCACGATGAGCCGTCGACATAGGCCGCATCGCATCGTCCACTAAGGTTGTTTTCTCACCTTATCAGACTACATTGGTTGAACTCCAGAAGATGGCAAGACCAATGGATCCAGGTTTCAAATGATAGATTTTACAGAAGGACAACTGAGACCAAGTTTGGCAAGAACCGCAACCTCTTGTGAAACATTGTGACTAAATAATGAGGTTCATACATGTAGCAGGCTATAGGCCTATACAGTAGGCTTAACTATTGTTAATTACATTGAGAGCATCCATTGAACGACCAATATAAATAAACTGGTCTGCATATATAGGCCTAATTGGCTGAATAAATGGCCTAATTAATTTTGATAGTCAGAAAACGGTTGTCTAATTTTCGCGTTTAGGCCTATAATTATCATTTTAATTAAAGGTGGCTCAAAGGAAAAAATCAACGAATTTTGAGCAGTTGACTGATTTGAAAAGTGTTTCAATTCTGTCTGCCATACAAAAACTGTTCAATAAACTAAATGCAGAAATTCAATAGGCCTAAGCCAAAGGTTATTGAATATGTTTGCAGTAGAAAGAATGCATTCAGACATTGACATTTTATGCTTCAGGAGTTCTTAGAAAATACTAAGATTAATATATTTGAAGGAAATGTATTGCGATTAATTTGCAGTTAATTGCGATTAAAAAAATTAATCGTGCGATTAATTTCGATTAAAATTTTTAATCGAACAACAGCCCTAGTTCCGATACATAATAACCAAAACTGTGAGAAAACATCCAGAGTTATGAAGGAATATGCCACAAGAAAATTGGAAAACAAGCAATGGAAATGAAGAACTATTTTATACTTTTTAATAGCAGTTTTGCTGTTTTTTATGTAAAAATGCTTCTTTTGGCTTAATTGTGATGTCTAATGTTTATTTTGACCTCAGATTCATGTTATTCGAGCCAGAAATATATATAGAAACGACACCATGCACGAGATGATACGATGATTTATAAGAATTTCTTAGCCTAAGACCGCCATCTTGAATTCTAAGAGAAATTTCGGATGTCTCCCCTTCTTAAAATGTTCTCTTGGGTCCCAACTACAACTGTGCCAAGCGGCAACCCGTGTTCAAAAAGTGCAGTTTACTTTTGTGTACCGCCTAGACTACATACGATTTGCATAATAATGCTATCATTATTCATTAAATTTTATTGAATTTATTCACATAAATCTGAATCGATCATTCTAATAAATAATTATAATTGCAGTTTGTCGAATGGTTCCCAGTAGGTAAACTAAACTGAAAATAATTTATTTCAACACTAAATATCAGACTAATCCGCCTCCGCAATGACCAATAATTTTAATATAACAAATACTTCCATTGCCCAAATAATATCTTCTAATTTTCAATAGGTTAGCCTATTACACACCATCATCATCATCATCATCATCATCATCATCATCATCATCATCATCATCATCATCATCATCATCACCACCACCACCACCACCACCACCACCACCACCATCATCATCATCATCATCATCCTCATCATCATCATCATCATCATAATCATCATCATCATCATCATCATCATCATCATCATCATCATCATCATCATCATCATCATCATCAAAAACCATAGGCCCGTAGGTGTACGACGCCAATCTCTGTCTGAGTCTGTCTCGTGTCATCTCCCAGTTTCTACGGGCTAGCAGGTCTACTCCATACCATTATATCTTGAAGCAGCTGGACCGCCTTGTCTGCTTGAAGAGAATGTTAGGAAAGAGACATAAAGGACAACCAGTGGCACAAGCCCGTTTTGTGTCCAATGCCCTCTCCACCGACTCTCTCCACCGGTCTGTCCTGACCGACCTTTGCATGTTTGCTTCACATCATGACATCTAGAAGCATCTGGGTCGCTCTGTCACTTGTGTCGTGGTTTTTGCGAATTTCAATCGTCTTGGTCGTCTCCTGCCAGTGTATCGCCACCCATCTGGCAAACCTTCCTCCTTTGTCCGGGCTTAGGACCGGTGTAAAGGTTTCAAATTACCCCCTCCTAAACATTACCCTTCTGAAAACTGTAATTTGCATCAATCATCGCATTTATTGCACTAAAAAAATCATAAAAATCATCCCGCTTCTTGATTTGGTCTTCCAAAACAAGAAGCGGGATGATTTTCTGATTTTTTAGTGCAATAAATGCGATGATTGATGCAAATCTAATTTCTGGGGATAATCTTAAACCGATTTCAAGTTACCGGGGGGTATTTTTTTTATTAGGGGGTAATTTTAAACCTTTACACCGGTCCTAAGCCCAGCACAGGGAAGTTTATGGTCCCCTGTGGCGGAGGATGGATGCAGTTTAACGTCATGCCCAGGATGTTATTACACACACCAATCTTTATAATACACCGTGATTAAAAAAACTAAGCCAAATTGTTTTTCATATATCTCTGATGCCTAATAACATATAACGCTAACATTTTCCAAATATTTAGAGAAGTGGACCAATAATACGATTCAAAAATTTCAAGAGATAAAATTGAACGGATAAAAAGATATGAATCTTTCAACTTGATATGCCGAAATTGTAGTTTACAAGCGATTTTCTTCCAGATTCAGTAAACGTAAGCTAAACTGTTTTTTTATATATATCCAATGCCTGATAATTAAGCATACAAAAATTTTCCCGATCTTTAGAGGATTGAACCAAGAATAAGATTCCAAAATATCATGTCATAAATTTGAACGGATAGAAAGATATGAATATTTAAACTTCATCTCCATAAATTTCTGTTTTCAGCAAGTCTGCTATGGTGTTCGTTGCGGTTTTGATGCTTGATAGTGCCCAATTTTGGTCTTCCGGGATCCTGGAGTAAAATAACGGAGTATATTATCGCAATATTCTGCTGTCACAACATCTTCCACCTGTTATCAGAAATCTATAGCCCCAGAAGGATGTTTTCTTTTTCAACAGAATAGCGCTAACCCACAGAGCCAATGAAACCATCGAAATGCTGACAAGAGAGACGCCAGACTTCATTTCTCCGACATTATGGCCTCCGAACAGCCCAGATTTGAATCCTGTCGACTATAAAGTGTGGAGCGTGATGCAAGACCGAGTCTACCAGACAATAATCCATGATATAAACGATCTGAAGCAACCAACGCTTGTTGGAAGTGTGGGATGGCCTGGACCAGAGGATAATTGACGATGCGGTTGCGTAATGCATGGCGCCAGCGCTTCCAGGCTTGCGTGCAAGCAGGAGTAGGACATTTTGAGCATCTTAATTAATTAAGTAATAAAACCATACATTTCAGGAACCCTGAAAGGCTGGCTAACGTGAGCGGCACCCCTACCTGCCACGGGGAGGACCTCTCCTCGTGCCGGTCCCAAGCCCGGATCAAAAGTAGGGTCTGCCAGATGAGTGTCGATGCCCTGGCAATAAAGAAAGAAGACGATTGAAATCTGATGCCAAGAAACCCAAATCCACAAACATAACTGTGAAAGAATACGGTGAAAATGGCGTCGGACACCTACGGGCGATGAGCCCACGGTTTATGATGATGATGAAAACCATACTGTTGGAATCATATTGTTGGTTCAATTCTCTACATATCTGGAAAGTTTTAGAATGATTAATCATCAGGCATTAGAGATAATTATAGGAAAACATTTTATTGAATCTGACAGAAAATTGTAAACTGTAAACTGAAATTTCGGCATATGAAATTTAAATATTCATATCTTTTTATCGGTTCAACTGTGTCTCATGAAATTTTGGAATCATATTCTTGGTCCACTTCTCTAAATATTTGGAAAATATTAGCTTGATATGTCATCAGGTATTAGAGATATTTGCAAAACAATTTGGCTTCGTTTTTTTAACCAAGTTGTACTAATGATTGTCCACTAGTATTATAATAGTAATATTATTACTTTTAGCATTTGCTAAAGTTATGGTTCTGCTGTGTAACGGTTACACGCACAGCTAAAACGTGCATCTGAAGTTGAACGGCTGTTTCACTATTGGTTTGGTTGTCAAATAAATAACAGATCAATCGATCAATCAAAAACGCTCGACCATTTTACAAAAATTAATTAACTTAAAAGTGTGAGATTTTTGCATAGTCATAAGCCTACCTTGTAACTGAACTGTTACACATTTGCAAACTGAAAGTATAAATTTATCCAAGCACTGCATCATGCACTTCTGATACGCATAGTTTTTCTCATCACGACAATCACCGTACGGCGAAGGCAACATGGATAGCTACAAATAACGAACAAACCATTTTATTAACTCTTTCAAAATTGGAGTAAAATTATTATTTAAACTGGTAAAAAACGACATTGTAATAATTTTTATTTTATTTGAAACTGAGCATTCCAATGCATTCAAATTAAAATTCAAATGGGTTTATTTTGAGAAAAGAAATATAAAGTCTGGTGTTCTTTGAATAGGCCTACACTTCATCCAAGCTAACTAGTAAAGTCTAACCATAAGATTAGGCCTTTCTCCAATTTAAACGTGCTGAAATTTTCTGAACATCGACAATATTTTTGAAGTCATGAAATCCATCAGCGTTTGAATCAAAAACTAGAAGTACATCTGTCAGTGCCACTCTTATCAAATCAAATCAAATCAAATCAAATCAGTTTATTCTGAGAACAAGAGACAAACAAACAAAACCAAGGTATACTGCAAAGAAAAAATACTAGACTACACATGAATAAAAATTAATGTTCGCAGGACACCTTGATTGAATGAACGGTGAACACTCAGAAAGGGTCATCCAAAAAGGGACAGGTCCCGCTAACCTGGATAACCCCTGAACGTAACATGTAAGTCAAGATGGTGAGGTTAGAGATATAAACAGAAAAATGGAAAAAAATTTAAAAGAAAATACCAGAAAAGAAATCAATGTGGCATAAGATCACACGATCAAAAAAGCCTTTGGCAACAAGCCACAAAACAAAAGACAAAAAAGAAAATACAAACAAAAAAACCCAAAGCAAAACCAAAAAAATAAGCAACAAACAATAGTCAGTAATGGCAACCTGAATCATTAAGCACATGTAATATAGAAGTAATCATATAGAGGCAAAGGAACCAGAGGAAAAACACAATAAGCATCTTGGTAACTATATATTTGAAAATTACTGAGCAGACCTATTACCAGTCAGAAAAAACCCAGCATCGTAACTATATCAAGTGGGACATTATTTATCATCATTGGTTATGCTCCAGAAGCTTAATTTCATTCTGCTCTCTGAAAAATTCCCGCTGTTTTCCTTCTCTTCAAGTGTGCGGGATCTGGGTGTTGTACTTGATAGCTCACTTACCTTTACTGAGCATATTTCCAATGTTACACGCTCGTCTTATTTTCATTTAAGACGTCTCAGAGTCATTCGTCGCTCTGTCTCCTCCTCCATATTCACTACCTTAATTCATGCTTTTATATGTTCACGAATTGACTATTGCAATGCTCTCCTCATTGGTCTTCCTAAAGTTCGTCTTTCACCGATTCAGTCGGTTCTCAACTCAGCTGCTAGATTGATTGCCCGCCTTCCCAAGTACTCTCACATTTCTGCCTTTATGTTTCATGAACTTCACTGGCTTCCTCTCTGTGCTCGCACACAATTTAAGATCCTCACTCTGATCATTAAGGCTCAACGGGGTCTTGCCCCAAAATATCTGACTAATATTTTACTTTGTCCTCACTCGGCTTCCTCCCACCGTCCACTTCGCTCATCCACCAGATTTGACCTCTTGGTTCCTCGGTCTAGAACTGCTATGGCTCAGTCTCGATCATTTGTCTCAATTGGTCCTTCTCTTTGGAATGCCCTTTCTCCTTCTGTTCGCTCTACACTTCTCTCTGGTAGTCTCTCCTCTGCTTTGTCTCTTCTCAAAACTTGTTTCTTCTCGAGGGGCCTTGCGCACTGGGAGCGCCTCTGAACGGTTCACCCTACTAGAGGCGCTTTATAAATGTTTAAATACAATACAATACAATACAATACAATATAGCCATGGTTAATTATCACAAATAACCCAGTTAAACCCATCAGATCAGATGGACTCATCAGAATACCTTATGGTTATAACCGATACATCATGTGATGGTAAAATAATAATAATTTCAACAAGGCGTATAAACAGGTGATATTAATAGCTCTAAATTAGACAAACAAGGCAAATATACAAATTCATCAATTGAGCAGGAGAAATCGTTTAAGTGAGTTTTTAAACAGACCAAAAGACAGTAAACTAGTAAGGTCACCAGGCAATCCATTCCATAGCGAAGGACCCAAATATTTCATTGAGAACTGCTTGATTCTTAAATGAGCAAATTCACTTCTATATGAATGCGAGTGCCTGGTGAAATGACCATGAATATCAGAGCCCTTAGTAAAATAATGTTTAAAAGACATAGGCAATAAGTGTAAATGAAAACGAAACATGAATAAACAAATCTGGAATTTATTTATCTTAGGTAAGGTTAACAAATTATTGTTTTTGAACAGGGGAGCAGTGTGAGCTCTCCAATGAGAACCACAGATTATTCTTATTGCTCGTTTTTGTAATGTAATCAGATGATGAAGACGTGAGGGATAATTCGAGCACCAAGAAATATTACAATATGAGAGATATGGAAAAATGAGTGAATAGTATAGGTTGTTTAGAATGGACTTTGGAAGGCAGTGCTTAATCCTAAGTAAAACCCCAATATTTTTTGCAATCTTTTTGGAAATCGCCATTATGTGTTCCTTCCAAGTAAGGTGTTGATCAACTATAACTCCAAGGAACTTAGAGGAGGTTGTTTGGGCAATGGGGGCATTATTAATTAAGAGTCTGTTGTCACCGTACGTAATTTTCTTTATAGAGTGAAACAATATAAAATTTGTTTTTTCAAGGTTCAATGAAAGTCTGTTTATTTTAAACCAGTCAGCAATTACAGTTAGTTCCTCATTAGCTATTTTAAAAAGGTGATCTATGGAAGAGTGGGAAAGAAAGACATTCGTATCATCAGCGAATAAGATGAATTTTAAAACTGAGGAAGTCATTGATAGATCATTTATATATAGCAAAAATAAAAGCGGACCCAGTATCGATCCCTGTGGCACACCGCAGGAAATGCACAGAGATCGAGACTGTACACCTTTAAAGTACACATACTGGGTTCTGTCACTGAGGTAGTCAATAAACCAATTTTTAGTAGTTCCTCTAAGTCCATAATATTCAAGTTTTTCTACTAGTATTTTATGATTAACCGTATCGAAAGCTTTAGAAAGGTCAAAAAAAATACCTAGCGAAAATTTATTGCTATCCATCGCATCAACAATATTGGATTGCATGTCCAATAGAGCCATGTATGTAGAAAGACCCCTCTGGAATCCATACTGTGTGGATGATAATAGGCTATATTTATTCAGATATTCAATAACTCTATTAGACATTAGCTTTTCAAGAATTTTTGAGAAGAAAGATAAGACAGATATAGGTCGGTAGTTATTTAACATATCCCTCTCTCCCGCTTTGTAGATAGGTATAATCTTAGCCATTTTTAATAAAATTGGAACTTCACCTGTATTAAATGAAGAATTAATTATGCTACAGAGTGGGGCTGCAATGGCTGTTATAGACAATTTGGCAACTGATGGACTAATGTCATCAGGGCCTGTGGAAGACGAGGCTCTCAATAGGTTGGTAGTTTGAATAATCTCATTAGCAGACGTTGGGACAATTCCAAAAGAAAATCTGGGTGGAGTAGGCATAAAATACTCATATGTGGTGGATGAATTCGGGATTTTATCAGCCAAAGTCGTACCAATAGTAGTAAAGTACCTGTTAAATGCATTAGCAATTTCCCCTGCATCTCGAACCATATCAGATCCAATACGGAAGGTGTCAGGGAGACAAGACTCTTCCTTAGAGTTCATGATTTGTTTAATTATTTTCCAGGTCTGGTTGAGGTTATTACCACATTGAAGGAAACAATCAGCATAGTAACGAGATTCGCTCTCATTTCTAATAGTTTTAAATATATTACGATATTGTGTAAATACACGTTTATTATCAACAGAAGGATTCTGTAAATATTTCTTATATAGTCTATTTTTATGTTTACAGGATTTAAGAAGAGCTTTAGACATCCAAGGCTGTTTAATAGAGCTACGCCCCCTATCTTTCACAAGTGCAAGAGGGAAGGCTTCATCATAAAAGCGTTTATAGACATCAAAGAAGGCTTTGTATGCAATATTAGGCCCACTGCTAATAGAGAGCTCATCAACAAAAGTCCAGTCTGTTGTGAGAAGTGAATTAATAAAGGTAGATTTGGCCTGATCATTAAATGTACGCTTATAACTAGGAGATAATGAGGTGCGAGAGGAAGGGTAAAGGTCAATATGAAGCAGAACTGGAAGATGGTCAGAGATATCATTTATTAGTATACATGAGTCTTGTCCCACACATAAACTATTAGTAAAAATATTATCAATAAGTGTAGCTGAAGTTTCCGTGATTCTAGTTGGTCTAAGTATAGTAGGAATAAGCTTGTGAGAATAACATATCCAGTAATATTCTTACAGATAAACAAGAACCTTACATATTGCTTCACGAACTCAATACCTACCTGATATTTGATTTGTTTAGATATTTATGTGTAACTAGCGTGCCCGGCCACGCGTTGCTGTGGCTGAAAGAGCATCCAGCCATCCCTTCCTACCTTCATTCCACCTCCCCTTACCCTCATCCTTCCCTTCCCCTTCCCCTCCCCTACCCCTCGCCTCCCCTCCCGTATACCCTCCCCTTTCCTTTCCCCTCCCCTTTCCCCTCCCCTACCCTTTCTCTTTCCTTCCCACCCCTCCCCGTCCCAACCCTCTCTCCCTCCCCTCTCCTACCCCTATCTCTCCCCCTCCGCTCCCTTTCCTATCTCTTCGTCCCGCTCCCTCCACCTTATTTCCTGGTGCCCCGCGCTTGGCTTTCAAGTAGCGCTTTAGAAATTTGGCGATTATGATTACGATGCTCATCTCGCGACTTTTGGGCGACTTTACAACGTGATTTTGCGACAGAGCGTTTCCAAAATCTGGCAACCCTCATCGACGGGCGGATGGTCTAATTTGCAAAGTTGCTTTTTTGGGTTTAAAAGATTGCGCTTTTTTCAAAAAGCATTTTGGAAAACCGGCGGTATTGGAACGGGACGTTTTGTAAAGTTTTGAATGCAATCGGTCAACAAATTTTCGAGATCATTGAAGCCAACACAAACGCGGTTAAATTTTTTATTTATATAGATAGGAAGTCGTTAAAAATGAAGGTGTGAATCTACTATTTTCCAAGTTTCCATTTGGTGCTATTCCATTCCTAGGCATCACACAAAAAGTTGCATGTTTCACTTGGATGTCCAAGAAACCATCGTCTTAGTCTCTCTGCACAAAAGGAATAGGCCTATGCTACATATAAGAAGGGATAGGCCTAAGCTACATAAGCTTACAAGAAGGAATAGGCCTATGCTACATACAAGAAGGGATAGGCCTAGGACCTAGGTTATATACAAAATACAGATTTCTAATCGACCGCTGTACTTTGTTGCTGACGTATAACTTACGTCTCTAAGTGAAAATGGTACGGACGTTGAAACACCGGTTCCGACTCTGAATCCTAGATCCTGCACAATAGGCTCATCGTAGGGATCGTGCAGAATAACCTACAAAGATCAGCGCGGTATATTCTGCTTTGAAACAGTCTGAGAAATACTGCTGTTATCATTTTGCAACCGTAATGACACGCTGAATGACGGAACTGCGAGTGAAGGCAAACGATTGCACATCAAAAAAGAGCGATCATGAATTTAGAAAGAGTAATTAAAATCATTCATTCATTCATTCTGAGAATTTATATAGCGCTTCTTCAAGATAACTACTCAGAGGCGCTCTCTGCGCTAATTAGCCAAAATGATATTAAGAGTCATAGCGAGCGAAAAAATAACAACAGGTTGCAAAACAAAACACAGCTGAAAGAGTCACCAGTGGCGAGCCCTCGCAAACACTTAGAGTTGACCGTCGGATTCTCGTAGACAGCTGGTAGATGGCGTGGTTGATCAGAGTCTCTGGTAGGTGGTAGATGACGCCCGTCCGGTTAATCGTCGAGGCTCAAGGATGCGTGTAGGAGAAGGTAGGCCCTATTCGTCGTTTGTCGGTCGGTAGTTGAAAGCGCCGCCATTGACAACAGTCGAGGTCATTCCATGCGCTAACCCGCGTGAACCGTCCTCCGACGAGATGTAAACGTCGGCTTGCAGCGGCGTGCACGAATGGCGTATGGAACGACTCGGTTGTGCATCATAGGGATGGTCGCTGATGAAGTCACGCGGCCAAGGCGACTTGCAACAAGAACCTTCTACATGTAACTAGCGCACAATCCTTGAGAAATCCAACGAAAAGTCCAGCACGCGAGTCTAGATACAATAAACTCCAACCTGTCTGAAATAACTGTGCAAATTCTGCATTTTGATGAAATAATCCGTCGAAATGACAGAGAGGTCGGTCAACGACCACATGGCCGCTGACCTTGCCAAAACTCCAATGTAGACAGCAGACGACTATTATATCGATTATCTAACTATATTTTATTAATAGGCATATAATAATACAGGGCAGTCGTTAAATCAGATCGAGAAATGGAGATAATAATTATTATGAGGAAGATATTGATCATGGAAATATTTAATTTCCCATGTAAAAAACCGGATGGTTTTTAGGGGCCTAGCCCCCTGGCGCCGCTACTGATTACCATAGCAAACATACTGGACTAAAGTTTGAAGCATGGTAGAATTGAAATGCATTTAAAAATGGAAATTCAACTATCTGCTTTCTTATTCGTGATACATTCTCCAGTTTTATGTCTCATAGCCATTGGCCATATTCGTTTGTAAGTGAAGAAATTATTGCTTCTTACCTCACGCAATTGTCAGTGATTCCCGAAAGGAGACAGTTTGTGAGGACTAATAACATCTGGGTCACTGCTATTGGTTTTGTTAGTGGCGAATTATAGTTCTTGAGTGGAAAAAGGTCAAAGAGCAAAGTTTTTCAGTGAGTTGGAGTTTAATCTTTACAGGTTTTATTAGAAGGAGTTGTTTTGAGCTAACAACTTGGGTTGACTCGTTAGTTGAGAGATGAATATACTAATAATAGGTTCATGGTCGTCTATTAGCATTTGACTCCATTAAAATTTATTTCTCATATTGATGTGTGGTTTTTAATAATTGTCAGGTTTCGTTATTATGCCTACGCTACCAGTGTAATATTTGGCAAGTTCTTTAGTATGATATTCTTTTTCCAGCTTCCAACGGATAGTTCTATATAATTTTGTTACGATTGATATAGACCTAATAAGCCTATGTGTTATTTTCAGGAGTGGGAACTTAGAAAAATTATAGAAATAAAACAGTTGCCTATAAATTATAGAGTTTCAGATGTCGTTCTTTTGGAGGTGTATATAGGCATTACAATGAAGGTTGGTCATTGTTAAGTTAAATCATTTTTATAAATGAGTTTAGATTGCTCACGAAAGCATCAACCACATGCAGAAGGAATTAATCGTTTAATAATTGCTAAACATCTTAGACTTACCTTGAATCCAACACCTGGAGTCATTACAGCGACGCAATCCGACTCGTTGACCCACAACACGAGACGAAGTCCGTTATTGGCTCCAGATTGCGTCGTCACGTAATTCGATGTTACTTTAAATTACGATATAGTGTAATTTCAGACAAAATGAACCATCAGGATGAGTGAACCAATTCTGCTAGAAATTGTCTGTTCACCAAACTATTAACGTAAAATTCACGTGGCGACATTTATCCACCAGGTTATATCGGGCATAACTTTTGAACGTTGTGAGATATCATTACAATTTTTACCTCAAAATGTGTGTACAATTATTTATGAACATCCTACAGCTACTTAAAATGTCAAATTTTTATTCTATGCAAAACGTTTGAGATGGAAAAACCTAGTTTAAAAAAATTCCATCCCTTGGTAGCCACAGAAATCATTCCACGGGTAGGCCTAGAGCATGACGTACAAGCAGCACCGATTGTCTTAAAATCTGCCTAAAACATTATTGACTTAATTTCTAAAAATCTAGGAGCTGATGAGTTTGTTAGTAGGTGTCATACAATATTAAGATTTTAATAACTATTTATCATGTTATCATTATGAATGCTACTGATTAGTCTACAGAAGTAATGATGATAGCATTAGACATTGCGTTTGTTAGTTTCAGTCAATATTGATAGTAAGCATAATTATACAAGGCTAATGCCTTTGAATTTATTTGGATTGGATTTAAAACAAATCAAGCAAGAGCTGTGCGACCTGCTGGCTGGTCGGTAACGTGCTCTCGCAAATCCTGTCAAATCACTGACCCCATGCCCATGACCTTGGGATAAGTCCATTGCCGGCTCAAGGGCTTAGGAAAGGAGATGAGCCTCTCGCCAATGGGCCTGCGGCCCAGGGACGACGTTAACTTTTTTAAAGAAAGAGCTGCAAGACCAAAGTTGGATATAATATATATAATATATATAATATATAATACAGGGTGGCGCAAAATAAACCGGACTATTAGTTTTTGCAATTGTTTTGCAATTGCATCGTTTGAATAATCAAAGTAATTATCGCCTTAAAACTATCATTAGACAGAAATGACACCGAAAAATGGCATTGGTTTAGAATTAAATATAACATTGAATGAACTGTAAAACTTCAGAATTTTCTGAATGCGTATGAAATTTCAGTCAAAGTGATGTTCAATATGTCCTCCGTTTGCTGCGATAACCAATGATAATCGCTTGCGAAACTGTACAATAACCCGGTTGATAGTGTCCTCGCTGATTTCGTCCCAGCATGCGGTCAGAACTTCTTTCAAATGTTCAATATCTCGAATTATCTGCCTGTAGACAAGCTGCCGAAGCATTCCCCAGATCGAATAGTCTACGGGATTCAATTCCGGACTGTTCGGTGGCCAATTTTCTGGTTCAATAAAGTCTGGAACGTGAGCAGTGAGAAAAGCAACTGTTTTTCGTGAACGATGAGCAGGTGCTCCATCCTGCTGGAAAGTGAAATTGTCACCAGAGTGAGCTATAATGTCTGGAAGTAAACCTTGATGTAGGACGACGTCACAGTAATAGGAACTAATAATTACTTTGATTATTCAAGCGATGCAATTGCAAAAACTATTAGTCCGGTTTATTTTGCGCCACCCTGTATATATTCTAGCCTCTGGCGTTTAATAATATTTTACAACTTTTTCGCTACACTTTTTAAGCTAACATGATATTCATCGACTTTTCTACGCTTTGGAAAGCTGAGATAATAATTATTATTAATCGAGTTTATATACTTACCTGGGTTGAACGACGAGCAATATCCGAAAGCAGTCGTTATATCTTTGAAGGCATCACTTGAGTGGCAGGGTTGATTCCCAAACGTACACTGAAATAATTATCGTGGATGACTTGAAATATTCGTATCTAATTTCAACTTTTATTAAGTAATTTCGTAATCGTAATCGTAATCTCCAGATTTCTAAAGCGCTACTTGAAAGCCACTGGCCTAGTTAGCTACACCCGCGAGCGCGAGCGGCATTCATATGTTGGATACAACGGACTGCGGTTCAAGCCCCGGGCTGGGATATGACATTCAGAGATTTAGATATCTCGGGCTAGCACGTGTGGGACGCAGGGGCGCAAGCTACTGCGGAGCGACCTTTGGCAAGTTGCTTACCAATCATTGTCTGTGGGGAAGGCAACGGGAAACCACCTCACTCATCTCATCCCCAGGGGCTTAAAGCCAATTAATGAACCTGCCTTCGGCCAGAGAGCCATCATCATCACTACCTAGCACCATCATCACTTGAAAGCCAAGCGCGGGGCACCAGCTTATTCACGAGCGCTGCGTTGAGTCAAAAGGGTTGTCCGTAAGAATAGTCCATGGTGGTCCGGGTCGAGTTACCATAGAAGTTGAGTTCATTTGGCTTGTCATCTTGCTAAGTGACCTCACAGTGACGACGTGCAGCTACGCTGGTATCTTCTTTCTTTTTTAAATAGTAATAGTAATGATCATCTGGCAATATCAAGGCTATTTGATAACAATTATTCGAGATGAGACTTAATAAAATCGTGTTTTTGCTGCTTTTCGTAGCGTTACATTTTTGAATCGTCAAAAAACTTTGCGTGGTCTCACTAAAAGTGGTATAACTTTTGTTCTCTTTGAAATATTTTTGATTAAATATGGCCATCATGTGTAGGGAATTTTAGAATTCACCCCGCTCCCGGCCAATTTCCTACTTCCCTACCAAACGACTCCATCCGCACTCCTACTGCCCACATCACCTTCCTTTACACTCCTCCCGACCCCACACACCCCACGACACCCCCAAGAACACGGCTACACTACACCCCACCCCACCACACCCCACCCCGATCTCCACCGGTACGCGGCCCGTGAAATTTCCTGAAATAATTTGCACCCCAACCCACTCCAAATCCAGTCAACCACACCCCACTATATTAGGACGTCCACTGGTATGCCACTAGTGAAATTCGAGTTTTCCGACAACGTTTACTCCCCACCCCACACTCCACCCCTCCCCACCCCATCCCACCCCACCACACTCCGACCTCCACCGGTACGCGACCAGTGAAATTTGGGTTTCGAGACAATTCCCCCCTCACCTCACCACTCCACCCCCACCCGGCCCTTGCAGGCCGAGGTGTGCTGGGTGAAGTCGAGCCCCACCCCACCCTCAACCTCACCCCACGACACTCCACCATACTACAACCTCCACATACTACACATATGTACATACAAACATACACAAGCTTACATTCATAAACATAACACATGCTATCATACCTATTATAGTATACATCTGGACCGTGTTCTTAGCTGCCAGTCCTTTGACCGTTATATCTACGGTCAAAAGGCTAAGAGTATACATAGATTACATACGTACACACATAATTATTTGCACGGATAAATATATACAAATAGAAACACATGCATACATACATACTTGCATCATCATCATCATCAACATCCTTAGGCTCAACGCCCGTAGGAGTCCGACGCCACTCTCTGTCTGAGTTTGTCTCGTGCCATGTTGCCCAGCTTCAACCGGTCCGGTCAGCGAGTTTCCAAAGGCCTGTGTGGCCCAGCGCGTGCGATTTCCTATTGGGCAGTAATACTGGAAGAGGCGATTTCCGTAGGGGAGGAGGTTGTCGAGTACAATGTCTGGCCCAATGTCTGGCCCATCCCTTCGTAGACTATCAACAACACGTGCGTGATCGGCAGGCTCTGACGATTTTTGACGAATTGCAATGTAAAACGTTTAAAATTTCTTACAAATGACCCTACGTATGGAGGAACATTTTGCACAGGTAATCTTTAGCGCTCTTTATCGTTAAATTTAAGCATGGTTATAACATAGAAGACCTATTATAGTGTTTTTCGCGTATAGGGTAAGGTTTCGCGTCGTGACGTTTGGTTAGGGTTAGTGTTAGGGTTAGTGTCGTCATTAGATTCTTATGATTTTTGCGTCGTGAGGGTCGGTTAGGGTTAGTGTTAGGGTTAGTGTCGTCATTAGATTCTTATGATTTTTGCGTCGTGAGGGTCGGTTAGGGTTAGTGTTAGGGTTAGTGTCGTCATTAGATTCTTGATTTTTGCGTTGGTTGTTTAGCAGTTGTTGGTCAAGCTAATAGCCAACACTACAGCTTCACCAACAACTGCTAACATCAACTACCTTCTCCCCCTACGGTCTTCGCCTCTTCCAGTGTTGCTGCCCAATGGGAGGTCGTGGGCGTTGGGCCGTGCAGGCTTTTGGAAACACGCGTCCGGTCAGCAGGTCTGCACCATACCATTAACATCTTGGAGCAGCTAGACCACCTGTCTGAATGAAGAGAATATTGGGAGAGAGAGGCATGAAGGACAACATGGGTCAATGCCCGTTGTGTCCCACGCTCTCTCCCCCGACTCTCTCCATCGGTCTGTCCTGACCGGCCTGTGCATGTCTGCTCCATATCATGACACCTTGAAGCATCTGGGTCGCTATGTCACTTGTGTCGTGGTTTTTGCGGATTACAAACGTCTTGGTCTTTTACTGCCAGCGTATCGCCACCCATCTGGCAAACCTTCCTCCTTTTGTCCGGGCTTAGGACCGGCACAGGGACGTTGTTGGTTCCCTGTGGCGGAGGATGGATGCAGTTTAACGTCGTGCCCAGGACCAACATACTTGCATAGATACATACAAACATACATACATTATACATAAATACATACATTCATACATACATGTACATACATACATAAAGGGTGGCTCAAAAAAATGTACCACCGGATAAAATGCAATATCTTTGCAACCGATTGCAATTTTTCTCCGAAAATTTTCCAATTTGAAGGGGAATGAATTTCCAACTTTTTATGTTTGCAAAAGTTACAGCTGTTTAAACTTTGATTTTCGTTTTTTCAAATTTCCGTGGAAAAATTAACGTCAATTCTTGATTTCCATGTCAAATGATATCACTTTTCACTTCAGCCTCAGAAATACGTTTTGCAGTTTATTGTGGGGTATGATGTGAGTGTCCACTCCCTGCTTTAATACGAGCTCGAATTCTTTTTGTGAAGCTTAGTATGGCCTTGTTGATCGAGTCCTGCGGCAACTGATCCCACATTAGCAGCGGGACTTCCTTCAGCTAGCCAATGTTCTCCAACTTGGGATGAAATGTCTTGCAGCATAGCTTCCCAGACGTGGTAAGCAAGAGGGCTAAGGTCTGGCGATGTTGTTAGTCACCTTTGCCAATAAATGTACTGGAGTGGATTGCAAAAATAAGGTAGCGTCATCATGATCAGCCTTGCCGTGCGAGCAAGCAGGCGCACTGTTCTGCTGGAAAATAAAACGAGATGTTAGAGCTCACCTGGTCTTCAATGAGTCTGGGTAAGAGAGTTCAGCGATGAGTTCGACATTTAGCCTCCTGAATGGGATTAAATGCAGTCTTTTCTGGCACCCGTGACACATGCCAGCAAATCTGATGCTGAAACCACGATGTGCTTTGCAAACTTGACTTTTTCGATTACCAAGCGAATTTCGTGAAAATCGTAGGCTACTTTTTCCATCAGACCAAGCGACCACTTCCTGCCTCGCTTCCAACATCTGATCTTCGTTACATAAACATGTTTATAGATAGCCTTCAATATGCTCAGGCTCCACTTTTCACTGGGTATTTTGCTATGATTACGCGATGTCCCAGTCACTGTTCACGCAGCGTCCGAATTTCCATTTTATCTTCCGCAGAAACTTTGCCCATGACGTTCAGTGATGGATTCACGAATTGAGTCCATAATCTATAAAATATCACTAAATACCAACAGTTTGCTGCATAAACAGCTTCTTTACAGCTCTTAGTGAGGTCGTAGGACATCATCATCATTTTTTATGATGTACATGTAATTTGCAAAAATCTCAATGAAATCACATTGTATAGGAACCTTATTCTCCGGATTTTTGAAAAAACGACATTTTAAGTTTGAACAGCTGTATCTTTTGCAAACAAGAAAACTTTCAAGCGAAACTTTCAGGGATTGTTGGAAATTCATTCCCCTACAAATTGGGAAATTTTCGGAGAAAAATGTCAATCGGTTGCGAAGTTATCGCATTTTATCCGGTGGTACATTTTTTTGGAGCCACCCTGTATATTACATATTATGACAACCCGTAATTTTGTCTGGCTATACAACTGGTGAAAATGATTGAGCAAGTTACAAATCCTTGGCAGAAAAATTTATGAAAAAATCACTACTTTTCACACATTTTAATTTTTTTTGAGCACTTCTGGTTATGAAAAGACAAATTATTTAGTATGCCAATGTAGCCCCACACTCCCTCTATAAAATGGCGTAATGTTTTTCTTTTTATAAAAAATGTGGGATAAGATAATAATAGTCTAAATACCTAAGTGGGGGTTTTCACCTCCTCTTGGTACCTTGGGTATATCGGGTATAACTTTTGAACGGTATGGGGTATCATCACAAATCTTGCCTCAAAATGTGTGTACATGAACCCCCTAAAACAACTTAAAATGTAAAGATTTTATTCCATATAAACAAGTTTTATTTTGGAAAAACCTAAAAAAAGATGGATAGCACCCCCTTTGGTAGCCCTAGGGTTAATTTTTGGCCTATATAATTATATTGACGCAAACATGTTCCATGAGTGCATGTGCTATGTGCAACATAAATTTCAGTCATTCATTTCAAAGTTCTATCTAATTGATATAATTTCAACCCATGTTATCAGTGGGGTCCATTGGACCCCAGGTGTGCTAAATGTGTTAGCGCGGAAGGTGTGCGTCATAGGGTTAAAACTTACACTGATTAAGGTCAGGCCTACCTTTAGAAATGTAGGACTCCCTAACCTGAACAATGTTTAACCGTTATTGCTAGTTTCATGGGTGTAAAAATCAGTATGTAATGGTTGCGTTTACGTCGGGTCGCTGGATGAAATAAACTAAGATGTATCGATGGATCGGCTATTATTGGGTTCAAGTTATGCAGTCACGTGGTATGTCTTGCCATCTTAGAAAAAAGATACAGAATGCAACTCAGTGATAGGCTATAATTTTTATGACCTTAGGAGGCTTAGGTGATAATATAATCCATAATCTTACCTCGAGTATCGAATCTTTCATCTTTACGGTCATAACGTCGTAGACCGACAACCAATCTGCACCCAACAGCGGAAATTTTAAGTTTGCTGCCCAGTCATCTAATCCAAGACTCCACGCAGGAGGATAATGGACTGAAGCAAAGCTGTGTGCCTCAGGACCTGAAACATTAAAACTAGTCTATACGCCAAACTGATCGTATATCCTTAAGCAGGAGAGCATCAAGGAGCATAGAACGTAGGCTACTACACGGTGATTCATTAAAAAAAACCTTACCCTACATATTTTAGGCCTACTGTAACATGGCCAAACATCGGATTATGTCAACGAAATTTTAGGCGAAGAGAGAGGATTCATTTCTGAACATTATGGAAGTGAAAATTTATTTTCGAAATTACCTCCTTTGGCAGATACGCATGCGCGAAGACGCGCACGCCATTTCTTGGCTGATGCGCTGATCCATTGTGTCCGGTGCCTCCACAATTCGACGGCACAACTCGTTGACATCACATGTTCGAATTCTGTAGACATTTTCTTGCATGACACTACATATAATTATATCGTATAGTCTACTGGATTTAAATCAAGACTGTTGGGTGGTCACAAAGTAGGCTGGATGAAATCAAGAGTTTCAGTTTCCATTACGCAACGGTCTCTCTCGAGCTCTGTGCGCACGAGTGCTATTATGATGGGCGATGAAATAAGCTTACTGCGTAATGTCACGAATGTCTGGCAAAGGACCTTATTTTGTCATATAACTTTCGGCAGGGGATTATAGCCGTGGGGTAGAGTACCCAATGTAGTCAAGTACGGGTGATCCTGATCTGTTACTTACTTGCTAACCTACTCTGGTGAGTCCTAGCTAGCAAAGACGACACGGTGATTGGTTTTATATATAAATTATTATTAGACAAATATGGCGACGCCAGTCAAGATCGGCGAGAGTATTCAATACGACTCGCAGGTCAAAACCAGTTCGATTACAATCTATAATTCTAAGTATTTGAATCCCTAACTAAAGCACACCGTTATTATCTTTCAACTTTACAACAGCCTACCTACCTATCTATCTAGACTTAGTCTTGTGTCGAATTCCTGTCACCCAATAATACACTACCTATTCTAATACAACTCTGGGGTGACAGACAGAATGTAAGTTTTACACTCTATCTTATAGTCTGATGCGTGTATGACTCCCAGTGCTAGCCAATCGTCTCTTAGTGTGTTCTGTGATTGGTCCGCTTCCTGGTGTATGCCACCAATGTCATGTCGTTGCGTGCTTGCATGCGTTCCTTGACTGACACCTCATGAATATTTATCCTCCCGTATCTCCATGTGTGTAGTTGTTCCTGATTGACAGGTTGAGTGACAGTTGTACATATCTTATCTTCCTCTGTGAACTAGTCATGAGTCCCGCCTACATGTGTGCATTATTGTGTATATTTTGAACTATATTCCTGCCCAATTATCTCCTCATTATAACTCTATGCATGTCTAATTATCTCCTTATTATAATATTAGTGGAACATCTCTGTAATATTGTCCATTGACCTCAACATTTAGTTCTGTGAAATGGATACGTTCGTACGACCAAGTGCAGAGACCCGACCGATGCCATAATAAGGGATTTGCTGAAAGTTGGTCGATTCCGCAAAAGACGATTTTCTGGAACGTCCCTCTTCTGTGTACCGGCAGATACGTGATTGCGAACATTCTGATTGTTACTGGGTGATGCCGCAGTGAAAGTTTTCTCCCCAGGAGGCTAAACCAGATGAAATTGACCAGGTTTGCATGATACAACCTGAGTGACTGACAGGAACGTTGGAATCTTGCTTGTTTCTCGAGATTATCGTGACGTCATTAGTTTCGCCATCCGCATTACGTCAGTAGGCTATAGCTCTGAATGCGAACTAATTTATACAGCATTTGGCTAGATCGTCAAGCTTCATGATTCTGAAATTTCATTAGATTTGATGGTCATCGACATGAGTTATGCTGACTTATGTAGGGTAACGCTTTTTTATGAATCACCGTGTATGATGTCATACGACAAATTGAGAGTAAAATTAACTTTCTCGTTCATTCATTGTGAATATCTAAATAGCGGTAGGCTACTACTCAGAGGCGATCCTAGCACCAATCACAAATGCAACGTAAGGCCACGTTGCAGCTGAATTTTATTCCGAAGTAGCAAGCACAGTTCAGGCTATGGCCATTCCAGGTGCTGGGACCGACGTCGGAAAAAGCCTTGTTTTGTCTTATTGAAGAGCGGTATCGACCACCAAAGGCCCCTTCCACCAACCCCCCGCTGCCGTACTGTAACAGAAGAAGGAAGACTTAAGTCTGCTAAAGACCGAAAGAGAACGACATAGCTGGCATAGAAGTCATCGCCCAGTTCTACAGCTTTCTTCCTAATTGACTGTTAAATCTTTTGTACTCTTTTGTGCCTCCTCGGTACTCTGGTGCTTTCATTTTCTTGTTCCACCATTGTCATGTCATCATGTCATCTGCACATCGCCCTGTCAAGGCTCAATCTAACACTAGGCGTTTTACTATTAAATCTTATGGCACTAAAGTATGGAACGCAAAACCAGTACTTAGATTTTCGTCAATCCAGTAGTCCACAGGTATTTAAAAAGAGACTTCGTGTTTTTCTACTTTCCTTCACTAAAGCTAATTGAAGTGCGCATGACCATGTGTAGTTAAGGTTTTACTTAAGTAGGCCTACATAGTTAAGTTTGTTTCTCTACATGCCCTTGTCAGTTTTAACGTTTCTGCAATCTGTTTTCGCCTAATTTGATTTAATTTCTTTGATTTCGGCTATCTCGGTTAATTTTTCCTGGGAATTTTTTACTCAGGTGACCCTCCCCAGCGGGATGTCCATCCCTTTTAGGGCACCCTTTGTAGCCAAAGTATGCACATTTTCTACTTTAATTTGCTGTCATCTTGTTTTCTGGTTACAATAAAGTGAATTGATTGATCCATCACCTTCACTGTTACCCAATCTTCCATGCCCAATTACCCATTTGGGAACCCACAATGCCCATCTGGGAACCCACAATGCCCATCTGGGAACCCACAATGCCCATCTGGGAACCCACAATGCCCATCTGGGAACCCACAATGCCCATCTGGGACCCAACAATGTCCATCTGGGAACCCACAATGCCAATCTTGGAACCCAGAATCTCTGCTGCCTCCCCAACCACAATCTTCTTCACTCTCTTCCATCTTTCTTCTGTTTCACTTGCGTACCTATCTCCTCTAACTTTTCATCGTTGTACCGACTCGAGGTTATAACCTTTTCGATGTCCTGACTTCTGACGATAGAACAACAGTTTAGGACGTATAAGTCAGTTACTCCGGTCTCGTGTCTGCAAGTTGCTTCGGTGCAAAGTAAAAACAATAAAGCTCTGTTAGAGCGTAAATTGAAACAAAATGGGCTGGAAAAGGACAGACACTGTCGTGCAACAAATAAGCTTATAATATAAACGACTCTCGAACTTCTTACTTCCACAGTCTATACTTGAAGATGCTGAAAATCAAATGGACTGATGGCACATCTCCCAACGACTTCTGCACTCAAAGGAGACTTTCAGCTGCCAGTGCTCAGACTCTGAGAATCAGTCTTGTGCTCTAGCTTTGCTACATTTTTTGCTAACAAGATTGACTATGACTTCGTGCTCAGACTTAACGACGAGTCAGTCAGAGTAGCGGTTGGTCTCCTGTTGGGGGTGCCCTCTATGAACCCCTCAGATGCCCTTGCGGCTCTGCTGAGGGCCTGCACGGGCTCCTGCCACTGGGTGCGGGTCGTTCTTCCATACACGCGACCTTGTTCTATCGTCAGAAGCCAGGACATCGAGTCGGTACAACGATGAAAAGTTAGAGGAGATAAGTGCGCAAGACTAGTGTAACAGAAGAAAGATGGAGAAAACTGAAGGAGGTTTGGGTTGGGGAGGCGACAGAGATTGTTGGTTATGGGCATTGTGTGTTCCCAGTTGGACATTGTGGGTTCCAGATGGGCATTGTGGGTTCCCAGATGGGCATTGTGGGTTCCCAGCCGACCATTTGGCGTGGAACATTTTTAGGAGTGTATGTAGATCAACACCTAACCTGGAAAGACCACATAAAAACTGTATCTAATAAAATCGCTAAAAATCTTGGAATATTATCCCGTACCTCCCAGCTAGTGCCTTCTCAAATTCGTCTCACTTTGTATTACTCACTCATATACCCTTACCTCACATACTGTAACATAATATGGGCCTCTACCTATAAATCTAGTCTTCTGGATCTATTGAAGCTCCAAAAGCGAGCAATTAGATATATAGCAAACTTGCCCTATGGAACTCCGACTGAATCTAAATTCCACGAATACAGCCTTCTCAATGTTTACCAAATTAGACAGATGCAGATAGGTGTATTCATGTTTAAATATTTCCATAGCCTATTACGTCCTGTGTTTAAGAATTTTTTTATCCATACTACTGAGGTGCATTCATACCATACCAGACACGCTGATTCTTACCATTTGCCCCATGCCCACACAAACACTCGACGCTTCTCTGTTAAATACAGTGGAGTTCAAACATGGAATGTGATTCCTATTTCCATTAGACTGCTGCCTAGTCTTTGTCTTTTTAAGTTACGTTTGCGCTCCCTGATACTCGACATTAACTGTTGAATTATCCCGGCACGTTGTGACTAATTTATCTCATCTCCCGCAATAAGTTAATTTGGTGGCGACCTAAATTAGATTACAAATCCCTACTACATGTACTTGTGTATTTCTCGACCATCCAATGACCTCCGTGCCTAAACCTCATACAACAAGGCTCTTTGATCATCGATTGTGTATCTGTGCGTTAGTTAAGGTGTTTGCTGTTTATTTTTCCATAGTTATTTTGACTCATAATCTATGTCAGAACCACTCTATGGCAACTCAATGGCCATCATCATCTTGATGCTACCGCCCAGGGGACTCGCCTAGCGGGGTTGCAAGACCCTTTTGGGTCCCCTGTGCAATCAAATTCTAACTTTTGGCATCATTAGTTAAGTATTGCTTTTTTATATTTGTTAACTCTGTTCTCTTTGATGCCTGATTCGATTTGTTCTTGTTTTCTTGATTATTATTTTGGTTGCCAAATAAAATGATTTGATTTGATTTGAACATTGGGTAACAGTGAAGGTGATGGATGACATGGAACAAGAAAATGAAAGCACCAGAGTACCGAGGAGGCACAAAAGAGTACAAAAGATTGAACAGTCAATTAAAAAGAAAGCTGTAGAGCTGGACGATGACTTCTATGCCAGCTATGTCGTTCTCTTTCGGTCTCTAGCAGAAGTCTTCCTTCCGCTGTCACAGTAGCAAGAGGGGAGGTTGGTGGAGGGGGCCTTAGTCTTCCGCAGCGTGACCCGGGCTGGCTTCCCATCCTCTAAGGAACCGTCGGACTATTAAGGGTTGACGGCAAGAGATCGGATGGCCTCACTCTGATTCCGTGGCAAGCTGGTCGATGCCTTATTTTGGATGCGATCAAGACCGACACCTCAGCCGTTTCTCGTCTACCAGACCTTTATCGGGCGGTGGGTGCGGCGGTGGCCGAGAGAGAGAGAGAGCACCGGCTCTCAAGCAAGCAAAATACTCTGAAATGTCTGACTGAATAGATTACTGCAACTGTCTCTTGGTTGGCCATCCAGAAATGTGTCTCTCTCATCCAGTCTATTCTGTAAATGCAGCTGCCGGACAAACAGCTCGACTTTTTCGCTCGTGCCTCATCTCTTCTTTCATTATTTGATCACCTTCACTGGCTGCCATTCACAACTCGAGTCCAGATCAAGTTTTTTAACAAGTATTTCCGTGATACCATGCATCCGCCAGCCGACTTCAGTCTTCTCTCTTGCGGCACCTCCGACAAATCTCAAAGAAAAGTTTGAGGTTGTGCGACCTGCATAATAATTATTCATTCGGACATTTATATAGCGCTCCTTCAAGTAAAAAAAGAAACTACTCAGAGGCGCTCAATTATGTTGGTTGCCGAATGAAAACATTTTATGTTTTCACTATTTTTAACTTTTATGCTTCAACTCTGTTGTTATAACAGGCAACGCGACAGAACATTTTAACTGATTAAAATGTCTCTGTGAATTTAAAGGAAAATGCAAACTTAATTGATTTACCCAATGACAAGACGCCTTTTTTGCTGAGAAGAAACTCTGGACAGAGGGTAACCGTAGGAAAGCGTAGAGATCGATTGTAAGCCACTCGATAGTCGACGATGGTTGGATATGACAGATAATAAGAAATACGGTCGTAGATCTGGTAAATCATGAAACCTGTTCCAAGCAGTAGAAGCATCGTCCAAACAATCTTACGGATGATTGATCCAATTTTGTGGTTCGATGGTTTGACCAGGTAAGACAAACCGACAATGGTTGCTTCTTCTGCAAAGATTTCCATTCTGCGTTTCATTCCCATTCTCAGGATCTTAAAGAAACTCACTTTTTCATCGTCTGCGATGTTTACATTCATCTCCTCTTTTACCTGTTCCATGGCTTCCAGATTTTGGTCACTTGGATTGGTATGGCATCCGTTATTCACCGCATTTACATCGCAAATACCTGATCCGGGTCTTTCATTTATCTGCTGTCCTTTTCCTAACTCATCTCGCTTTCTTCCACCGTCGATGTCACGTGTCACCATTTCACCTTCCATCATGTATTCGATCGTGAATGGGAGACTCATCTTCAGTTTCACCTACAAACTGAAACGAAGAACTTTCGTTTACTGATTGTTAAAATGTGAGTTATGTATGAAACAATGAGTTTCGAACGTAGTCTAAACCTCTAAAGGAACAAGAAAATTAGTCTATCTTACAAACTTTTATTATGGCAAGAAAGACTTGAATTGTTTCTTTCTTCACTGGTAACGAGATGACAAATTAGACTGAAACGTGAAATTTTAGGCTGAATCAAGACATATAAGATTATGGTATAGTCCTGGAGGTTATATTTTTTAATGTGTGTGCACGGATTTGGGATTTAAATCGAGCAAGACTCGTGGATAAGCTTACACGAATATTTTCCGGTACATTGTTCCATAAAAGAGGACCTTGATACTTAATGGAAAACTCTCTAGTGTTTGTTTTTGCAAAGACACTTATGTAGGCTCTATTATTTCTAATACCTTTGGTAGCCGCTAAAAGCTTAACGAGTCCTATGTCATTTCCACGACTGATAATGAAGATCAAAATTAAGATTTTATAAGCCTACCTATTTCTATGCTCTAAAATGCACCATTGGAGATTTACTTATACAAAACTTTTCTTGGAATTGACTGACCAAGCCGGGTGCTGCCTCTCAGATCACTACCCAATTTTGCTCAGGAGCGTCGACACCCTGGCCCGCCACATGCTGAAAGATGTTCACATTGGCCCACCACTCAAAAAGGTTTGACACCCCTGCTTTAGTATATAAGTGAGGTCTAAAATAGGATGAGAATGCAAGTGGAAGAAGGTTGTTTTCATACTTATACATAAATGTAGCCTAATAAATAGTTTGGATGATTTTAATTTAGGGATATTTTTGGCACGTTCAACTGATGATATAGGGGGCTAGTGTGAGTATTAAAGGGAGATTTAGTAATAATTCTTATGGCTTTTTTCTGCAGTCTATTTAGTTTAGTTAGATGAGTGTCATGTAGATGTGCAGATGAGATTGCAATAACTTAAGCTAATAACTGAGTTCAGAAAAGACTTATAAAAAAAATTTGATATAGTGCCAGTCGAACAAAATGGGAATTTTCCCCAGCTTTTCCAGTTTCTACCAATTGGGTATTTTCCAGGATCATTAAATCAAAAGGTCTCAACAGCTCACTACACGCTGAATCTTCAAGATATGTGCTGGAATTACATGTCAAAAGTTCCATTTGATCCTTTCATCATCATCATCATCATCATCATCATCATCATCATCATCATCATCATCATCATCATCATCATCATCATCATCATCGTCATCATCATCATCATCATCATTAAGAACCAAGGAACCAGTGCCCTTAGGTGCCCGCTGCCATCCTCATCTGGAACCCTACACAGGGTTTAATGTATGGGCTTCACGCAGGTTTTATTCTGGAGCCTCATCCAATTAGCAATTATTACAATAAGTTACAATTTATAAATGTTGTGTTTGAGAAAGTGGACGAAACTGCCTGAGTTAGTTTAAATGGCTTTTCTTACGCCCAAGATCAGTATATGGCCGGTATGATGTTTGCATTAGGTCTGCTATGGCAGTGCCATATGGTTAGTTGAGGCATGCACCAGATCTGATCAGGAGCCTTAAATAAATGCGCCGGTTTAAGAAATATAGTCACAAATTAGGCACAATGACCAACTAAATTTGGGGGGGCCCTGGGGCCCTTAAAACTCTGGCCCCTACCCCAACTGGGGGGTACGGGGGTGCTAGCGCCGGTGTCACGAAATAGAGTATCTCCCCGTATTAATTAAAAGTATCCCCCAAAATGAGGAAAAGTCGAAAAAAACACTTCCGCGTGCTTTTATTTTTGCAAATTAATTTTCATCTGCTTTGTTTTGAACAATGACACTAACAGGTATGTTTATTCCTACTAGATAATTTGTTTTGCTTTGTTTTTATAGCACTTTAAACGTTTAAAACACTTAAAAACACTCGGAAACACTAAATAAATTCGAGTTGCCTTTCTCTTGGCATTGCCTAGGTCACTTAAAAAGTTAAAACAATTAGAGTCACTTTATATTTTGATTAGAGTATAATTGTTTTAATTATACACATTTTTCAAAAAATGGGATAGAATGGTTTATCCCCCGGATAGTCTAGACCGGTTAATTCCATCCGGGGGATAGATTAATTCATCCCCCCGGATAGCTTTTGGGGGATAATCCTTTTCGTGTCACCGGCACTGAGGATAACTTAACTAGAACTTAACTAGCAACGTAATTGTATGAATGACAATAATACTAATACCCATACTCCTACCAAAACTCTCAAATTTTAAAGAATAATATGCAAACACAGAATCTGGTCATACCGTTCACGTAATTCTCACGGTTCCCTGTTCTAAACACAGTTAATATTATTGTGTCGACCTACCCCTAAACACTACAAATAATAATCAACTCCAGTGAAAACAACTCTTTCCAACTCGGAACGATGTCACTCAACGCAACTAATACGCAACTATCTGATCAACGGTATAATTGCTAAGCATCTAACACTCGCCGAGTCTCTTCAATGATCTGGCGTGTCACCATGCTGTTATATGCCACCGGATGCATGCACAGACACGGCTCCATGCGCTGCTCGTCGATACACGTGCGCTTTAATAGCCGCCATGTCTTCCACAGTCCAGTTATTATTTGTAACCAGGAAAGTGCCATGGACACGGTATTTCATTCATTCAGGTATTTATTTATCGTCTCTTCAAGGAAACTACTCAGAGACGCTCCCGACTCCGAGCACGGTCAAAGAGAAAATTTTTTGAGTGCTTATGGGTGATAGGGTTAGTGCAGTCATTCATTATCACAGAGACCCTTATGGGGGGGAATGTTCTAGGTCGGGGGGAAAACGTCCGGGGGGTAAATGTCCGAGGGGAATATGTCCGGGGAATAATTATGTCCGGGGGTGGGTAAATGTCCTACATTCTATTTTCCAGACAACTTGGCTAACACAGGTCATCATTTTTTTCTGGCGAAAGATCAAAAAAATTTCCCAACAACTTTGTTACAGTAAATAAAAAGGGAATAAAGTAACAAACGAGTAAAGTAGGAAAAACAATTGTCACTACTAACAATTGTTTTTCTTTCTTATTTGAGTGGATAAATAACCTCTTTAAAAACTTTTCCTATGCCAATGGGGGTTTAACCCCCCCCCCTAAACCCCCATGATAGTCTACGCCTCTTCAATGAAGGGGAGCTATAGAAATGGAGAAAAATAATAGATTGATCCATACAGTCGTTTAAGAGACATAAGACATCAGAGAAACGCAGTCTTCCGAAGCCAAGCTAAAAAACCAGTAAAATCAATTGCTTTATTTTTCTCAGATCTTGCTTCTCCCCTGATTACCTTCCATCCGTCCCTCGCCCTCTTAAATCTTAATGAATTTTTCATCTAGACCTCTCATAATGGAGAATATCTGAATGGACGTCAAGCCAAGCATCTCCCTGGCAATCAACCATTCAAAGTGACATCTCATAGATGTAAAGTGACATTCCATAGATGTTGGTTTAATCATTTATAAGCCTAGATCAATAGTATTGAGTTCTGTTGGGTCTTTGTCCTGTCAATCAACCATTCAAAGTGACATCCGATAGATGTAGCTTTTATCGTTTAATACTATAGCCTAGAAGGCCCTAGATCAATAATATTGAGTTCTGTTGGGCCTTTCAGAAGCGCTGTGCAAATGGACGATGATTGGCATTCAGTGCTAACAAGGGTCTCACTAAAATAAAAAATTAATGAAATACTGAAACATAGGCTACTTTCCCACATACATACATACATGCATACATGCATACATGCATACATACATACATACATACATACATACATACATACATACATACATACATACATACATACATACATACATACATACATACATACATACATACATACATACATACATACATACATACATACATACATACATACATACATACATACAGTTTTCCGTGACAATAATTGAACGTTTGAAGGGCAGTGTTTAACTTAGACAGTGGTTTAACGGTTAGCTGTTTGTATCCCTTGTTTTCATAATTTGCCTTGAACTATAATTAGGGTGATTTGGATAATAATGATGATAACTTTCATGCTCGCTTGTTATCTAGAAATAATTTATAGGCTTACAGCTTTCCTATCATGTTCATTCGTTAGTCTCGTTAATGGATAAGGTCCAAGCTTAAAGTGTCCACGAGTAGACCTGGGAGTCGACCCCAATAAGTCGACCCCAGTCGACTTGGTCATCCCAAGTCGGGTCGGGTCGTTTCCGCTCACCGCAACTGACCCCAAGTCGAATTTTGTAAAGAGAAGTCACTTCAAGTTGTTTTTACTCCAAGTCGACTTAAACCGACTTGAGACACAAAACTAGTTAAATTTGTTACTTTTTCTAAACAGGGACTTAGCATATAATTTATATGCTGCTTATTTTACCGGTATAAGATAATAGCCTAGTGCAGACTACCATCTGCCGATCTATTCACATAATTTGTTAGGCCTATTCTATGCTAAAACATCACGCTTAGGCATGTGCTTAGCCTAATTAAAATGGTGAAACAAAATGTTATAAAATATTAGCACGTATTCTTATCAAGACATGAACATGAGCAAAATCAATGAACTTCCAGTGGTCAGTGAATTTGGCGCAAAGAAAGCTGGATCTACAAGGCCTAGTAAATAGTAATAAATCGATATTTTGGCGCTACTTTGGTACGCTGCATCTGCAGTAGCCTACTGCTGTCTGCAGACGGAAAAGCTATTGTATAAGGGCCAATTGGACAATGAGAGACTTTACTGTCAGTGAGTAGGCCTAGGCTACTATAGTAGTAGCCTACTGTCGGATGATGCGCTTGCCATGCTATTTGCTAAGTTGCGGAATGATGTTAGTAGCCGATCAATTATGAAAACAGAATTAGGCCTACAGATGAAGCCTTTCATAACACGCCATTCAGTGCAACTAGGCTAGTCCGCGGTCCCCCATTTTATCTTAGACCTTGCGCGTTTTACAAATTTATTTAATATTAATATTAATACAAATAATAATAATAATGAGTGCAATCTGAATAATCACAGACAATGGACAAGATAAAATTTATAGGCCTAATAATTTGTCGTCGTTAAACTAAAACACAAAAGCCTGAAATGTGCTCAATAAAACCTGGGACTAGGATAAAACTTTAACAAATTTACGCATCAATTAAGAGTTGAGGCCTCATTACTCATTGGTAGGCTTAGGCCTATACGAAATTAATGCTTACCAGGAAAAATTGGCTTGACCTCTGCCATTAGTAGCCATACGTAGACCTAGGCTATAGAGACTATTACCATGTCAGAAGTCGACTTCAAGTCGGAAGTCGGTTGTTTTTCTGCCAAGTCGGGTCAAGTCGTTTTGACTCCAAGAAGTCGACTTCAAGTCGACCTCAAGTCACTTTAGGGTCAAGTGGGGTCAGATTAGCTGACCAAAGTCACTCCCAGGTCTATCCACGAGACATGTATGTGTCTCATGGAGAGATAAAATAACAAATAAAAGCATAAGAGAAAGAACTGGACAAGAGAAAGTGGAGATTAACATCACAAAGAGGCGATTAAAGTCTAAAGAGGATGGGGCATGCAGCAAGAATGGAGCAGGAGAGGAGAGCAAAACAAGCAACAATCTCGACTCCGGAGGGAAGATGTGGTAGAGGGAGGCCAAGGAAGAACTGGATGGAGACTGTACGTCGCAAAAGCGATCTTCGCGTACGGCGGATGAAAACCCGTTTCGGTGACCGCGCTTTCTCATTGGTAGGCTCCAGATGCTGGAACAGTCTTCCTCCCGCCCTGCGAGCGGCTGGCTCGGTTGACTCCTTCAAATCTGGACTTAAGACTCATTTATTCCTCAAGGCCTATCCTCCTGTTTAGTTTAGTTATGTGAGCCGCCCTTGTAACGGCATGGCTGTATTACGGCGCCATAGAAATTGTCATTGTTATTATTATTATTTTTTTATTTATTTTTTTTTATTTTTTATTATTATTATTTTTAATATCTTCAAGAAAACATAACAGGAAATACAATAAACTAGAAAAGCTATAGCTATAGTTACATGTCCTCTGGCTTCGGCTCAGCTAAAGTGCCTCGAAAGGCCACCGAGTTGAAGCGCTGGACAGTAATAGAGAGGCGTTGCAGCAAAAAACAGGTCTCTCTCATATCACCGGAAGACAATGTTAGGATGCGGCCTAAATCAGACAAAAAGTCGAGGCCAATACTGCAAATGGGTCCTAAAGTCTCAAAGGCTAATGGCACGAAAAAGTGAGTGTTAACAAGAGAGACGTATTTAGTGTTTTTCCTTTCCGTAGCAATCTCGGCTGCCGCGCCCGCCGTCGAAGCCGTGGCCTGGATATATGATGGTGCAAGTGTGTCAACCACTGTCGCATCCCACACAAGATGACGACCCGCACGCCATGGAATCATGGTAAGGCCGTCTGGTCGTCTACCGTCCGTGCGAAGTAGACCTGGTGGTTCTTTGATAGACGGGATTCCTGCTTTTGAAAGGGAGCGATGCACAATATCGTTGATAGTGCCATGTCGAGCTATTCGACCGAAGCCGAGAGAGCAAGACAGGCCGTGGCTGCCTCTGGCGTCGATTTGAGTTCCGCAGGCGCAAGTGTGGGGTTCACAAATTGCGGCCCCAAGTCGCAAACCGACGGCAACTCGAACATCCTCGTTATCTAGTCGTAGTCCACATGCAGTTATCGGTAAAGCATGGAGCCAGTCGCTAGCATGGGGCGATGAGATTGCTTTTAGTCGTGCGATGTTATATACATCCATTGTGTTTTCAAGCAGTACCTTCGCTGTTTTCTCCAACAATGGTTTGTCCCATGATGCTTGCTGATTTGTTGGCATGATTCCTGCTTCATCGAATTCTGTCTTGGAACGCCATTCGGTTGTCATGGTTAGAAATTGTGAGTCTGGTTCGAGATTATTAATATTGTTATTATTATCATCATCCGAAGTAGTTCAATTCACAAAGGCAAATAAGGCAACGAATAGTGTATAAAAAGACTATGGAATCAGTAGTCAATCTGAAAGCTGTGACTGCTTTTCGAATGTTCCCCTGCAGGCAACAGCGTTGAATCGTTGGATGCAAACTGAAAATCGTTGAAACAGATATCTTGACTCTTTAGGGTATCCAGTAATTTGTGTCAAGAGGCGCCCCAAATCCTTCAAAAGTGTCAGTCCATCGATGTTGATTGGGCCCATGGTCTCGAAAGCCAGTGGAACAAAGAGATAGGTGGCCATAAGATGATTCAACTTATCGACCTTCCTGGCAGCCGCCACTTCCGCTGCCGCACCCGCAGACACGGGTGTCGCCTTGATGTATGATGGAGCAACGGTGTCAATCACCGTGGCGTCCCAGACGAGGTTTCGGCCTTTGTACCATGGAATTAGCGTAAGACCATCATTATCCGAAGTAGTTGCCATCAGTTCTAGAGAGACCGGGTGGTTCCTTAATATTTAGGAATGCTGCTCGTGTGAGACTTCGACTGATTAGATCGTTTAATATTAATGTGGCGTGTCTGGCGTCCAGGTCCAAGACTACAGGAAAGTCCGTGTGCTCCATTCGCTGTAACTCGAGCTCCGCATGGAAAAGCATGAGGCTCGCAAATGCATGTACCCAGGCGGAGTCCTACCGCAATTCTGACGGCCTCATCGTCTAAACGTAATCCACATGATGTCACGGGAAGAGCGAAGAGCCAGTCACCTGCGTGAGGCGCTGCGGCTGCCTTGAAACGTGCTTGGTGGTATGGGTCGGAAAGTGCATTGCTCAACTCGGTAACCATCTTCTGCATGAGAGGCTTGTCCCAACTTGATTGTTTGTGAGCCGCAACGCTCTCAGGTAGACCAGTTTGGCTATCAGTACACCATAGATGCTCCATCAATTCCACACGCTCGTCAATATCGGGGCATGCATTGCCCAGCATGGAGAACTGGAGTTCTCGGGTGCTTGCAGCGGAAGCCAAAAAGACAGGAAGAGCAAGCGAAGCCACCCGGCAAATTCCTAGTCCACCCATCTTCACCGGCAAAGATACCTGTATCCATTGGTCGTTCGACAGGCCGATGTTGAGGACTGTACTCAAGCCGTTCAGAAGGAGTTCGTCGAATTTGTCCAGCAGCACGTGCCCTGTGCAAGGGCTGCATCTGAAAGTGTACATCAGTCTGTGGGAGCTGAGAGAGCAACGGAGGAGGATCAGAGCGTCGTGTTTGGCGATGGACTCCAGTCTGTTAATTGCCAGCGCCAACTAAGTAGTACATCTGCTCTCAAGACAAGTTGTCAAGGCCTCACTGGTGGACAGTGGCGCACCCAGCAAACAGGCTTTCTCTGGCGATGTGACGGTATAGTTCTGGAAGACACGGTCGACGTCTTGCATATCATGATGATAGATAATTTCGCATTTGTTCTGGTTGAGTTGCAGACCGAGTAGCTCACATATCTGCTTCAAAAGACTCACATCCTTCGCCACCATGGCTGCCTCTCCTCCAAGGGATAGATCATCCATGTAGCCTAGAACCAGCGGTGATGACAAATCTTGCAGAATGGGTTGTAACGGAATACAGAAAAGCAACGGACCCAGTGGGTCTCCCTGTTGCCGTTGGGTCCCGACCTGTGATGAAATTGTTTATTGACCAGACCGGAGCTCAGACGGTTCCGCGTATACGAGGTGGCAGAATGAAGAAAGTTCCGGGAGGATTTCATCAATCGAAGAAAGCATTTGATCTCTGTAGAGACTGTTAAACGCATTCGTAAAGTCAAGCTTCACAAGAATTGACCCAGCTGGCATTGTTTCCAGGAAGCGTCTCGCTGTGTGGACCGCTGCCTCTGCTCCACCCGGCACACCGACTCCAACCTGCCTCGGTGCGAGAGAGTCGGTTGTCCTTGTAACCGTATAGGCATTTGCGCATTTAGATGCGAGTCTACGCCAGTAATACCCTATGACAAATGGGCGAAGACCTCCAGAATCTTTTCTGAGCGCCATGAAGGTGCCTCCAAAGAGAACGGGTCTGATATGCTCTGGGCATTTAACCATAAGAAGGAGATTGACCAGACCGGTGATGGCAAAGATCAGCTCTGAACCAATTTCGACGCAATTCACTAAGTCCAACAGATGCTGAGGACGAAGACCGTCAGGTCCTCCCGAAGAACCCTGCGGAAAAGAACGGATCCGGCCGAGAACCTCTTCTTCAGTGGATTGGAAGGACTCCACGCTGCAATTTGCCGTGAAATGAGGTCGTTCGTTTGGATGCTCAGGGTGTTTAGAATCTGCCTTAACTGGAATGTCGGTAGAGCACAGTAATCTGATGGCCGCTTTGATGTTACCCTCCTCTAGTTTGGAAGCGACTGCTGCGGCTATTGCCTGGTCATCATGTGATTTATTTGAATACCACTACGGTTGCTGTTGCTACTGTTTTCCGAGAAGATTTCATCACTCTTGAGCTGACAAGATGTGTGAAAGTTCTCCACGCGCTTCTTTATGACTGACGACATATCGGGACGCTTTCCTCCTCTCCTTGGTTGTTCCAAGATCGCCGCCCCAAAAGTAAGAAGCATCTGCCAAGTGGTAGAGTTTCCAGGGTCACACAAGATTTTGTTGATGATGGTGGTGAGAAGTCGTCCGGTTTGAAGTCTAGCAGCTTTTGGGATGCGTTTCAGCAATCTCTGTGGCAGTGATGGATGTGAGATTCAAACCTTAGAGGCGTCGCTGTTTACCGACAGTCGCTCCGTCTTGGTATGCGGCGGCGGCTGCAAAACCTCATCCGACTGGCGGCGTTCGTCTACCTCTGCATTGTCATCCTGGCTGCAGCTCGTTCCGAGAGGAAGCCTATGGGAACCAGGACATGGTTGGTTTCGAGGTCCGTGCAGATGAACCTTGCCGTCTTTATTGTGAAGCTGTCTTTCCGACCTACACACACTGCATACGCCTTTCACTTTTTGCGACGTTCGTAGGCCTACGGGCGACGTCATGTAATCCGCCGTAATTAGACGATGCGTTGTCATGGTAACGTTTACGTCATAGATAAGCCGTTTCAAACAAGATGGATAAGTTTAAAAGGCGCGATAAACGATGATGAAAAATCAAATATTCCCACACATACTGTAGGCCTACTGAATCCGTAGCAAATGACCAAGCGTGTCGTAACCGTAGCGGAATAGGTTAAATAAATTACAACCTCCAAATGACGAGACCTTTATCTTTAAGATGGTGATAAAATCCAACGCTAACAATTACGCGATTCGCAAAACATTGATTTAAAAGCAGGAGGTTCAAGCTTTCCGCCAACACGGTCCGCTGATGACGTCATATTATTATTATTGCTATTATTTTTTTTTCTTCTTCTTTTTCTTCTTCTTCTTCACGTTCTCTACCCTCAGGCAGGTTCGTATGTCCAACGACGCCATTTATCTACTTTCTGTGCTTTTCTTTTCAGTCCACTGTAGCCTATCCATCCTCTGTCAGCATCCAGTCTAGCAGTATTTTGGAATTGATGGAGCATCTGTGTTGTATTGAGAGCCAATCTGGACTAGGCTACCTCAGAGCGGTGCGGTTCACAAACAATCAAGTTGGGACAAGCCTCTCGTGCAGTAGATGGTTACCGAGTTGAGCGATGCACTTTCCGACCCATACCATCAAGCACGTTTCAAGGCAGCCGCAGCGCCTCACGCCGGTGACTGGCTTTTCGCCCTCCCCGTGACAACACGTGGACTACGTCTAGACGATGAGGCAGTCAGAATCGCGGTAGGTCTCCGTCTGGGAACTTGCATTTTCGACCCTCATGCTTGTCCATGCGGAGCTCGAGTGACAGCGAATGGAGCTCATGGACTTTCCTGTAGTCCTGGACCGGGACGGATCGCCAGACACGCCACATTAAACGATCTAATCAGCCGGAGTCTCACGCGCGCAGGATTCCCAACTATCAAGGAACCATGATCACCATCTGGTCTCTCTAGAACTGATGGCAGACAAAAACGCACCCAAAAGATGGTGGCTGTTTAGTTTAAAATCGTGCCGAAACTTGACAAACTTACTTATAATTATTAGCAAATTGCTCTACAAATTTTATGCGAACATTGGGTTATTATGGCGAAGAAAGCGGCCGAGAAAGCTTCAAAAATAGATGAACTTGCGGAGTTAGTTCTTGAAGATAAAGTTGTTAGTGTCCTACTCGTCAAGCTCACAGCTCTCCTTACGCCAGTCATGGAATCCATAGCGAAACAAATGGCTGTTGAAATTACAAAGGAGGTAACTAAAGAAGTTTCGAAGGAAGTCACATCTGCGTTAAATAAAACCATGGGTGAACACTACCAAACCATGGAATCTATATGTGCAACGAGAACTTTGAAAAATGTAACACCCAGCTTACCGCGAAGGACGATAAACTCAAGCAAATGGAGGAATGCAATAGGAAGCTTGCAGGAAAACTGGATGACATGGAAAGACATGCTAAACTGTCCAACCTCATAATTCATGGAATCTCACCGGCCAGTCGGTCTTCTCTGAATGAAGAATACACTGGGAGTCAAAGGACCCAGAGAGAAACGGATCGCTCACTCGTGTCTGATGTTCTTCACTTATTTCAAACCAGACTTGGCCTTGACATCACTGAGCGTGACATCTCCGCTGCTTCATCTGATAACTCTTATGGTCCTATCATTGTAAGCTTCACCTCTCGTCGTACACGAAATGAGGTGTTCAATGCAAGGAAACTCCTCCGCTCAACTACTCAATCTGGTCATCCAAGAAAGAAGATCTACATAAATGAGCAATTGAGCATCTTACTAAATCCAGTGCTCATTTGTACGCGACAGTAAGAAAGTTGGTGAAGGAGAAAGTGGTGGCTTCCACGTGGACATATGGAGGGTTTGTCTTTGCAAAGAAAACCACCGATCCTAATGTGACCCTCTTCAAGATATTATCTACTGTTGACATTGAAAAACTATCTTCCCTGATCTAACATTCCTTCCGGTTTCACTCATGTTGGATCTGTTTAACCTCCGTATCACCCAATCTGTTTTTGTAGTTTACGTTGCTAAATTATTTAACACGAACATCTATAGATTATAATAATGTAGGACATTTCCCCCCGGACATATTCTCCCCAGATATTTCCCCCCAAGACGTTTCCCCTCGACCTAGGACATTTCCCCCATAAGGGTCTCTATGTTAATGAATGACTGTACTATCCCTATGGCTAACCCTAACCAACCCTCACGATGCCTAACCTGACTCTAACCAACCCTCACGATGCCTAATTTGAATCTAACCAACCCTCACGATGCCTAACCTATGTTAACGAACTAACCCTATCACTAACCTTAACCGACCCTCACGATGCCTACCCTGACCCTAACCGACCCTCACAATGCCTAACCTGAACCTAACCAACCCTCACGATGCCTAACCTCTATGTACAGAGGGGGAAATGTCCGGGGGGTAAATGTCCTAGTCAAAAACGGGGGAAAACGTCCGGGGGAGGTAATTGTCCGGGGGAATATATCCGGGAGGAAAATATGTCCGGAGGGTTAATGTCCGGCTACCAGATAATAGGTTTGTTTATTACATTTGAAATTGTCTTAAAATACAGACTTTCAGCCAGGGAAGACTCTTTTGGGGGGGGGGAACTTTGTATCGGCGGAGACTTTTTGTCGTGACACAGGCTTAATGGAAACAGAACCAAAGATTAGAGTCATGGTCAATTTCGGTTTTCATGTGATTCGTGGTCTCACCTCGATCATCCAATCTTTCGTTTTCACGGCAATGGCTCTATAGACAAACGGCCAGTCTAAACCGAACTGCGGAAAGTCAAGTGTGTAGTTGTCGCTGTCTAATCCGGTATACAACATAGGTGGGAAACGCTTTGAAACAAGGATGTCTGTTTGTGGTCCTGAAATATATTTACAACAACGATTATAACAATATTGTCTGTAAGAAATTGCTAAAACCAACGAGCAGTTATTTGTCACGAACAACTCAAAGATACATGTAGATCGGGATGAGTAGAAGATAGCAGAAGGGTTGTTGCGGGGAAGTTCATTTATTTATTTATCTCATTTGCTATAGCACCCCTTCAAGCCCACCAGTCAGAGGCTTTCCTGACTGCAGCGCGGACACTACATCGGAGTTTAACGCCGAAGCACACGATTGAAGACCTTGCTCAAGGCCCTTACTTTACGGCTTGAAGTGCATTCGAACCTGGAACACTCCGGATCCAAGTCGCCGAACCCGCCATTGCACCAAAGTTTGAGAAATTATTGAACCCCACACGATGTTATCAAAATATGATCACCTAAGGATTCCTCCACCATCGCCTCCGCCCAACTCAATTGCTCACATTAATATTGCTCACAAATGCACATGCCAATATTTTCCGCAGCTAAGTCCGTTCAACTCTTTTTGGTAGCACACTATTTACTCTACGGAAAAGTCAGGAGGACTACGACCTATAACAGTTATAGGTTATAACTAATGCTGGCGTAGATTGAGTTCTAAGTGCGCTAGAACGTTCGAGCTCCCTAGAGTTTCAACCTACCTACCTCATAAACAAGTGGAAGTGGGCAGTCATGGACGTTGCAAAGCGGTGGTCCATATGGCACTTCCTAAGCAAGATCGAAGAAGGGTCAAAAATCGAAAAAATCGATTTCTATAACGCGTTCAGAAGTTTACACAGAGACCGAATGCTGTCTTCATTTCTTGACACACTACCTGAACTTCTACCGTACTGCAATCTGGCTTATGCAGTAACCTGTGAACTAAAGTTTGGTTCTTTCTCTTTACTATCCGAAGCGGGTCCACAGCAAGACGACACTCTCAGTACGCTGCTGTCTTGTCTCCATTTGCAGGAAATAACACCGAAGCTGTACTCCCCTTGGTTCTAGGCTATCTTAATGACCTCACGCTAGTAGGGGCGGCAGCGGGGGTGGCTGCCGACGTGAAGACCTTCGAACGTCAGAGCATGGATTTGGGGTTGTCTCTTGATGAAAATAATGCAAGCCAGAATTATAGCATTCCCTCATTCGCCCATAACGAGATTTCATTCTTATAGCACGTTGAATACGAGGACGCGTGAATGAACAACAAAACATGTAGGCCTACACTAATTCAATTTGCTCTGTGGATCTAAATGACATAACAATAACAGAATCGTCTTAGGCCTACCCAAATAATTGCTCATCGACAAGATTGCCTTCTTGCTTGTAAAAATTTCGGGACAGACCGTCACAGTTGGAAAGCGTAGAGATCGGTTGTAAGCCACTTGATAGTCGACGATGGTTGGATATGACTTATAATAGGTGATACGGTCGTAGATCTGGTAAACCATGAAACCAACTCCAAACAGTAGAAGCATCGTCCACACAAGCTTACGGATGATGGAACCAATTTTGTGGTTTGATGGTTTGAACAGGTAAGACAAACCCACTATGGTTGCTTCCTCGGCAAAGATTTCCATCCTGCGCCTCAATCCCATTCTCAGGATCTTGAAGAAACTCACTTTCTCATCATCTCTGATGGTTACATTCATCTCCTCTTTTACCTGATCCATGGCTTCCTGGTTTTCTACATCTGGATCGGTCTGGCATATTACACCGATTATCGTCGACTGACTCTCACAACTACTTATGTCACGTTTTGAATTGATATCTTGCTCTTTGAACTCCAATGACTCTTGTTGTTGATTGTCTTGCTTTCTTCCGACATGTACGTCGATGTCAGGTGAAACCATTTCGCCTTCCCTCATATATTCGATCGTAAATGGATGACTCATCTTCCGTTTCACCTACAAACTGAAAATGAAGAACTTTCGTTTACTGCATGTTGAAATTAATGTGAGTGATCTACATGTAAGTTACGTACGAGACAATACGTTTCAAAGGTAGACTAAGCCTCTAAGCCTTCTAAGGTAACAATTATTGTTCTGGTTTCATTGAGAAAAACCAATAGCCTCTGATATCCGGAATTTTTCCCCAGTAGGTTATCACGTGGGGAGAACTATTCCGGAGAAATACCGCAATTTGCGGCCAATACCAAGAGTGATAAGAGAATTGATAGTCGCATTGGAATTGATATGGAAAGATTTACCTCTCGAACACATCAACAAGTCTTTCAAGAACTTTGCAAAATGACTGAGGACAACTTCTGAACAAGTGTGAGCACTGGTGGTGGACACACTGAACACAAGTTGTGAAGCAATATCAAGTTCATTTGATCAGTGTTGCCACTGAGGTTTAAGAAATAAACCCAGATTTGTGAAACATTAATTATCAAGTTCATTTTATAATAATTATTTGAGATGTGACTTAACAAAATCGTTTCTTGCTACATTTCATTGCGTACGTTTTTGTATCGTTAAAAAACGGCGGGTGGACTCACTAAAAGCGGCAGGCCTATAATTTTGTTCTGTTTCACATTATATCGATGGAATTTGGCTATGTTACGTAGATATGAATTACCCTACTTTTAAGCACCAAAAATGTGATTTGAAACATTCTTATTTTCGGCGAAACTTTTTGCAAAATATCGTAGGGGAATACTTTTTTTGACCCACCCAGTACAAATCAAGATGGTGACCAAAATGGCCGTCATTTTCCAAGGTCCTTTGTTAGGGCTTATCCGGTGTAGCTGTATTTGTAAGGCGCCCTTGTAACCGCAAGGCTGTGTTACTGCACCATATAAATCGTCGTAATTATTATTATTAATAATAATAATAATACCTGGATAAAGCTAGTAACAAACTTAATTTTTCAGGATAGGCCTGTCAGTGACTTCAAAATGATTTGACCTTTAAGCTTATACATGTAGGTCTTGGTTTTCAACTCCTACGAAGTGGTAGCACTGGAAAAGGATCTTGTATCTGAATAAACAGATCGACTCACCAATTCATACATGTACGACTCTGTATGTTTCAGTGGAACTACAACCTATCTTGTCTCTTCACTGGCTTCATATGCACTGTCGTCGTAATAACATGTCGCATCAAACCTGCTTAGAAATGAATGGATCGTCAGGCAAACGAAAATATTGATTACTTCAAAATTATGCCCCAACTATTATACACTGTGCCCCATAAAAAAACACACCAAAATACTTTTCAAAATATCTTCTATAAAACTAAGCCAATTGTAATAAAAGTTTGTACGTTGTTTCTCAAATAATTTTGCCACAAAATATTATAAATTTTACTTACTCAAAGTAGTGGTTGCTGTTGGAGGCAGTGACGCAGACTATGCGCTCACTGATGGTCTCCGTCGCCGTCTCGAAGCTCGGGTGCACGGAATTGTTCTTTGTGGAACCTGGGGTGAAGGTCAACGGCGAATATTACAGGAATATCCTGTTGATGGAGCAGATGTTGCCAGCGATCAGGGGAATGTCAAGCGACTTATTCATTCTCCAGCAGGACAGCGCCCCAGCACATCGCGCAAAGGACAAAGTTTTTTGTCTTGAAACGCGTGTAATTCTAATGTTAAATAAGAAAAAGTAATGTTTCATTTAAGAAGATGTTCGAAGTGATGTCCCGTATTGCTGTCTGGTAGACACGTTCCTGTATTAGACCCCAAATTCTGTAGTCAACGGGATTGAGGTCTGGTGAGTTTGCTGGCCAGAGTTCCGGTCCAATGAAGCTTGGTGTTTCACGTCGCAGCAACGCAATGGTGTCCTTTGCGCGATGTGCTGGGGCGCTGTCCTGCTGGAGAATGAATAAGTCGCTTGACATTCCCCTGATCGCTGGCAACATCTGCTCCATCAACAGGATATTCCTGTAATATTCGCCGTTGACCTTCGCCCCAGGTTCCACAAAGAACAATTCCGTGCACCCGAGCTTCGAGACGGCGACGGAGACCATCAGGGAGCGCATAGTCTGCGTCACTGCCTCCAACAGCAACCACTACTTTGAGTAAGTAAAATTTATAATATTATGTGGCAAAATTATTTGAGAAACAACGTAAAAACTTTTATTACAATTGGCTTAGTTTTATAGAAGATATTTTGAAAAGTATTTTGGTGTTTTTTTTTATGGGGCACAGTGTACATGGACATGAATGTCTGAGCACAGTGAGACGAGCTCAGGATAAAGACGGCTGACAAGACATTGTAGATGCGGCGATTCCAATCCAATTAACGGGCAATAATATTGGACAGCCGTTGTTGTTGTTGATGATGATGATGATGATGATGATGATGATGATGATGATGATGATGATGATGATGATGATGATGATGATGGTGGTGGTGGTGGTGATGGTGGTGGTGGTGACGATGATGATGATGATGATGATGATGATGGTGGTGGTGGTGGTGGTGGTGGTGGTGGTGATGGTGGTGGTGGTGACGATGATGATGATGATGATGATGATGATGATGATGATGATGATGATGATGATGATGATGATGATGATGATGACGATGACTACGACGACGACGACGATGATGATGATGAGGAGGAGGAGGAGGAGGAGGAGGAGGAAGAGGAGGAGGAGGACGATGATCGATGATAGAGTAATACATTTGAGTGCACTGAGTGCCACAGACATGCCCAATTATTGCCCATCTCATAGCTACGAAATAATTATGTCCAATGTCCTATGTATGTTATTACCGCGTCACTAAAACAATGCAACGATGTCGACGACGAATTGCAAAATTGCTGCAGACCTACAATTCTACATCTACATCGTTCAGTCGCAACATCGAGAAGAATAAGATAATAATTATAAACTTAATAATAATAATTATATCAGATGGTTGATGATCGGATCTTTTATTCACCTCAGGAGAAACGCCGTCGTCTTAATTTTAAGAGATGCTGCTGATGCTGCTGCTGCTGATGCTGCTGCTGCTACTGCTGTTATGGTCTGTGGATGAAAAAGAAATGATGAGGAACTCTACCAGGTAAAGTAATAATATGGACTTGTCGTAAACTATGTGCACGTGGATTGTATGTACATTGTTTGTACATGTATGTATGTATGTATGTATGTATGTATGTATGTATGTATGTATGTATGTATGTATGTATGTATGTATGTATGTATGTATGTATGTATGTATGTATGTATGTATGTATGTATGTATGTATGTATGTATGTATGTATGTATGTATGTATGTATGTATGTATGTATGTATGTACTCAGAGGCGCTCATGAATGCAGAACCGACACTGCATCGGAGTTTCACGCCGAAGCGCTGAGCAATTGTGAGTGAAGGTCCTTATGCGGCGAAGTGGATTCGAACCTCAAACCTTCCGGCTCCAAGGCAACGACGCCACCACTACACAGCCGCGCCCCACGTTTTAAACGATGTGCACGTGGAATATTCATATCAAGCATTGATCAAGCGCCACTATATAATAGTCGTCAATCGACTATCATGCTCTGCAGTGTGTGCGTGTGTAGGTGTGTGTAGGTGTATGTAAGTGTGTGTGAGTTTGTCTGTCTGTCTGTCTGTCTCCTTCTGTCTGTCTGTCTGTCTGTCTCTCTCTCTTTCTCTCTCTATCTACATGTATCATATGTGCGTGCGTGTATAGGTGTGTGTAGGGTTTGTGTAGGTGTGTGTGAGTTTGTCTGTCGGTGTTTTCGTTTGTCTGTCTCCTTCTGTCTGTCTGTATGTCTGTCTGTCTCTCTCTCTCTACATGTATCTTATGAATGAGTCATCATAAGTCATCTCTCTATATCTGCCTCTGTATCTGCCTCTGTCTTTGTCTCTGTCTCTCTCTATCTGTCAAATGTATCGCTCAGAGCATGTAAAGATCATAGTTAAAATATTCCGGTGCCAACGAGTTTCTTTCAGGATGCAATAAAATGTATTGGCTGCATCATGACAGAAACAAGTGTTATGAATAGATTGGAGAAACAATCGTTTGGAGTCGGTCTTCGGGGGATAATTATACGCAGGCTTTGCGAGTGAGCAAGGGAGAGGGGAGTGAGGAGACTGAGGTCACTCAGTAGAAATACCACAAATATTGTTACTATCACCATCCTCCATTATGTGGTTCTGTATGTGATACATCATCGATCTATTTTATAGAAGAGATCATAAAATTATGATACACATACATGTAATTAGAGAAAGACAAAGAAGATGGATCGGACGCACACTTAGAGGACACTCCATGCTACGAACAATCATAGAGGGGGGAAAATGTAGGGAAAAAGAACGAGAGGAAGACCAAGGCAAAAGCTAATGGACTGGATGATGAATGACGGATGTCAGAAGCTGAAGGAGGAAGCACAGAACAGAGAAGAATGGAAACGTAACTGAGGCAGAAACGAGTACCATGAATAGAACGGGGAAACAATCATTTGGACTCGGTTTTCGGGGGGGTAATACGCAGGCTATATACGAGTGAGCAAAGGAGAGGGGCGTGAGACTGAGGCATTAATTAGCCTAACATTATTTGGTATTTCTACTGAGTGACCTCAGTAGAAATACTAAATAATGTTAATATCACCAATCTCCATTATTATGTGATACGTGCTTAATCATACAATTTAAACATCTGCTGTATTTTTTATTCTTAAAAATCAAATGAAATGTACCACACAATTATTATGCTACAAAAACTTGCGTCTCTCTTGCCAGTGTAGGCCTAAATAAGGAGGGATATCCTCATTTTAGACCTCACTGGACAACCCCCAGACATGGCGCAGCGCCGTTCAATAAGCTGTTTGTATGTGCTTAGCTGTCTACTAAACCTTAGCCTTAACTCTCATGAATGTAATTATGTATGTAATATGTAATTATGTATGTAATATGTATGTAATATGTATGTATGTATGTATGTATGTATTTATGTATGTGTGTGTATGTATACATGTATGTATGTATGTATGTATGTATGTATGTATGTATGTATGTAAGTATGTAAGTATGTAAGTATGTATGTATGTATGTATGTATGTATGCATGTATGTATGTATGTATGTATGTATGTATGTATGTATGTATGTATGTATGTATGTATGTATGCATGCATGTATGCATGCATGTATATACAGGGTGGCTCAAAAAAAAATACCCCACCGGATAAAATGCATTATCTTCGCAACCCATTGACATTTTTCTACGAAAATTTTCCAATTTGTAGGGGAATGAATTTCCAACAATCCCTGAAAGTTTCAATTTAAAATTTTCATGTTTGCAAAAGTTACAGCTGTTTAAACGTTCAAATCCGTTTTTTCGAATATCCGCGGGAAAATGAACGTCATTTGTTGATTTCCATGTCAAATAATATCACCTTTCACTGCCACCTCAGAAATCCGTTTTACAGTTTATCGTAAAGTATGATGGGAGTGTACATTCCCTGCTTTAATACGAGCTCGAATTCTTTTGTGAAACTCGGTATGGCCATGTTGATAGACTCCTCCGGCAACTGATCCCACATTACCAGCAAGACTTCCTTCAGTTAGCCAATGTTCTCCAACTTGGGATGAAATGTCTTGCATCGTTCCAGTATAGCTTCCCAGTCGTAATAAACAAAAGGGTTAAGGTCTGGCGAGTTTGATGGTCATTCACCTGTGCCAATATATTTACCGCAGTTGATGGCAATAAGATAGCATCATCATAATCAACACTGCCGTGCGAGCAAGCAAGCGCGCCGTCCTGCTGGAAAAGAAACCAAATGTTAGAACATGCGTTCAGTGTTCAATGAGTCTGGGTAACAGAGTTCAACGGTAAGTTTGACATTTAGCCAACTGAATGGGATGAAGTGCAGTCTTTCCTTGCAGCCGTAACACACGCCAGCAGATTTGACGCCGAAACCATGATGCGCTTTGCAAACTTTACCTTTGCGACTACCAAGCGAATTTCGTGAACATTGCGCTTTTTTCCGTCAGACCAAACGACCACTGTCTTCCTGTCTCTCTTTCAACATCTGACTTTTGCTACATAATCACGTCTACAGATAGCCTTCAATGTGCTCAGGCTCCATTTTTCACTGGGTATTTTGCTATGATCTTGCAATACCCGAGACTCTGATCACGCAACGCCCGAGTTCCCACTTTATCATCTGCAGAAACTTTGTCCATGACGTTCAGTACGGATTCACAAATTGAGCCCTTAATATATAAAATAATTATCACCAAATACTACCAGATTGCTTCATAAACAGCTTATTTACAGCTCTTAGTGAGGTCATAAGACATCATCATCACTTTATGTCTTGAAACTTGCAAAAAAATCTTAAAGAAATCACAGATATTGGAAAGTGATTCTGCGAAAATTTGAAAAAATGGAAAACTGTTTTTGCACAGCTGTAACTTCTGAAGTAATGCAGATTCATTATTGAGATTTTCAGGGATTGTTGCAAATTCTCTCCTCTATAAATCCTGTTATTTTCATAGAATAATCTCGATTGGTTGCGGAGATATTGCATTTTTGCTGGTGGGGTATTTTTTTTTAGCCACCCTGTATATATATATACATGCATGTATGTATGTATGTATGTATGTATGTATGTATGTATGTATGTATGTATGTATGTATGTATGTATGTATGTAAGTATGTATGTATGTATGCATGCATGTATGTATGTATGTATGGATGTATGTATGTATGTATGTATGTATGTAGGTATGTATGTATGTATGTATGTATGCATGTATGTATGCATGTATGTATGTAAGTATGTAAGTATGTATGTATGTATGTATGTATGTATGTATGTATGTATGTATGTATGTATGTATGTGTGTAATCCTCAACCTTCCGACTCTATAAGAGCACCGAACATGCCCCTACACCAACACACTCCATTATTTAACACCGAAAGCACACAATCATGATGACATAATTTTTTGTGCATTATTCAGCACATATACCCTCATTAGATGTCAACACCAACGCTTGATAAAAGTTGATAGCAGAGGAATAGCAGTGAGATTGTCATTGCGGTTTAATTGGAACCAGAATCAAGTATATGAACAACAACTCAAAGTTTACAGCGATTAATTGTACATAATTACAGGCTGTTGACTGCAAATAATAGCATGACCCAGATGTAAACTCAGCTCAGTTATCCGGATGCAACAGCAGTTCAGCTGAGTGCTATTATAGAATACATGTAGGCCTGATGATGATGGTTCTCTGCCCGAAAGCAGGTTCGTTTGCTTTACACCCCTGAGAATGAGATGAGTGAGGTGGTTTTCCCGTTGCCTTCCACACAGACAATGATGGGTAAGCAAATTGCCTATGGGATTGAACCGCAGTCCGTTGCAACCAACAGAATTATGCCGCTCTCGCTTCCCGGTGTAGCTAACTAGGTCAGCTCGTGTAGGCCTACGATTGAGTAATGCTCGTTACATCCTCTATTGCTACAATTATAATTGTGCAAACAATTATTGCTAGTGGAGAGGTCTCGAGAAGCACTCTTAATTTTTAACTGTGGACAAGTCACTTAATATTGTACGAGAGTCGAAAATTTTGTTCCTCAGTTATCCCTATTTATTGTCTTAGACTGAAACAACGTCATGGATGCTGTAATGAAAAGACGGTTATGGTTTCTTCTTTCCTCAGCTGTTTGCAGCATTTTCTGGGGCACAAGCGGAGGTGAGATTAGACACTCTTACGCTGAATTAATTTTGATGGATTTCATGGTTGACGGTGGCGGTAAATGCAATGTCGTGTAGGCCTATTTACAACCCCTTATATAATCTGATTGTAAAATAGGTCTAAGCTGCAGCTATGTTCGTGGAGTATTCTGCATGCTAAAGATTGAAATTATAATAGTGTTTATTATCGAACAGTCAGGATTCCGATGTTGATTAACCCTTTATCGCATGATTTTTTTGTTTGCGCTGACAAAAATATATGTTGTGGGAAATGCATTTTTTGATCAATTGGCACTTTTAGAAATTCGAAATTATTCACAGAATTTGTACATTTGAAGAAAGAATGACGTTGACCAATTGGTAACTGCATACAAGAGCCAGAAATATCACTGGTTGCCAATTGGTAACAAGATGCAATGATCAGAGAAGCAATGCATTGCCGTTTGGTAACAGCATGCAAAAGAGAATAAACAACAGCATTGTGGTCTATTGAAGCCATTTGGCAACGGCATGCAGTTATCTGACACATACAGTATTTCAAATAATGAACTTATTACAAGCATTGTACTATAATAAGAATATTATGAATTGTTAATGATTTCATTATTTACGTTAATTCAATAACATGCAAAATACTGAACTTAAAAACATACATGTAACTATTATTTTGTTAGGACTTCATAGCCTACTATGATGTACAAACTTCCAAGAAAATTAAAGTCACATAAACCTGCCTGAATTTTTCAATACAAAAATACACATATGCTACTTTTAGAGAACAAAAGGGAATGAAAACTATGTTATTTGCAGCACTTAAAAATCAATTAAAATGTAAACTGGTGTAAGCAATTCTCATAAAGTGTGTCAGTTGGTGACATGATATTCCACAAAACAGTTCTTCGTTTTGTTGCAACAAAGTGCAACGTTGCACTTGCTGCATGACACTCGTGAGATCCCTGAACAGTTTTCGTTTTGACAACGACTTCTGGATGAATTCCATTTTGGGAGATGTCCTAGATTGTCAAGACGCTTTTCGTCACGTGGATGCGCTGATCTCCGCCGACGTTTTGCAGGAGGTTGTTCTTCACCATCAGTAGCACAATTGCTTGGACGGCCACGCTTTGACTTCTTGGAGACAGAGGCTGCTAAATTAAACAACAATAGAATAACTTATTACAGTAATAATAGTGTTAAAAAGCTGAAAAATCAATTATATGCTTTCTGTGTAACATTGGTTCTAAGATGACAATATTTCTTGTTATAATAAATATCAAGTTAATCTTAATTTAGCAGCATTAGTAAAACCATTACATTTTGCATTAACTTCAATTTCTTTTTAAATTATTCCTATGTTGGTTTCAATCAAATGCATCAGTTTTTTTATTCGAAGCAAGTGTATGCACATAAAAGGAATTAGTCCACCATTGATCATTTGCTCGGCCTGCCATAAATAGTCACTAAAGCAAATGAAAAGAAATGTCTTGCAAGACATTACAAGGAACATAGTAAATGTTATGAAGCTGCAAAACTAGAATTATATGGTTATGCCATAAATCTAAAATGTCTCCTGAACAATATATCATTCTCCCGCTTACCGGTGTAAAGCAGCGACCGAGCTACTTCGTTTTTGAATTCCAAAAGAGGGAGTTGAGTAGACGATGTTGTGTCTGATCTGTCATGAAATGTCCTTCGGTAGAGTAACCACGAATTGACGAGAGTAAGATCCATAAGGTGAAACCAGAGTCTGTGATACCACTTTTTTGAACGCAGTTTGTTTCGGTACAGTCCAATCAGGGAATCAATCAAATCTACGCCACCCATGTGTTTGTTGTACACTTTCACAACATTCGGACAGGTGACTGATTTATAAATTTTGTCCCTGCCATCCCACCTCTTTACCAGTTGACTGGGTTGCGAAGCAGCAAAGGTTGACATGAAAGTAACACATTTGTTATCAAACCATTTAACAATTCCTACATTGATAGTTTCCACCTGAGTTACTTTTTCGCAGAAAGATCCTCGACCCTGTTTCTTAAGCTTGTCATCAGAAATGAGATTACAATTAGGAATTCGATTTGCTCTGACAGTTCCTAGACACCAAATTCCCTTCCTGGCAAGATAAACTTGCAGATCGGGGCTGGTAAAATAGTTGTCAAAATACAGTTTATGATTGAAGTTCTCAGGGATACCTCTTGAAAGTCTGATGACAACATTTCCACTTGCCCCGCAATCAGGTTCATCAGGCAACAACAAATTGCTATCCTTCCCAACATAGTATTCCATGTCATATGCATAGCCACTTGCACCGCAAAGTACAAATGCCTTGTATCCCCATTTGTGTGGCTTAGCAGCATTATACTGCTTCAAGGTAGACCGTCCTTTAAAAGGAATAATCTGTTCATCTATGCTCAAGTTCTCTTCTTTTGGAACAGTACGGAATCGATTACTCAGGTAATCAGACACCGGTCTAATTTTTCTAAGCTTATCATTGCTTTTGACTGTGTTGTCAGAGAAATGCAGGAATCTTTTGATATTTTCAAATTTCTGAACAGTGAAAGCATCAGCAATATCTCCAACAATGAAGTTGGGTGACCAGTACATCCTGCTTTGAGGCAGTTTAATGATTGACATAAGCAAGCACGCCCCAATGAAACACTTGATATCTTCCAGACTTATGCTCAGTAACTTATTTGGATGTAATTGAAAATGGTAACGCACAGTTTCCTTTAAGATTTGATGCAACAAATCTTCTGTAACAAAGTAATTGAAGAAGTCAATTGGTTTTTCCATGGAACCAATATTTGGTTTAACACCCATGCTGAAGGGAACACTAATATCAATACTTCCATCTTTCCATTTATACATCTGCCTTCTGGCATTCTTTGTCTTCGCATTGGGTTTGTCAGGTACACGTAGTAACTCGGGTCTTTGCGGATGCTCCACGGAAGCATCCAAATGAAGACTTGCTTCATTGTCATCTGACTGTGATAGCAAACTGTCATCACTACAACTGGGAATGTCCACAAAATGCCGTGTTGTTTGGCTCTCACAGGTTTTTGTACTTCCTTTCCTTGTAAGCAATTTTTTCCCTGATAATTTTTTAGCCTTGGCTGGTGTTATTCGTGTTGCTTTTATATTCCTCTTTGTCTCATGCCTTGGGGAGCCACTTTCCTTCGGTAATGTAACTGTTGCGTCATTATTCAGCAAAGCACGAAGAGATAAACGTTGGTCATTTGAAGTACCAATGCTTCCTGGGACAATGCCCAACACATGCTCTACGTCATCATTTTCTTTATTTGCTGAAACACTACAAGTTTTAACACTACTGTAAACAGATTCGTCCATATTTAAATTGTACAGACCGGTCTTTGTCGGTGATGAAGTCTGCTCTGATTCAACAATGTTGACTTCAACTGTGGCTGTCTCATTGAGTGGACTTGGAATGACCTCTGACTGATATAATGAATTGATAATCTGCACAACAACACCATTGTGAAATGAACTATCAACATTCCATAAATATCTAACTTTGGATCCAACCTCTAATACACAACTGTCCATGGTGACGATTTCATGAGGGAACACAGCGCTTGCAGTACCATCCTCCCATTGTACAATCACGGAGAAAAAATCATCCAGAGTAAATTGAGTTGATATTTGGGGCACATCTGCATATAAAGCACTTTGAATTGAAACTATTTCCTCAGTGTTTACCTCTCCATGGATGTCTGAAGTCATTGCACTTTGAATTGAAACTATTTCCTCAGTGTTTACCGTTCCATGGCTGTCTGAAGTCATTGCACTTTGAATTGAAACTATTTCCTCAGTGTTTACCTCTCCATGGCTGTCTGAAGTCATTGCACTTTGAATTGAAACTATTTCCTCAGTATTTACCTCTCCATGGCTGTCTGAACTCATTGCACTTTGAATAGAAACTATTTCCTCAGTGTTTACCTCTCCATGGCTGTCTGAACTCATTGCACTTTGAATTGAAACTATTTCCTCAGTGTTTACCTCTCCATGGATGTATGAAGCCATTGCACTTTGAATTGAAACTATTTCCTCAGTGTTTACCTCTCCATGGATGTCTGAAGTCATTGCACTTTGAATTGAAACTATTTCCTCAGTATTTACCTCTCCATGGCTGTCTGAAGTCATTGCACTTTGAATTGAAACTATTTCCTCAGTGTTTACCTCTCCATGGCTGTCTGAACTCATTGCACTTTGAATTGAAACTATTTCCTCAGTGTTTACCTCTCCATGGATGTCTGAAGCCATTGCACTTTGAATTGAAACTATTTCCTCAGTGTTTACCTCTCCATGGATGTCTGAAGTCATTGCACTTTGAATTGAAACTATTTCCTCAGTATTTACCTCTCCATGGCTGTCTGAAGTCATTGCACTTTGAATTGAAACTATTTCCTCAGTGTTTACCTCTCCATGGCTGTCTGAACTCATTGCACTTTGAATTGAAACTATTTCCTCAGTATTTACCTCTCCATGGCTGTCTGAACTCATTGCACTTTGAATAGAAACTATTTCCTCAGTGTTTACCTCTCCATGGCTGTCTGAACTCATTGCACTTTGAATTGAAAGTATTTCCTCAGTGTTTACCTCTCCATGGATGTCTGAAGCCATTGCACTTTGAATTGAAACTATTTCCTCAGTGTTTACCTCTCCATGGCTGTCTGAACTCATTGCACTTTGAATTGAAACTATTTCCTCAGTATTTACCTCTCCATGGCTGTCTGAACTCATTGCACTTTGAATAGAAACTATTTCCTCAGTGTTTACCTCTCCATGGATGTCTAAAGCCATTGCACTTTGAATAGAAACTATTTCCTCAGTGTTTACCTCTCCATGGCTGTCTGAACTCATTGCACTTTGAATTGAAACTATTTCCTCAGTGTTTACCTCTCCATGGATGTCTGAAGCCATTGCACTTTGAATTGAAACCATTTGTTTATTGTTTATCTCTCCATGGATGTCTGAAGTCATTGCAGTCAATCCAACCTTTTCCTGTTTCTTAAATAACTGTACTACAACCCCATTATACACTTTCTTTTCAGGTTTCCAAAAGTACTTTATCTGTGCGCCTTCTGTCAGTGAAACTCCATCACCGGCATCCACTTCATCGCAGTAAACTAAATTTTCACTACCATCTTCCCATCTCACAACTGCAGACTCTCGTTTAGCTCTTTGATGTGGTGCACTGCTTCTGGTTCTGTTCGCTGAACGCCTGTGATGCTTCCCCATATTACTGTCAGTGGCATTTGCTAAAATTTTCAGACCTCCATTTAGTAATTATGTTCACCAAGACATAAAGGTTGAGAATGATAGTTTATTCTTACACAGTGGAAGCAAAATTAATTGACTAAAAATTGAAAGATAGTAGTAACAATATGCTAAGGAGATTATCAATTGAAGTGATAATCTGCACAGCAATAGCATTTTTGATGACAAACAATGAGAGGAATAATAATTATGGAACACATTATTGATAATAAAGTAAAAACTTGTCTGAAAGTGAGAGTTTTTGCTTAGATCAGAACATGCGAGTGTGAAAAGTTCTAATTGAGATAGCAACAAGCATGAGTGAAGTCGAAGACAATGATTGTAATAGCTACACGAATTATGAAAATTTTAAGAACTCATACTGTGAGACTGGAACAACACTGTTCGCTTGAAAATTCAACTGCACGGAAATATTTCGTGATTAATTATTATTGTTTCAAAGTTTAAAACTGAGCGATTATAGCCTACATTTTATGTTGACAAAGTTCAAAACTGAGCGATAATAGCCTACATTATGATGACACTTGGTAGTAAACCATCAAGAACATATTATCTACAGTGATATGCGCATTGTCGCCATTTGGCTACAGTGCTATCAAATACTTGTATTACTTATGGTTGCACACTGTTGCCATTTGGTAGGCATGAGATTTCGCTAGAAATGCTAGGAAAGTGCATGTTGTTACCAATTGGAATTGCTTTCAAAAAACCTTATCTTCCGGCAGATGAACGCAGTGACCAAACGGATGTACCTACAAACCTGTAGATATTTATAATTTTAAAGTGTCTTAGCTACTGATTAAAACACAGTTTTAAAAAACAATGATTTAGTCATCGGTACGATTTTTTCCAGGTCTTCAAATTATGTAGAAATATTCAAACCAACACTGTTAAAATGATGATTTTCTTATTTTTCAACATACGACATTACGGCCGATTCTATTAGTTTTCGCCGCTCAGAACATGCTTTTGCCTAGTTCTTTGCATAGAAAAATTATTCTAGATAAACATTGAACAATACATCACAGACCTTGACGGTTTATTTAGCTCAAAATCAGGATTTTGTCACTGTTACCAATCGACAACAAAATGCGATAAAGGGTTAAGTGTAGGCTATTTTTTCCCAGAGAATCCATAATTATGCTGATACATTGACTAGGAAAGGCTTTATTACACGTTTGATATACTGTATAAATGACTATCGAATCTCGATAGGCTACAATGTATGTTGATTCTGCTATTTAAGCTACTGCATGCAACATTTTTCTCTCTCGCCTTGTCCCGCTGCATTGATTTAAAGGTTCTTGAAACCAAATGGGGGAAACCAAATGGGGGGCCAGTCCATGCAATTTTTAAATGGGTCCATGGCCGGATTGCCCCTCCCCCCTCCATGGTTCCGCCTCTGGTACTACCGTACTGGTGAATAAAGAATTAGAATTAAGGATTTGTAGGCTGTATTATAATTGCCTACAATTCGTTTAGGTCTATGTTTTGCTGATTCATTTCAACATTAGGCTAATTTTTGTTTTCTGAGCATTTGCTGTTAGCGTAAGTCCTATTTCAGCCAAAATTAATAGATCTAAGTAGCGTAGGCCAAGCAGAAAGAAGTTACATGAAATTAAAATGTCAAACGTTTGGTTGTCACTCTAGTGTCAAGTTGTTTTCTGAATTTGATATTTTCATTTTAGATGGTTTGAGTGCAGAATCTGCTGCTAATGCTCAGAATGTGGCACTCTTTAGGCGCACGTTTCAGTCATCGGATTATAATAATTTGACAACATCTGACCTTGCTGTGGACGATAACGACACCACCTGCAGTGTTACAGGAAGGCAGAAAAGAGCGAACTGGGCTGTGGTTCTTGACGAAATTCTTCCAATAAGTCACATCAAAATGAACTTAGGTCAGAAGTGCTAATTATTTTATGGGCGATGTAATTTGGAAATTTAAAAATTATTATAAATTAATAGAAACCTATAAATTAAATGCCCTCATTACTTTGTTCAGGCTACTTAGTTTTTTGTGTTGAAATATTTTATATCTTGCGGTTCAACTCCGGTTAAGAGGTTGCTGTGTGTAGGCTAAGCAATCTATAATAGATCATAGTTGTAAAAAACGTTTTTTTCCGTTTTTTTATTCTCTCCCAAAAAACGTCGTTTTTTTCGTTTTTTATTTTTCCCATCGTTTTTTATCGTTTTTTTATTATTTCTTTAACTTTATTTATTCATTTACTTTCTGTTATTATTTTTCTTAATTTTAATTTTTTCTGATATTCCTTATGTTTTCCGCCAACTCTCAAGGATTCAGTAACTAAAATCAATATTTCATTGTTTAACATCGTCATTTAAGAGATAGTCTGCGTTTAGTAGGTTAATAATCAAGGTTTTCAAGGTTAAAATGCAGTTTTAGATGTAGCAAAGTCAAATTATTTTCCGTTTCCGTTTTTTATCGTTTTTTTGTCGTTTTTTATTATTTTGAAAAAATACCGTTTTTTATTTTATTTTCATCGTTTTTTACATCTATGCTATAGATATAGATTTCTAATAATAAGGATATAATATATGACAATAACTTTAAATGAACATTTATACAAGCAGCCTATATTAGAGATAATCTGATAGCCTATCTATAGATAGGCCTATCTATAGGAATTAGTCGCTTTTGATTCATTCTCGCCGCTAAAAACTTCAATGTTGGTGTCCCAGCCTTTAGGCTTTTATTATGAATTAATATGGACCTCTAATGCCCTCATCAAGTGTTTTCGTCCGTATCATGAACGTTTGCAAACGGAGTAATCCCTGGCATAGGCACTTGCGAATATTATTGTCCCTGGCCATGGGCGCCCGCAGAAAATTTTGCAGGAGGGAGGAAAAATTTTACGATGGTCACGGTCGAATTTTTCAGTGACAAAAGCATGAAAAATACAGCGCTGGAAATTAAAAACACGGGTATTTTTTCTAAGAAGTTTCTCAATGCAAATTTCTCAGTGTCATTTTGTGTAATATTTTAATATGAATAGTTTCCTAAGTGCGAAAATTTTGTTAAAAATCCAAAAGTAGATGCTAAAAAGTAGGTCCATGGAGGGCACTATAAATGTTTATTTCTATAGAGATTTCTAAACGTAAATTTATTACTTTCACTGTGTTTATCATTAGTGTTTTAATGCGAAGAAATTTGTTAAAAACTCAAAAGTAGTAGTTAGAAAAATAAGTGTCACTTTTCCAGAAGGGGGCCAAGTGCCCCCCTTGCCCCTATGTGCGGGCGCCCATGTTCCTGGCAGAAGCAAATGCAATAGGATTATTATTATCATCGATTACGCAAAAAGTTCCAACATTTTGAATGCTTTCGTTCCTGGCATACACAGAGACATACTGATATGCAACGATGTTAATAAAATGTACAAGACAGTTATCATCTCGTTAGTATATTATTATGCACCGTCTTTTCATGCCTCGTACAATACGGTAGGCTACCATGACGCTATAGAGATTGCAAGACTAAGCTTAACTTAATGCGACAGTTGCTTGAATATACAGCTTGCCTCAGATCATCCTGCTGGCCTAATTGAATCTATTTGAAAAACAATTCTGCATTTGCAATTTGCAATTTTGAATGTTGCTGTAGGTGGCGAGTTTTTTGGTCCGAACATTGAAGTATACTTCAGCAGAGTTGTGAGTCACGAACTCGGTGTCTTGTGCTACTATGGCTCTGGTAGATCTACGTCAGATAATGTAATTATCAGTTGCTTCGATGGACCACTTATGGCACGAACAGTGACCGTGAGAAATGTATTCACTGGTTCCGTGCGACTTTGCGACTTTCAGGCCATTGGTTAGTGACAGCCAACAAGTCTTAAATTGTTTCAGGTCATAATACTTGACAAACTCTCCCAGCTGAAGGTCAATGCGAGCCAGATGGGCGCTGGGATTAATGGGCTGCGGCTTGGTTTGATGTGGCATTTAATAATGAAATTGTGGACTAGACATTTGCGAGATAATTATAATTTGCAAATTGTATTTGGAGTGAAGGGCATGCGTGTGTATATTATCATTCTTATGACAGCATCACTCTGACTTTGAAATGCTTGAAAAGGATGGTCACGCTTCCCGCATTGAATCATCCAGCCAATGCATTTACAGCTCAATATGCGCACGACAACGACTGTATAACTGGCCTAGTTAGCTGCTCCGGGAAGCGAGAGCAGCATACGTCTCTTGGATACAACGGACTGCGGTTCAAACCCGGGCTGGGTGCTGACACTCAGACATTTAGATATCTCGGGCTAGCACGCATGTGACACGCTGCTGCGGAGCGGCCTTGGTCAAGTTGCTTACCCATCATTGTCTGTGAGGAAAGCAACGGGAAACCACCTCACTCATATCATCCTCGGGTAGCGCAAGCCGGATACATACAAGCTGCCTTCGGGCAGAGAACCATCATCATCATCATCATCATCATCATCATCATCATCATCATCATCATCATCATCATCATCATCATCATCATCATCATCAACGCTAGTAGGCTATAATGATTATACGTAGGCCTGTGTACTGTGCATGCTCACGTGTAGACATGTATGAACCAGAGCATTATAATCGCTTTTTGGAAACCTCATTCTTAGAGCAGCATCATTTAAATCGCACCTGTTTAGATCTGTTGGGTAGCTACGTAAAGCGCCTTCGGGAGAGTCTTGTTAAGGCGCTATATACATGGCCATATACATGCATACATACATACATACATACATACATACATACATACATACATACATACATACATACATACATACATACATACATACATACATACATACATACATACATACATACATACATAGGCTACATACATACATACATACATACATACATACATACATACATACATACATACATACATACATACATACATACATACATACATACATACATACATACATACATACATACATACATACATACATACATACATACATACATACATACATACATACATACATACATACATACATACATACATACATACATACATACATACATACATACATACATACATACATACATACACACACACACACACACACACACACACACACACACATACATACATACATACATACATACATACATACATACATACATACATACATACATACATACATACATACATACATACATACATACATACATACATACATACTTACTTACTTACCTCATTTGCATTTTAAGAGCATGGAAGCAGACGGATATTTAGGGATCTGAATCAAAAATATTATTTTTTAGATAACTTTGTTTGCTTTGGTTTTAGAGGAGTTAGAACATTTAGAACGGGTAAGAACACTAACCTTAGAGTCACTAAATAAATTCCAGTTGCCTTGATCTCAACATTACTTAGGGCACTTAAAACAATTAGAGTCACTTGACATTTTTATTGCAGCATAAATGTTTCAATTATAGGCTACGCAAAAAATAGGGATAGAATGATCTCTCCTACGGATGGTCTAGAGTCTAGACTGTAGAGTCTAGACCAGTTAAATCCATCCGGGGGTAGCCTAGATTAATTCACCTCCCGGATAGCTTTAAAGAGAGATAGAATATCACGTGACACCGGCACAGGAGTTGTCTTCATCTTTCTGTTTGCAAGCAATGATAATTATTATCAGCCACTTTTGTTTCTTAGTGTGTAACGATGGCTTTTTTGGTGTGGACTGCACGAAACAGTGTCGCTGTGACGGCGACAGTCTCTGTGACAAAACTAACGGAAGGTGTCCTGCATTGTGTGCGCCCGGCTGGAGTGGAACAGACTGTCAATCAGGTAGAGAAAGCGAGAAATCCAATATCTGATCTGATCTACCGTAATGTCGTTCATATCGCCATTATCATAGTAGGCCTACATGTAATAATATTGTTCTGCATGTCAGAGAGACCCATAGGCTATCCATTGGAAAAGTGTGATGAGACAGAGAAACTTGATGTAACCAATTTTACCATCAACAATAATAATGGTTCCATCATTGACTGTAGGGAAACATGTGATAGGCCTATAGGGTCAAATTAGATTATAAGCAGGGCTGTAGCAACAATGAACGTGGCCCCCTCCGAACATAATGTCCCCGAAATTTCTGACGACCTTTTTTTAGTCATCCGGCCAAAATTTCGGAAATATTTCATCAATTCGCCGTCCGAGAAAGTTTATGACTTTTTTTAGTCATTTCATTCATTGTTTTGCACTTTTAGGGGTTCCTTCCTTGCGGGGGCCCCATTCGGTCGGAGGGTACGGATGGCGGTCGCTACGCCTCTGATTATAAGGCCTATGCATAAATGTCTTAGTTATTGCAATAAATCGAGGTAGTATTGCTTAGAAGCCTTAGAAGGACCATATAACAACTCTTCCATTTAAGTAGTTCCACTTCTATAATAGAGATAAGTTTAAGAGAGTTTAATCAAGGAATTGAAGTGCCTCCACGTTTCCTTACTTGATTATTTTTGTCTGATGAATTTATTTATTTACTCCTGCGTAATATACAGGGTGGGCCAATAGGAATGCAACAACTTTGACGCCTTATAACTTAAGCAATTTTTATCTGAGCGTCTTGTCCTATATATCAGATTGAACATAATTATCCATTTTATCAATCTGCAAAATATCTAAGAGATACTATTACGACTTTTTGAGATAATGCTATTAATGTTTCGATGTCCCTTTTTTGCCATGAAACTGCAAGAAAAAAGACCAAAAGTCTTAAACTTAATATGTCAATGACTCGATTCTAAACAATCACTAGTTCTAACAATTAATATCAATTCATATCTTGAGTGAATTTATCATAAGTCAAACAAATATTCAATATGTCCACCACGTGCTATAATGCCAGCATGGACACGAGACGACCATTGATCGATGGCTGAGTCCACCAGTGCTCGGGTTATTTCAACCCAGCAGTAAACAATCAATTTTTTCAAATGTTCAACGTCACGTATCGGTTCACGATAGACCATTTGCTAAAGACAACCCCCATATCGAATAGTCAACCGGGTTTAAATCCGGATTGTTCGGTGGCCAGTTCTCCGGTTCAATGAACTCTGGTACGTGAGCGTTCAGATAGGCAACCGTATGACGTGAACGATGCGCCGGCCGGAGAACGTTTGCGACCACTGTTGCGGCTGTTAGACGTTCCCGTGGCATCAATTAAACAAATCAATCGATGTAGAGCAGTGGTTCCCAAAGTGGTGGTCCGCGGACCGGTGCCGGTCCACGGAGGTATGATCGCCGGTCCGCAGAGAAGAGTTAAAAATTAAAAATAAACTATAATTATTAGTTTATTTGCTTGAAATTGGGAAATTACTCGAATTGTTGTCCAAAATTTGTTCAAATTTCTGTCTTAATGTTTAAAAAATTGAAATAAATAAACACGTCTTATTATAACTTGCCAAATAGCGAATTCAAACAATTTAAATTTATTCTAAATTTACTACATCAATGACTGCAGTCAGTTCCGAGCTTTTTTATGTTGATAATCGGGTACTTATGGGTTATCTACCCCGATTTATTTTTTTATTTTTTCAGCGTTGTAACTCCACGTCTTTTCCGTGAGGGTCGGTTAGGGCTCAGGTTAGGCATCGTGAAGGTCGGTTAGGGTTAGTGTTAGGGTTAGTTTAGCCATTAGAAACTGGTCGATTCATGGCAAAAGACACTGTGTCAAAATAAAGCGGGGTAGATAACCCATAAGTACCGATAATCGCTATAAAGGCCTAAGTTAGCGGTCCGCGAGCTTCACCAAAAATTATTGCCGGTCCGCGGCCTACAGAAGTTTGGGAACCACTGATGTAGAGCATATTTATTCCATTTTCTAGAAGGGAATTCTATCAACATCTGGTGTGCTTTGTATTCGTTTTCTACTCTTAAGATTCTGATTAAAATTCTATCCTCTTCCGTGAGCGGCGCCATGATGTTCATTATTTACATTCAAAATTGAGAGGTGTGCGTCGCACCAATATTTTTATTTAAACGGTGCCGTATATCAGCGCAAGATTTTACACAGTAGTAGAGTGGATAATTACCTTCAATTTAGTATATTGATCACAGTGTTCGGATGAAAATTGTTTAAGTTATAAGGCGTCAAAGTTGTTGCATTCCTATTGGCCCACCCTGTATGTCTGAAGCTTTTCTGTAAATTTTCGAACAAATGTCAGCTTGTGCCGATGACTTCTTTGGTCCAAGTTGTCACCGAATGTGTCACTGCAACCTAACCTCTCTCTGTGACAAGCAGACAGGTGACTGTCCGAATGGTTGTGCCAATGGTTGGGTTGGGCCAAGGTGCCAAACAGGTAGGTTCTTATTCCCTTGCACGGTTCTAGATTTTAACTGTGATCAATCTTTATCTATACTGAATTGCATGTCTGACCTAGGACACTCTCAGTGAGTAGGCCTAAATTTACATTTTGCATATGAATAAAAATTATACAGTTATTAGAGCGCTTGGTTAGTGAAATCAAATTATTTTGATAATCTACATTAACCGTTAAACCGCCGGAACCGCAAGTGTGCGGTTCCCGATGTACTTTGGCTGAACGCCGGAACCGCAGATATGCGGTTTCACATATAATTATGTTCAGCGCCGATACCGCCTATATAGCCAATTATACCTTTATATATACGCCTACATATACCTATGTACATATATATGTACCGATATACCTTTATATATACCTATATATATATACCTTATACCTACATATATACCTATATATATCTATATATATCTATATAGAATATACCTGAATTATATACACTTTTATACTTATATATACACACTTATATACCAATATATACCTTTATATCTAAGTATTTCTATATATATACCTAATACCTAAATACTTATATACCTATATATACCTATATGTATATATACCTATTTACTTATATATATATATATACTTTTATACTTGTATGCATATATATATATATAATATTTTTATATATGCCTATAAATACTGATGTATTTACGCCTATATATAAACCTATATATATATCCACATACCTATATATGTTTCTGTATATACCTATATACATATATACCTATGTACCTATAAATTTTGCCTCACTGTTTCTCAATGAGTCATGTCGTTTCGAAGTATATCGCACCAAAAAAGTATTTGGCGTCCGGGGTGCATAAACCTCAAAAGTATGTGGCGGTTTAAGGGTTAATATTTTGTATGTTTATTTAAACGTAATTGAAAGGCTTGGAGCAATAACAAGGTATGTCGAAATCATGAATGTTGGGAAATCGACTTCAAAGATTTACCACTTCAAACTGCAGTATCTAAGCCATTTGACAACATATCAAGGCGATTATTTTAGCAAAATGTACCTTAAAATTGTCTTGAACGATATTGGTACATTATTCAATGCAAAAGATGAAATTATTATTATTTTTTGTACATTTTGCATCATATCTGGCTATTGCATCGCGAACACTCAGTCATCAGTATCATGTCTGGTGCAATAACACGTTATGTCGACAAAGTGTTTTCTAGCAGCTGCAATACCACACATGTCATCTGGAATAAGTGAACATACCTTGTTATTGCACCAAACCGTCTCTATTACACAGTTCGAGAATCGTGCAATAAGATGGTAAGTCATCATAACTGTAGTAATGGCGAGATATAAAATATGCAAAAGCAGTGCAATAAGAAGTTTTAATGACATAACCGTAGAATTTGTATCCAATTCAAACGAAAGTGGGAACAATAGCAGGTTATGTCATACAACCTCATTGTTGCACCGGCTCTAATACAACGTTTGTAAGAAAACACGACAATGTATGTCGTCATACCGGGATATTGCAGTAGAGTTATGGTCGAACTCTGCCGGGTGTGCAATAACATGTTATGTTGACATAACGTTTTTTGAAAAACAGCGCTCAAAACTATTCAGATCTGTACCAAATTTACAGGGTTTATAGATTACCATCTTCCGCTCACGGTGGCATACTGTTTTGCAAGACATAGGTATGTCGACATACCTTGTTATTGCTCCAAGCCCTTCAATTGAATCTTCAAATTATTCAAAGTAAATTGATTATCGATTCGTAATCGTAAACTCGAAATTTCTAAAGCGCAACTCGAAAGCCAAGCGCGGAACACCAGCTTATTCACGCGCGCTGCGTTGAGTCAGAAGGGTTGTCCGTAAAAGTAGTAGGTCTACGTAGTGGTCCGGGTCGAGTTTCCATAAGATCAGAGTGGGAGGGACAGCTATTAAGGCGGGTGTCGTCTGGGCCGGAAATTGAAGGGTGGAGGATCAGATGAGTCATGATAAGAGTTCTTGAAAAGGAGTGTCTTAAGTTGCGAATGAAATCTGTTGCACCATTGTATAATTCTCAAATAATAAAATTATGGCAATTAATGGCTCACCCAAAGCAAACACCAGAAGACTTCAAAATAAGCATAATAAAGTAGGCCAACAATGCCTGTAAGTTTATTGTTAAATTAAATGTAATAAATTTTGAGTGTGAATCCGTTTGTTTCAGAAATTCCTCGATTGATGACACCACCAACGATGTATCGAGCGGACGTGACTCAGATAACGATCATCTGGCATTCGTGGATCCGTTTCGTTGACCCTTCCTTCACCCTTCTCTACCGGATCGAGTACAGGATCGCGTCGGACATCCACAAAGACCAGTCGTGGATCGAGGATTCGATTCAGGTCGACACGGATCACTTCAACGAAAACAAGACGATAATCGGACTCCAGCGACACTCATTCTACTTATTTCGCATCGTTCCCATTCTGCGGATAAATTCAACCGAATTGATAGATGGAGGATCGAGTCCAGAAAGCAATCCTTTCCGAACAAAATGCACTGGTAGGTACGTAGTAACACGTAACAGCGAATCAGCGACGGTAGTTGTAACAAAGTAGGCCTATACAATTTAAAGTCCTGATCTTGGTCCTTAAGTCGCAATTGGGTTTTGCTCCAAAGTATTAATTTTGTGTGATCATATACTTCGCACCCTTTCTGCCACTTCGCTGCGTCCTCTTAGGTCCTTTGATCGCATTGACCTCATTGTTTCCCGAGTCAGGACCGCCATGGCTCAATCCAGATCATTTGCCTGCATTGGACCCTCCATATGGAATGGGGTTTCCCCCAACAGTTCACTCTGCCATCCTCTCTGGTATTGTATTCTCGTCTTTCTCTCGTCCAAGCACTTGCCTGTTTTCTAGGGGCTGAACGCACTGGAGCGCTTCTGAAAGGCTCTTGCTGCGAGAAGCGCTTTATAAATGGTCAGATACAATACAATACAATACAAAAGCACAATTAACTTGCACTTATTTTCATCTTCCATAACACCAGACAATAGACATCTAATTTTCAATGGATCAATCATTAGAAACACCGTGAAGGGGAAAACGAAATATCTGTAACAAAATTTAACGGAAGACTGATTAAGAAAGTCAGTCGCTAGTTTGGCCATTTAATTTTGTGAGTGAGGAATGTCGAAAGCCCGAATGGAAGAACTAGCCACAGATCTGAAGAACGCCGATGTTTGGTAAGTGCTACAGTTTTTGTAGCCCTGGGGCAAAAGAAGCAAGGCAATCAGCGGAACGCATTTTTCTTATTTCTCGCATTTGCTATGACGCCCACTCAAGTTATCTACTCTATACAGTCTATATATTTATAGCAGTGAATATTTGAATTTTAATTTCAGTGCCTGAAACACCAAATATCACCAAAGCATATTCGTGGCTAGACACCTCTCGTCACGTGTCAGTGGCCGTTTTAACCATTGAATGGATGGTAAGTTGAACGTAGGCCTAATGTTTATTCGATTGATATAATAGTATGGTGCACTTCAAACAAGAAAACTGCTAAGGATGTTGATAGAACATTGTGAATTATTTACAATCTCTGTCGTTTCAACAAATCTTAGTCAAAAAAGCTCAGTAACTCATGTTGCAATCTGCATTTTGCTTAGCGACCAACAATCTTAATCATTTTACATCCGCTTATATGTGCAAATAACTGAATACTAGTAGTTTATGTTTGAACTGTTGTAGGTTTACATGGGTGTAGGCCTAAGGTCTGGTTGAGGAAGCCTTAATTGCAAACTAGAAGATTAGTCTCAAGGCTTGCGCCCAGGTGTAGCCTGTAGGACCTATTCATGATATCACCCGTCTGCCGACTTCAGTCTCCTCTCTCTGTCCTCTACTCTCACTAAGGCACGATCTTTTTGTCCCGCCAACAAGGACTGCTATGGCCAAGACTCGAGTCTCGAGCTTTTCCGTTCATTGTTCTTGGACTTTGGAATCAGCTAACTCCGTCAATACGTTCTTCGTTTTTAACTGGAATCCTAATTGCATTTTTTCGTTGTCTCAAAACGACTTTCTTGTCTCTGCGTCTCTCACACTGGGAAAACCTCTGATTGATGTGCACTGTGAGGGACGCTCAACGAATTTATAGATACTTCTTCTTCTTTAGTTCTCTGCCGTCAGGCAGGTTCATGTGTCCAATGACGCCACGCATATCTGTTCTGTGCATCCACCTTTAGCCCTCTGTAACCGTTCTTTGTCACCATCTCTTACTATGGTGTCACTCCTCATGATGCGGCCAATCCAGTTTCTCGGCCGCCTCCGTATTGTCTCCGGCATTGATCTTTCCTCTCCCACCATCTGCAGTATTTTTTCGTTCGTCTTGTGCTCCATCCAGCTGACACGCTTCATTCTTCGCCAAATCCACATTTCGAACGCCTCCAATCTTCTTATGTCATCCTTTCTCATTGTCCATGTTTCTTTCCCATATAGGACCACACTCCACACCAGCGTCTTGACCATACTCTTTTTTAAGCTCATATTAATTTTCCTCTGAAGAGTTCCCCTCTTTTTGTTGAAAGCGTCTTTTCCCATGGCTATTCGTCTTTTATTTCTACATGGCATCTTGCATCATCTGTGACCATACTTCCTAGGTAGCAGAATTTCTCCACCAGTCCTTCTCTATTTCCTCTCCGTTTAATGTGATCTTACAAATTATTAAGTTATCTCTTTCCTTACCTATCCTCATAACCTTTGTCTGGAAGATACCATACAGTACAAGAAAAATATGCGGTTCAAAATTAGATTCCTCTGTGTAAGATGATCGGAAGTGAAGTGGATGGATGCTGCTACTTGTTCACGCATTAGAATACTATACTATAATTTTAATTCACCCGACTTAATTTCGGAATTATTTCAGTGACGCATTATAGTATGCAGTATCCATAAGTAATGTTCATTGTTCATACTGGCAATTATTATAAATGGTTTTGTGATGTTTTTCCAACATTTCAGCCTTTGACTCAGAAACAGTCCAACTGCGAGAACATCCTGTACTATGAAATTTTCTACCAGAAGCGTGGATTTGATTGGAAGAGTACGGGTGCAAGGAAAACAGAACGCGCTAAAAACATTTCATCAGACGTGAGCTTTGAATCTGAATATCTGGTTCGAGTTGTGGTCCACAACAATCATCCTTACCAGAGCAGCAGCGAAACGAAGAGCGTACTGACGCCACGAGCACGTTCGTAGTTTATGTTGATACTTTGTCAAGTCATCAAGATTACTAAACACTGACAGATTAATAAGCGGATACGACATCAGACTCTCAGTGTTACAGACTACAGTAGACCTAGAACTCCTTAAGTGTGCCTTCTTAGCGTCATCAGCTTTGTTCTTACAAAATAATGCTGGCCATCGTTGCACAGTGCATACATAGTTAGGATGTTTAGCATCTGAACGGCGCTTCTGGTTATTTGTTAGGTTCCTTCGATTTGATCGACAAAGTGTCATAACAAATAAAACGTTGTGGTTTCTCTATTCATGCTGCACCAACCAAATTTTCAGCAATTTATTAAATTGTGAGAATTTTTAGCTGACAGCCTGAAATGTTGCCATTACAGCGTGGAAATATTAGAAAGTTAAACATTTTTAGGGGACACTTTGAAGTATTAAAATAATAATTATGAACTTTAAGTTAAAACTGAAATGAGTAGCAATTTCGTTTAAATGATAGCTTGAAGTTCTACCATTGCAGTGTTCAAATTTTAAAAGAATTTGCTAAAAGGGTCACATCCCTCTCCAAATACCCTTATCAAGGGAAGAGTTGCGATCGTTCTTCGGCCGCTCATTCGTTACCCAGGATCAAGTCTCCGCCTGTGCCTACAACACACTCGTGGCATTAAGTGGCTCGCAAAAAGTGTTTGCATGATCGTTATGCTACCCTAAGTCAACACGATAGTGCGCAGGTACTGTTCATATAGGCCCTAATGTAATCTTAAAATAATATTTTAAATAGTTCCACTCACACAAAGCAGCCCAACCGACAGACCCCAACTCCACGTTTACAATGATAGCGTGGTCAGCGAATTCCCTGACCTTGTAGACCTTTTAGACTTTTCTGAGTCGTCCAAAAGAGACACTTTTAACCATAATAATACGTTCTCCATGTTCGTTATAGCGTTGTGGGTGTAAATTTAATATTTTGAAGTTTTCGAATGTGCAGCAGAATTTTTGAACCGTGAACATAATAATCACAACTGCGTCTGCAATCCTGAATGTCAGCTTTACAACGACCTTCAGAAATGCTATGGTGAGGTTTCATTCTATTATGTACAATCTAGCAATAAATAATTATTATTCATTCGTTCAAGTGTTTATGTATTGCTTCTTCAAGGAACCTACTCAGAGGTGCTCCTGATTTCAGCAGAACAGGCTTCAAGTGCTTGTAGAATGAGGCAGAGAGATACTCAAGGAACAAGCGCAGCTAAACAGGGAGGCCATTTTCATACCGCAGGTAAACCATATAAAAGCCCCACTTTGAATCAATAACGGTCAGGGTATAGGGGCCAGAGTGAGAGACGGAGAGAGAAAACGAGAGAGCAATAGAGGGAGGGAGGGAAAAACAGAGAGAGGAAGAAAGAGAGAGAGAAAGCAGGAACAGTTAATAGAAGCAATCGTGATGGAGGCGAACAATTGCGGTGAGGTGCAAAATATGGCTCTGACAGGGGCTTCTATCCCCCCTAAGCAGCCGGGCGCAATACATATTCTTCCCCCCTTATTGGGCCGACCTACTCTCCCGGCAATATGTAATCTTGTCCCCGTAGCTATAGAGAATGAAGGTTTCTGAGGGGAGAGACAAACAAGCATCCGCAGACGATCACCGAAACACGAGCGCCAAGACGGGGAGGGGTTTTGGGTCTGGTATGCGTCCCTCCCCCCATTAGAAATTTTTGCAATTTCCGCATTGCAATTTCTGCAATACAATAAAATACAAGGTGGGCCTACATAATAATGATGCTGTTTTTGTAAGTGTTCAAGGAGCAAAATATTTTTAAATTTGACAGTCTGAAATTTGAAAGATAACACTGGAGATAAGCCAGTTCAGTGTTTAATCAGTGTGTTACCTAGTCACACTGCTTTGGGGAATTTAGGTTTTGGGCAGGGGTAAATGGCTGTTTGTTTTGGGCGAACGGAAACCGCTCAGACATAAATTTTCTGACAACATTTTTTAGTCTTTCGCCTAATTTTCCTCCTTGAAACATGCATTTAGGCTAATTCCCCAAAATGGTGATGAATAACCTTATTTTTAGTGGGCCGACTTCGATGCTTTGCAGTCAAATTCTTCCAGTGATGTAGGACTCGAGTCCGGCAAAAGACTCGAGTCCGACTCGAGACCGATTTTCTGCGGACTCGGACTCGGACTTGGACTCGGACAGTCAGGACTCGGACTTGGACTCGGACTCGAAGCCCTGGACTCGACATTTGACTCGGTGACTCGGTTTCCGAGTCACGAATTCTCCGTGGAACAGGCCACAACCTGTATTGCCACAAGTTCCCCCAGCCAATTCAGACATTTCATCTGCTTTGTTCATCACTCAACTCAAACAAAGGAGCCCTTGTAGCCTGCGGGATGGTCAGTTAAACAACCTGACATTGAAGTAATGTGACGGATGGCTGGGCACCGCTGACCACAGGGCGAGCGAAGTTAATTACAGGCTTATTTGATGTATGGTCGGTGTGGGGGTTTCGGGGGGAGGGGAGGGCGATAGGAAATATTTGAACTTGAGCTTATAGAAACACTTACACACATAACCAGGCATCCATGGCATGCATACGATCGAAATCGAACTTGATATTTTGACACCTCAATAAGCTTGGCATTGATATGCTGATCAGATAGGCCTTGATAGCGCATAGGTTTCTAATTTATCTAGATGTTTATGGATAAGGCAAATGAGAATAGAGGTTGAATGTGTCTATTGGCTATTTGTGGCTGGTGGCTAATAGAACTTCTCTGATCTTGGAACCGGGCGCAGAGGTTTATTTAAATCTCCATTAATAGATCAGATATAACAATTACTGGCCGATTGCATTGTGCAGGCAGTGTCGTAGCACTTGTTGGACTGCGCTGGGGTATTGGAGGGCAGATGATATTGACGCAGTGGATGCATGGACTCCATTTCCCCATACCACAGACTCCGAACATTGTTTGGCAGTGGAAGAATTTGTAGCCTATCCACTCCATATCGCCAGATTATTATCGAACAAAGCTTTATAAAATTCAGTATTTTAAAATTAAAGTTCAATTTGGATAAATTATATTAATTATTTTCCATATAGTGTATCGATATTTTTCTAGGCCATAATAGGCATATTGAGTGTTTCAGTGGATCTTGGTGTTACTGGACTCGTACTCGGACTTGGACTCGACCCTTGGTGACTCGGACTCGGACTCGGACTCGAACCTCTTTGGACTCGGACTCGACTCGGACTCGGCTTAGCTGGACTCGGACTCGGTCTCGGACTCGGCTCAGGTGGACTCGACTACATCACTGAATTCTTCTACGGAGGGGATAACTGCACTTGTATAAACCTGTCAAATTTATATAGGGGGTGTCAATGTTGCATTATATACCTTTTGTGGAGGGGGGGAAAATTATTCTACATAGGCCTATGTGTTCACAACACCTATCGATTTTTCTGGAAAATTTTAATTCCTGGGGAACTTCCCAGAGATGTCTAGATTAAACACTGCATTTAGTTGTACATAATTATTATTATATTATTTGTACAAGTATTAACATTAAATCAAATCATTATAATATGATTGTATCATTTATTAAAATAGTAGGCCATAAATAATAATATTATAATTAGGCAATAGTAAATTTTATCGTGGCGTATTAAAACAGTTCATGTGATGAAATAATGTAGATAGTAATACTATTATAACTAATTACTAATAGGCCTACAATGTTGAAAAATGTTTATGGGGGGGGGGGAAGTAATTTCTGGGGGAAACTTCTTCCTAGAGATGACTAGATTAAACACTGCCTCCATGGCTGGCCTTTCCCCCCTATCGACGTGAATTTTGGCTTTCTTATGTTTCCCCCTCCCTGTTTTTCACTGGGCGCAAGTCGCGCCCGCCTATACATGGGATAGAAGCCCCTGGGCTCTGATACTATACACTGTATACAGTATACATGTAGAATGCCAAGGTTTCAGACTGAGGCGGAGAAATCATGGTTTAAAAATTCAGTAGAGAGGTCAATCAAAGAAATGTTTACCCGTGCGCTTCGGCCTACAGGCAACAGACGCAACCAAATATTTATGTGATTTGCTAGCGGCTAGATCGAAAAGTCCAGATCGAAGATCAGTCTCGTTGGTCAATAAGACTCTCTGAAAACTGGGTCGGAGACGTGGTTCGAAGAATCGCTATAGTCGCTGTGGTCGCTTTTCTTTCACCATCTTTCTTCCATTTTCTTCCTGCTGATCGACCTGAACTCTTGCTTCCAAGGGCAAGGACTGCCATGGCACAAAACCAAGCTTAGTCCCTTCTATAAAACGACCTCCCTCCCACTATCCATAGTAAGATATTATTGGTGGCTGTCATCTTCATCCCGTATCTGCTTGAAGCCTTTCTTATTTCATCGGGGCTGTAACGCTGAGAGCGCCTCTGAATTGCTAGTTTGTAAGAGGCGCTTTATAAATGCTTATAATTTTACAATACAATTATTATAAACGTGTTGACCTGGTATTGACATTTTACTTTCAGTCGATTCGTCCTCAATGAAACTGGGATGTAGCATCGGCAATGGAATACAATCCGTCATTATTGTTATATTAATCGCAGTAGTCGTCCTGTTGTCGATTTTGTTGAAACGGAAACACACTGACAAACCAAGAGCCAACGGTAATTATAACTATTATGTTAAATGTTTTCAGCTTGTTTAAAACATTTATTTACTGGGCCTATATGTTGACAACTTGCTAAGTAAACAATAGTGGTCATGGTCATATAATGTGCTAGAATCTTGCAAAATGTAATTATTATAACCTAACTCAAAATTCAAAACTGTTTTGAATTACTGAATGCCTAGGCTACGGTAACAATAACTGAGGGGCGGATACAGAAATTTTCGAAAGGGGGGCCAAATTTCTGGTTTTGGGGCTCAGATTTTTTTTGTGATCTTTGTCCGGCAAATCTCTTCACCTTTTTTAGTCGTTTGGTCGATATGTCTTGAAAATATCCAAAAATCTCCTTTCCAAAATAGCTGATGACCTTTTTTATATAGGCCTATATAATCGAGATGTCTTTAACATGATTGTGCCATTTTTCCAAGTCAATGTTAAAAAATTGTTGATCACCTGCTTTTTTTAGTCATCTGCTACTTTTCTCTCTCTCTCTCTCTCTTTCACCTTTTCCCGCTGCATTTATCAAAAGCTTGATGAAATTTGATGGGGGCCACGTCTGTGCACATTTCTGAATGGGGGGGGGGCGTTTGGATTGGCCCCTCTGGATCCGCCCCTGCAATAACTATTGATGAATAATGTAGGCTGTGTCAACCACGCAATTCGGTAGTAAACACCTACAACAGGCTCCGCAAATTCAAGATTCCGACGTTACGGTAAGTTCCAAAGATTGTCGCATCATGAAGTTCGCGTGAAACTAGTTAACCTTATAATTTTTTTTTAGTTTTTCAAGGTTAACAGACTCACAATCAAAATGAATCAGTGCTAAGATAATTATGTAGACTTGCACCATTTAAAAAAAATTGTGGCAAGTGATCTGGATATCTATTTTGCAATTTGATGCTATTTACACGATTATTGCTATGTTTATGGTCAGATGAAGCAACTGAATTGGATGTCTACACTGAACTTTGTAACAGGACACGACCGGATAATACTGAAGACCATCCAGAAAGTGTATACACCTCGATCATTCCACCAGATGAAATTCAGGACAAAGACTACGCTACTGTGGGATAATATAATAGGCCTAAGTCGGACAGTCTTCTACATGTGTGACAAAATAACCCAGCCTTCAGGCTTCAGTAGGCTACTGTTCTTTTCTGCACAGAATCGACAATGACCGTAATTCTACCAGCATTATTGTCAGCTAATTTAATCAGTGCACGCCGATTGTCGTACAGCGACGTAAGTAGGCCAGGTGCAAATTGCCGCGCGGCGTCTGCACAGGTGATTGTCTGGACAGCACGTGACGTCTAGACGAGCGTACGTTAATTGTACAAGAAGGGAGTGGAAGTGAAGAAGGAGAGTTGCGTGTTGAGAGCCGTTGAGATAGGCTGTAAGAGTTGTTGTTGAGTTGCGATAGAGTAGACTGATGAAGATAGTAGTCGTGTAGTTGTTATGATAACGCAAGTGTAGTCATTGTTGTGTTGTTGCTGATCGTTTTACTTTATATCGGATTTTGGAGTATAATAAGAAGAGTTAAACACGTCGTCGTTGTTGGTTAACAAAACAGTGAAAGACTGTAGATTCTTTAACCTAGCCATTTAGCTAATGAAACAGTTATCTAGGGATAGGCCTACGCTACCACGAACTTATACGAAGAAGCTTCCGAAGAGACTGAAGGTCACACGTAGAGAAGAAGAGGGAAAAGACATGTGACATTTGGTGGCAGCGGTGGGATAACGATCCAAGTTGCAGGATAACGATCCAAGTTGCAGGAGAACGATCGTAGTTACGAACGGTGGGTCTACGTGCCAAGTAGGAACGGAGGGATTCTATCCAATCAACAGACGTTGCGGAGGAACGGACGCTGTGAATTTATCGAGGAGCCGAGCACACGGGAGAAGCAACGATACATCGAGCATCCGTACGACAGTGAGAAACGACAACACAACGACTACAAGGTAGAAAAACTTGCTTGTCTATTGAAGTGTGCATAAAGAATTGAAGTCAGTCAATTGCAAACATTTGAAGAGTAGTCTACTAATTTATCGAGCATCTGTAAAGTAAAGAAGTAAGATGGAGAAACTTACGGAGAAAAAGCAAGCAAATATTAAGAAAATGTCTACTGATAGACTGATAAAACTGCTAATTGAAGCAGATCTAGACGCAGAAGAAGTCGAACAGATGTCTAGGGAAGAATTGATGAGAAATTTAGCCGAGGTTTGGGCTAAGAAAGAAGAAGAAGAAGAAGGTGCTGTCGGAGGCGTTGCGGAGAAGCCAGTGGAGAAGCCTGAGGCACCGATGTCTATAGAGGCGTTGCTACAATTCATGATGATGAGTAGACAAGAAGAGAAGCAGAAAGAAGAGCAGCGCAGACAAGAGGAGAAAGAGCGTAAACAAGAAGAAAAAGAGAAAGAAGAGCAGCGCAGACAGAAAGAGAAAGAACGTCGCCAAGAAGAGAAGGAGAAAGAAGAGCGACGGTGCCAAGAAGAGAAAGAACGTAAGCAAGAAGAGAAAGAACTGCGACAACAAGAGATAGAAAAAGCAGAAAGGATGAGACAGCAAGAGATAGATATGCAGAAGCAGCAGTTCCAGCTTCAGTTAGAACAAATGAAATTAGATCGTGACGAAGCAGAACGACGAAGGATGGAGTTAATGATAGAATACGAAAAAGCAAGAAAAAGCGATGAAGAAATACGAAAACAGCAGATCGAAGACAAAAAGGCTCGTGAGGAAGAAAAGGAAAAGATGCGTTTACAAGAACTGGAGAGAGCAGAAGAAATTCGTCAGGAAGAATTTCAAGCTGGAAAAGACAATTTGGAAAAAGCAGAAAGAGAAAGAGAAGAGCAGATGCAGTTAGAACAAAAGAAACTTGCTATCAAGGAGGCTCAACTTAAAGAAATGGCCATTGAAAAAGAAGAACGCAGAAAGCAGTTAGAACTGTTGCAGCAGAAGATAGAACAAGAAGAACTGCGGAGAATCGAAGATCAAGATCGACTGAAGAAGAGAGACGAAGATGATCGTAAGAGCCGAGAAGTGTCAGAACAGATTAGGCTCAGAGAAAGTGAGACAATGGTGTCCAAGATCAAGAAGATAGGTGACGCAATGAAGCATGTGTTACCTAAGATGCCGTATGATATGATGGAAGTGCCATTATATTTTGAGACCGTGGAGAATGCATTCAATAGCTTCGCTGTGGAAAAGCAGTACTGGGTGAAATTGTTGTTGCCATTGATGACCCCGAGAGCACGAACGGTATTGAATCGATTATCATTTGAGAATTTAGATAAATACGATGCAGTGAAAGAGCACTTGTTGAAGGAATTCAAGTTAACAGCTCGTGAGTACAGGTCAAGGTTTGCAGATGCCAAGAAGACAGCCGAAGAAACGTATACGATGTTCACGGCTAGGCTGAAGAACCTGTTGAATTATTATGTCCGAAGTAGACGAGTGGACAAAGACTACGAGAAGCTGTTTGATTTGTTAGTGGCGGATAAGCTGAAAGAATGTTTACCACCAGGTCCACTGCAGTTTGTCTTAGCAAAAGAGGGCACAGAATGCTTGGAAGCTAGTAATGTTGCAGATCTCGCAGATATACATGTAAACAATCGGATTGGTGTGATGTTCCAAGACAAACCGAAATTTGAAGCATGGGACAATAGTCCAAAGCAACCCAAGTGGAACAAGGATAGCAAAGACACCGGAAGCCAAGCCAAGAGTAATGATGCAAAGAAAGATGATTATTCTGGAAAGCAGTGGTCGCAAGATAAACAACAGTCAACGTGGGACAGACAAGCCTACAATCGAACTCCGCCGCTGGGACGCCCAACAGAAAGTAATGCATCTTACACGCCGTACAACAAGTGGGAGAACAAGGAGCAAAGAAGTTTTATCAAGAAGCGTTGCCACAATTGCAATTCTGATAAACACCTAATAAAACATTGCCAAGCACCAGGAGCGGCAAATCTGAGGAAGAACTTTAGCAGAAGTGCAGAAAATCTTCGAGTAAACCAGATACAAGTGATAAATGCACCTCCTGGTTGGGAAGAACAATGCAACCAAGAAACAGAAGTAAAGTCAGTGATGAAGTGTACGCCGCAGTTCACCATACAGAAAGAAGCGATAAAGACTACTTCCATTGCAGAAATTTGTCGAGAAACAAAAAGTAAAGAGGAGTGTCAACGCATAAAGAAGATATCGTTGCAGCATGTAAATGTGGAGATACGTGGGACTGATGGGCAGCCTGTGCAAGTCGAGGCGTTGATTGACTCGGGGACCGAGATACCAGTAATCAACGAGGAACTACTGAAAGGAACGACAGTAGAAGAAATCGGCAGAGTTCATTTGCAATGTGTAGCTGGAGAGCCGATTCCAGCTAAGTTGGTGAAAATCGAAGTGCGGATGAGCGGTCGTAACGAAGGAACAGCTACAGAGGACAGGACAATAAATATCGCGCCATATTTAACTTTAGTGTGTGCCAGCATTTCAGCAGAACTGTGTAAAGAAAATCCAGAAAAGTTCCTGCTACATCCAGAGATAATTGCAGAACTGAAAGAGGTTCCACCAATCAGTATATTGCAAGGAGAGCTACAAGCGAATGTGACTACAAGAGCACAAAGTCGGAGAGCAGAAGTCGAAGACGGAGAAGATGAAACGATAAACGAAAGTTCGCAAGAAGATGACACGGAAAGCGAAGATGAACTCAGCATCCAAGATGACGAAAGAACAACATCTGAGAACAATGAAACTGAAGAAGAGATGGCTGCATGTGAACGAAATGATAGTGAAGATTCCGGAAGCGACGCTGAACTGGAGACAAGTATGAGGGACTTGTTCACAGAGAATTCGAACGATGAAAGACAGCTGGAAGATGCGAAGAAATTCGAGGAGCAGCAGAGAAATGACGAGTCACTGAAATCGTGGTGGAGGATCGCTGAAGACCAAGGATCAGAGTTTAGCGTGGTGAATGGATTGCTGTATAAGAAGCATCAAATGCTGGATCAGCTTGTGTATCAGTTGGTGTTACCGAAAGAGAGAAGAATTCAAGTAATGGAATTAGCTCACGAGTCAGTATTTGGCGGACACTTGGGAGAAGAGAAGACACGAGAGAGAATCAAGTTGTCCTTTGTCTGGCCAAAGATGCGTCGAGACGTGGTGAAATTTTGTAAGTCCTGTGAGAAGTGTCAGCTGAAGGCACGAAGTTTGGTGATGGATCGAGTGCCGATTACACCAATTCCAAGGGAAGATGTGCCATTCCGACGGATGACTATGGACGTGGTAGGCCCAATAGAACCGAAGTCAGCAGCTGGGCATAAGTATTGCTTGTGCATAGTGGATTCATGTACAAGATGGCCGACAATCTTTTTGCTGAAGTCATTGACTGCTAAGGCTGTGTGCGAAGCTTTGATGAAGCTATTCATTGACGTGGGGGTGCCGTCTGTGATCACCAGCGACAGAGGCACAAATTTTACAGCCAGTCTCACAAGAGAATTTTTGAAATCGATGGGATGCTGTCCACGATTCGATTCACCAGGGCATCCTGAGGCAGCTGGATTAGTTGAGAGATGAAATCAGACGTTCAAGAAGATGGTGCATCATGTCATTGTGGAAAATCCAAGACAGTGGCATAAAATCATTCCGTTTACCGTATGGGCATTGAGAGAAGTTCCCAACGCAACGACAGGAGTGGCACCATATCTGCTGGTGTATGGAAAAATGCCAAGAGGACCATTAACTATCTTAAAGGAAAGCTGGACCAAAGAAATAAATCTACCGCCAAACATTGGAGTACAACCAGCAAAGTACCTGAAGAACTTAAGAGCAGACATGGAGAAAGCTTTGATATTTGCTGAGAATTGTGCAGAGGAAAAGCAAAAACAATACGCCAGTCAATACAACAAGAGGGCCAAGGATAAAGAATTCGAACCAGGAGAAAACGTCATCGTCCTGTATCCAACGTCAACCAATAAATTGATCTCACGATGGCATGGTCCATGTACAGTGCTACAAAGAAGATCCAAGTATTCGTATCTGGTGGACATGAATGAAAACGGCCGACGAATCGTCCATGCCAACAAAATGAGGAAGTTCATCGCAAGAACATTATCGTGTGGTCTCATCGTGGAAGAGGACGACGAATTCGGATCAGTGGTAGAGCTACCATTGAAAGAAGACCATGCAGAGACGACACAGAAATCGCTGCAATTGGACTATGAACAGATCGGACATCTTACGAGCGAGCAACAGAAACAGCTACTGGATGTACTGAACCGATATGCAGACAGATTTTCGGACAAACCTGGATTATGTACATTGGTAGAACACGAAGTGGTGCTGAGACCGGACTTTCGAGAGAAGGAGTTCACGGCTTATCGAATACCGTTGATATACCGCGCAGAAGTGGACAAACAAATACAAGAGATGCTGAAAGCAAACATCATTCAGCCGTCGTCGAGCAGAATGGCAAGTCCGCTGGTCATCGTCAAGAAGAAGGACGGATCCTTGAGACTCGCGTGCGACTACAGGTACGTGAATTCATATACTGAAAATTGTCGATACCCCATGCCGATCGTCAACGATGTGCTGAGCAAAGTCGGGAAATCCAAGTTTATTTCCGTCTTGGACTGTCGCAGTGCTTACTGGACTTGTCCGGTGAAGAAATCCGACCAATGGAAAACCGCATTCGTTACCCATAGTGGACTGTACGAATTTACACGTGTCCCTTTTGGAATGATTAACTCTGGACGGACTTTTGTAAAAGCCATAAACATGATTTTGCAACCGATTAATGCATTTACTGAACCCTATGTTGATGACATTGCAGTCCATTCTGATGATTGGAACATTCATTTGAAACATTTAGAATTGTTTTTGAAACAAATAAGACTGCATAATGTAACTTTGAACTTGAAGAAATGTGTGTTTGGTAAGAGTGAGGTGAAATTCATCGGTCACCTCATTGGTTCAGGGAAGAAGATGATGAATCCAGATAGGATTGACAGTTTGATTAATTTAAAAAACCCTGAAACGAAGAAGCAAGTGAAGCAAATGTTAGGATTCTTTGGTTTCTACAGACAATTTATTTGTAATTTTGCTGAGATTGCTAAACCATTGACAGATTTAACTAGCAAGCAGACACCTGAGAACATTATTTGGACTGAGGACCACCAGAAATCTTTTGATTCTCTTAAAGAAATTGTTTTATCGAATGTTATTCTGTACATGTTCGAGGTTGGCAAACCATTTAATTTGTACTGTGATAGCAGTGATTTTGCTGTGGGGGCTGTGCTGTCACAAGTGGACGATGAGGGGATAGAACGTCCCGTTTCATTTATCAGCCAGAAGCTGACAGATACCCAGAGGAGATGGGCGACGATTGAGAAGGAAGCCTATGCAATCATATGGGCTTTAAACAAATTGAAAGAAATCATTATTGGTTCCAAGATTAATGTGTTCACTGATCATAATCCTTTAGTTTATTTGACTGAGTCAATGTCGAAGTCTGCTAAGTTAGTCAGATGGTCTTTATCATTGCAAAATTTTGACATTCTGTTGAACTATAAGAAAGGAAAGTTGAATGTAGTAGCAGACTGCTTATCGAGATTGTAGTATAAGGTATTTTGTGATTGCATTTAGTATAAGAATTGTTTGTATTTAGTTTAAGCATTATACGTTCGCTAATTTTTAAGATTAATTAGCTCTCTTCAAAAGAAAGGAAGGAGGTAATGTCAGCTAATTTAATCAGTGCACGCCGATTGTCGTACAGCGACGTAAGTAGGCCAGGTGCAAATTGCCGCGCGGCGTCTGCACAGGTGATTGTCTGGACAGCACGTGACGTCTAGACGAGCGTACGTTAATTGTACAAGAAGGGAGTGGAAGTGAAGAAGGAGAGTTGCGTGTTGAGAGCCGTTGAGATAGGCTGTAAGAGTTGTTGTTGAGTTGCGATAGAGTAGACTGATGAAGATAGTAGTCGTGTAGTTGTTATGATAACGCAAGTGTAGTCATTGTTGTGTTGTTGCTGATCGTTTTACTTTATATCGGATTTTGGAGTATAATAAGAAGAGTTAAACACGTCGTCGTTGTTGGTTAACAAAACAGTGAAAGACTGTAGATTCTTTAACCTAGCCATTTAGCTAATGAAACAGTTATCTAGGGATAGGCCTACGCTACCACGAACTTATACGAAGAAGCTTCCGAAGAGACTGAAGGTCACACGTAGAGAAGAAGAGGGAAAAGACATGTGACAATTATATTTGGCATAGGCTACATCGTTAACTATATCGCGGACAACTGTACATGCTAATCAATTTAAATATAAGGATGTTGACGTAAACTCTTCTGCAATAATGACATAAGCATAATTGGCTGATAACGCGTCATAAAATCCCGCTGACCAGTGTTCTGCCGTGCTAAACAAAAAGACAGTCTAAAACTCAAGATTTTCTGTTTTTGAGTTAGCACTTGTTTTCACATCTAGCCAACATGTTCTATCATACCTGGAAGCAAGGAAACGGTATCTGTCCGGGAACATGGAAAAAAAGTGGAAATGAAATTCACAGTAACTCAAATGAGGGGTAGTCGTGCTAAGCAAAAACGCAGTAACTTGAGTTACTGTCTTCTTGCTTAGTATTCTATGTATATTGATCGCCGACCGATTTACAGATATTTCAATATCTCGGCTTCCAAATCTCATAGAATCGTCATCTTGGTGTCAAAACATACACATTCAAGGTCAAGGAGTCCAATAGGGGTCATCTAAAAGTTTCTCCGTGGGTCTGAGTGGCGGCCATTTTCCAAAATGGCGCTCAAAATATGGATTTTTCAGTTTCTCAGCTTCCAATTCACTTACAAACGTCATCTTGGTGTCAAAACATGCACATTCAGGGTCACGGATTCCAGTGGAGCCATCCGAATTTTCCAAGTGGCCACAATGGCGACCATTTTCCAAAATGGCCGATCAAAAAAGACGGATTTGTCAATATCTTTGCTTTCAGTTCACTTGGAATCGTCATCTTGGTGTCAAAACATACGCATTTAAGAGCGCAAATCCAAATAAGACTAAAAAAAGTTCCCCATTCTCTCAATGGCAGCCATTTTCCAAAATGGCGACCAAAATTTGAATGTTTCAATATCATGGACTCCTATTCACTTAGAATCGTCTTATTGGTATCTAAACATACATATTTATAGGCATGTATTTCAATAGTGCCATAAAAATTCCATCCACGGCCTCAATGGCAGTCATTTTCCAAAATGGCGGACCAAAAAAGAAAAAAATGAAAAATTCTGTTTTTGTCGGCCATTTTGTAAAATGACCGCCATTGAGGCAATGGCGAAAATCTGTCATACATCTATTGAAAACCTGCCTTAAGCATGTTTTTTCAGACACCAAGACGATAATTCTAAGTGATTTAAGTGCGGAGAAATTGAAAAATCAATTTTGGTCCGCCATTTTCAAAAATGGCCGCCTTTGAGGCCGTGGGGGAAAATTTTGACAGCACTATTGGAATCCTGGCCTACAAATATGTATGTTTTGATACCAAGATGACTCTTATAAGTGAAATACAAGCTGAGATATTTAAAAATCTGTAAATCCGTCGGCCATTTTGGAAAATGGCTGCCATTGGGGTCAGTGGGCAAATCTGAAATGGCCCTATGGCCAAATATTTTTCTGAGAACATGTTCGTTGTGTATACCAAATTTCATGTTTGTATCACAAAGAGAACAATTATTTTTAACCATCCCGCTCTACCATATGATGAGTTACTGCGTTCTTGCTTAGCATCAAACCGATGTTCAATTCTTCGATACTAAGCAAAAAAACAGTATCTCATTTTTATACAATTTTTACACAAATTTCACAAAAAATGAGTTTAGTTCCAAAATTCAGTAGTTTATATATAACTGCTTGCAAAAATTCAGAAAGATTCTAGCTTTATTTCTGGTTGAATTAAACCGATTTCTTCTTTATCGTTTTACGCAAAATCGTCTTTTTTGGGTTACTGTCTTTTTGCTTAGCACGGCAGTGTTGCCACTGAGGTTTCTGAAATAAACCCAGATTTCCTTCTGAAAAAACCCTGAAAAACCAGACTATTCATTATAAGCGATTTTAGGCCTCTTTGTTCAAATTAGGTTGGTTTTTTGCTTGTTCGGATAAGGATTAACCAACTGTTCGTCAAGTGAGTCTAATAAAATGTAATTACAACTTTAAAAATATCAATTGTCAAAGTTGTCAAAGACTCGGCATCCATATCGACAAAGTTGAAATAGATATAGGCCAATTCGTGTGCTCATGCGCAGCGGGTCGAGACCACCAGAACTGTAAACATGGCTTAAGTTTACGAAGTTTTAAAGTTGTCCGAAGGTTCCGGCCATCACCAATCCAAAGTTCTAACCACCTAGAACATTAATTAAAATAAAAAATACTCTGCAACAACGTTACTAGACCACATCCTTGACCTGACCTATATTAATGTCATAGATGTCAACCGACCTATATTGAGATGTCAAAATGGCTTATTTCTGTGCAGAGCTAAATTTGTGCATCACCAGGTTATAAATTATTCGTGTATTGACAACTTGAGACCTTGAATGTGTTTTTAAATTAAAATTAGTGGAACCAAAATTACATGTATGTATCACAACCATTTTATAATGAATTTCACAGAATATTCGTGTGTTTTAATACAAAAATGGTCAACTCACCAAAATAAACCCAGATTTTGCTATAAAAAAACCCAGAAACCCAGACGAAGGCCAAAGAACCCAGATTTTGTGGAAAAAACCCAGCTGTGGCATCACTGCCGCTGACATGATTGTATTTATAAATTGTCATATACATGTAATAATAATAATAATAATTTAATTTGCCAGGCTGTCAATATTGTACATAACTTTATGCGGCACATTAACTTGCTATGCCGCATTGCCGCAGTTGCTACTACCAATAATTGCGTCAGCTTAGAGTTGTGCTCCGCTCGTTAACCTTCAATGCTGCCTTAACGCTAATCCACTCTACGCCACTGTGTTCTTTCGTGTTGTAGTCAATCAATCAATCACTCATTGCGACATCGAACTTAATATTTTTCAGTGGCGTAGCTGCCATAATTATGTGCAATGTGTGCAAGGCACACGGGCCCGCGACCTTCAGGGACCCACAGATATTGATGAATTATTAATCTAATTCAATTAGCAATTCACATTATTTTGTGACAGAACAGTTTTTCGTAAACACACTGACTTCAGGCTACTTCGTTACTTTACTAAGACAATTATAGACTAACAATAATAATAATTTATAAATAATAATAATAAAAAAATCTTGGGTTAGACAATGATCAAAGTGGAATTGTGCTCTGAAGAGGTGAAAAGAAAACTTAGCTACGCGACTCTAAGATGGACTAGCGAGGGTTGAACCACCTCAAACCCCCGACATTTCTTACCCTGGCTTTGGGGCAGATGTCAGGTCACTGAGCAATCCTACCTTCCATGTCCTGCAAGTGACCGGAATACACGACCATGCCTGCCACAAGATGAGGTTCGTGTGGTGCACCGAATAATTAAATGCACTATACATTGGTTTTAAGTATGCTGCTGTAGGCAATCTACTAGTACATTACGATTGCGTTTTGTCATGCGTTCACTGTTCAGCAAGCACAGCCAGTTGGCGTTGCACAGTTTGTAACAGAAATAAATGATGGTTATAATAATAATAATAATAATAATAATAGACTATAGTCTATAGACAGTTTGTACTATCAATAGCATAATAAATTATGGTGTGATATTTATATGTCCGTCTATCTGCCACGTTCGTGTAGAAATAGGCCTATGGTACCGGTAATTAAACGGTGCACCACACGAACCTCATCTTGTGGCAGGCATGATCGTGTATTCCGGTCACTTGCAGGACATGGAAGGTAGGATTGCTCAGTGACCTGACATCTGCCCCAAAGCCAGGGTAAGAAATGTCGGGGGTTTGAGGTGGTTCAACCCTCGCTAGTCCATCTTAGAGTCGCGTAGCTAAGTTTTCTTTTCACCTCTTCAGAGCACAATTCCACTTTGATCATTGTCTAACCCAAGATTTTTTTTGTAATTCGCATGCTGCTCTCAACACCTCCCAGCGCTCAACCCCAAAATCAGGGAGACACCAAATTGAGCACGTGTGTATCAGGGTCCAAGGGAATCACGTAGCCCTATTTGCGCCATATTTGCTTTGCAGGAGATATTGCTAAACCTATTTTTCAGTAGGCGTGCTATGACAAATTGATGATTGTGCTGGTTTTTGGTGTGCAGATTTCTAATCATAGACCAGAATTAACAGAGGAATGACATTTTTGCTTAATAAAATGCTATAAAGAAAACTCTATGATGCCATGACAATAATTGTTTTAAATAGGCTTATTAACCCATTAGTGCCTGACTTTTTTTTTCTTCATGAAAGTGTGAAAATATTTTAATTTCTACCTAATGAAAATCAGTGTCAAACACCATTCAGCCTAAAATTTGTTTCTTATATTTATTAGCGATTTTTTCTTACCGTCCCCGTTTTGGGGACGCTAGGCACAAGTGCCCCCGTGAACTTTTCCAGGCTGGCATTGATCAACTGTGAAGGTTTCATATATATTTTAACTATTTAATCATGAAAATAAGCATACCTGTTGCTAAATAAGTCAAGTTGCACATATAAAACTCATTGTTTGCTATAAATTATTATGAAAAATTTCAAATAATCAAGAAAAACTGTCAAATCTATGAAGTTTTCACCATTTTTGCCTTGCTTTTAGACAGCAGCAACCCCAGCGACACTGTATTCTATACTAGACTGGAAGAATTGATTTGTTTGTATGTTTGTATTGTATGCGTACTTGTTATATCGTCCCTTCAAGCTCACTACTCAGAGGCGCTCCCGACTACAGCGCGGACACTGCAACGGAGTTTCACGCCGAAGAGCTTAGCAATTGCGAGTGAAGGACTTTGCCAAGGTCCTTACTTGGCGACTGGAGGTGGGTTCAAACCTGCAACCCCCAGCTTGCATTGCGACACGGTATCCGGACATTACCCCCGGCCAATTACTCCCTGCCATTACCACCCTGCCATTACCTCCCGACCATTACCACCCGTAGGACATTACCCCCCGCCATTACATCCCGTCTGTTTACGTGTAGGTCCAGTGTATGTATGTATCTTTGTATGTATCATTTGTTTGTATGTGCACTTGTCATAGCGCCCCTTCAAGCTATCGCTACTCAGAGGCGCTCCCGAATGCAGAGCGGACACTGCATCGGAGTTTCACGCCGAATCGCTGAGCATTTGTGAGTGAACGACTTGCCCAAGGTCCTTACGCGGCGAGATGGATTCGAACCTTCCGGCTTCAAGGCAACGACGCCACCACTTCACCACCACGCCCCTCATACTTACATACATACATACATACACACGTGGGGCGCGGTGGTGTAGTGGTGGAGTCGTTGCCTTGGAGCCGGAAGGTTCGAGGTTCGAATCCACCTCCCCGCGTAAGGACCTTCGGCAAGTCCTTCACTCGCAATTGCTCAGCGCTTCGGCGCGAAACTCCGATGCAGTGTCCGCTCTGCATTCGGGAGCGCCTCTGAGTAGCGATAGCTTGAAGGGGCGCTATAACAAGTGCACATACAAACAAATAATACATATATACATACATACATACATACATACATACATACATACATACATACATACATACATACATACATACATACATACACTGGGCCCAAATGTAAACAGACGGGATGTAATGGCGGGGTAATGTCCTACGGGTGGTAATGGTCGGGAGGTAATGGCAGGGTGGTAATGGCAGGGAGTAATGGACCGGGGGTAATGTCCGGATACCGTGTCGCAATGCAAGCTGGGGGTTGCAGGTTCGAACCCACCTCCAGTCGCCAAGTAAGGACCTTGGCAAAGTCCTTCACTCGCAATTGCTAAGCTCTTCGGCGTGAAACTCCGTTGCAGTGTCCGCGCTGTAGTCGGGAGCGCCTCTGAGTAGTGAGCTTGAAGGGACGATATAACAAGTACGCATACAATACAAACATACAAACAAATCAATTCTTCCAGTCTAGTATAGAATACAGTGTCGCTGGCGTTGCTGCTGTCTAAAAGCAAGGCAAAAACAGTGAAAACTTCATAAATTTGACAGTTTTTCTTGATTATTTGAAATTTTTCATGACAATGTATAGCAAACAATGAGTTTTATACGTGCAATTTGACTTATTTAGCAACAGGTATGCTTATTTTCATGATTAAATAGTTAAAATATATATGAAACCTTCACAGTTGATCAATGCCAGCCTGGAAAAGTTCACGTGGGCACTTGTGCCTAGCGTCCCCGAAATGGGGACGGTCTTTACGAGCATAGTAAAAATATTAACCAAAGATGAATCAATTTTTTCAAAATTTATACAGGTTGCTAACAGCACAAAAAACATGGGTATATATTCACATTTTCGATTGCAGCAGGTTTTTGTCCGATCATATAATTTTATATTGATAACTTTTAAAAAATTAAAAAAATTGGAAAATCGAAATAAAAATCTATCTGGCATATGCAAAAACAAAACAAAATCTGCCTTATTATATCTTATTTGAAAGATAATTTAGTACACTGTCGGCCCCAATCGCTGGCAACACTGAGTATTGCTTGATATAAAAAATATCTCTTTCCAAAGAGGTGTCCCCGTTTTGGGGACGCTAGGCACTAATGGGTTAATAGAGCTGCCAAATAATAAGTGGATAAATCTGCAAAGTGGTCACATTCAACAGGTCATATCCCTCTAACTACTCATGCGGACAACCCTCTCTGACGCTACGCAACAATCGTGTATAATCTGGTGCCCTGCTCTTGACCTTCGAGTGGAACTTTAGAAGTTTAGAGATTGCGATAAAAATCATGGCTGTACACAAAGGTACACGCTGGTATACAGCGTATACTCACCTCCGGGGGGAAACCGCAGCGTATGTATACTCACCTCCCGAAAACCAGGGCATACGCTTGTATGCCTCCCTCCCGCTCTCCGCTCGCTTCCCCGTGACTCTGCTGGCTCTTTCTATTGTCTTCTTAAGATTTTTCTTTTTGGCCAGGCCTGGGTTGAGAGCGCCTCTGAGTAGAGATCTTGAATGGACGCTATATAAATTTATGTGATTGATTGTAAAATGCAGGGTACACGGGAACACGCTAGTAAATCAGGGTGCACAGTATTTTCGAAGCGAATGACTAAAAAAGGTCAACTTTTAAGGACGGGAAAATCTAGGAAATTTCCCGAAGAGTTTTGTCGGATGACTACTAAAAAAGGTCGTCAGAAATTTCGAGCCCAAGAAAAGTGGGTTTTCTCCCGGTCAGCGGGTACTCACCTCAAAATTTAGCAGTAGGCCTACAGCCCTGGAATACGAGAATCAGGATGTAATATTGCAGTTTTGTTACATCAAAGTTTTGTGGGAATTGACATAACTGGCAGAGTAATGCTAGTTATTAATTTTGCAGTACAACAGTTAGCGGATGCAATTATTGAAGCGTTAGCCAGTGATAATTATTCCATATGCCTTTAAACAATGAGTTTTGGATAATATTAGTCTACTTCCTAGTTACGGTACAGAGAACACAAACTTTTCTTTGATTTCAGACATAAATTCCTATTTTAGCTTATTATTCAGCCATTCAGCTGAGGTAAGCGTCTGACTCTTATTATAGGACTAGGGCCTAATAATTGTGTATTTTTTAGGTTTGCTGTAGATTTGAACTTTTCTTTATCATAATAAATATTATAAACGTGAAAAGTGGCTACTGCCATGCCACAATTATGTTTTTGAAGCGGTATGCAGCATAGTGAGACAATGCAAACTTTGTGGCTATGTCATAATGATAAGAGTGGTAATTGAAGTTGATAGTAAAAAGGCGTTTTCTGAACAAGGAAACACAGCTGTAAAACTTGTCAAACTACATGTATTTGAACAATCATTTAGAACCGTCTGAAAAAATTGAGAGGTTCCGCCTAATCTATAAACTCTCATAAAAGTCATACACTCATGTGCATGACAAATTTTGATAAAGAGGGAAAGAACAATAGCCTAATTGGAAGAGATGGTGTAGCCTAAGGATGTCTAGATGCTTATCTGAGGCGTCAACGATAATTTTTGGGGCGAGGAAAAATGAGTTGAGAGAATATGCTTAGCTTACACACAGCTCTTGCTGTTTCGATAATATATTTATTACAGATATTTTATTTCTGATATAAAATATTTTAATTTCTTGTGTATTTGAGTGGCCATTGTAATTGTAACGAAATATTTGTATTTCGCCATTTCAAGAGCAAACTATTAGGGGTCTGTCTGTGCTAGCCCGCATGACGTTAGCTTCATAAAGTATCGTAAAGGACTGGACATGACTGTGTCATCCAGCCAAACAAAATGATATTGAAGTTACTCTTCAACATTTTGTTCTACAATGGTTTATGTTGATCCCTTTCATTTTGATGTTAGCCTACTTAGGTTATGGTCATAATGCCTGGAGTAGGTTTACTTTTTTGCAGAGTAGGCCTATAAAACGTTCATATAGGCTAGTTGCAAACAATGCCCAAGTAGGCTAGGCCTAATTTCAACTCAATGATCATTGCTCATGTAGGCCTGTAACGTACGCAGTTAGGGAAGGGTGATGGGGTATTGGTGATTTTGCGTACGGGTTCCCTGGCTGCGAGTCTTGACGAAATGTGTACGTAGGCTACGCAAAATTAATGTCTAGTTGTTGTTTCCATATATATCTGCCTATTTATAATAATTCCGTATTATGCTACAGTTGTCCAATGGCATTTTTACTAAATTGTAATTAAATTCTGTTCAGATCCACAAGGGTAAACCACAACATTTTTAGTGGGAGAAACGTTTAGCAGATTGTTGTCTTATTTTATATAGGAGTGGAATAGTATCACGTCTTTGACTAATTCTGAGTGCACTGTAATAGTAGGTCTCCAGCCCTACTGTAACCAGATCCCAATTTCTCAATGCGTTAGCTTTCAGATGTCATCCAGTGACAGGCAGTTAAGTCAGGAAATAAAGTTACTTGTAAAACGAGACATAAAAATGCAAGAAATACAAATCATGCCTTGTTATGAGGAAATGCATTTTATAAACCTTGTCCAACCCGATATTAAAGCTTTTAATGAAATACGTTAAGACAATCAATTGTTGGCATATTGTAGGCCTAACTTCAGGGACGTTTATTATAATTTAAACAAATTACAGTGCATTTTCAGCTGTACTTACTTGTCTTTTGGCTTTCTTTAGTTGGACTGAATATCATGGATGTTGTACTGAAAAACTGGATTTTTCCTCTGTCTTTCGTAGCCGTTTGCAGCGTTTTCTTCGCCAAAGGTGTAGGTAGGTATGAACAACACTGTGTCTGAAAATTGACTGAGTATTGAGTAGGCTATCATTCATGCAAAGTAAACCATTGAAAGTTCCAAAAATGTTAGTAGTACCTGGCGTCCACCAATATTTCAGAACCTTTACCACATTTTATTAGTTGATGCCAAACTACCAGCTGCAAGTGGTGGAATAGTAGGGACTATATCCTTAATTGATTTCTCCGTCAATTGAATGACCATTCCAAAGGTGCAATTTGGTGGAAAAGGTGAAAAAAAATTATCCACCAGTAGCCTAACTTTATTGGCGGCATGCAGATTTAAAACAAGAAAAACATTACGGTGCAAAAAGTTTTTTTAAAATTTCCTAACAGCTAAAAACTGACAACTGGTCGAGAATTATTGTCGGGAAGTGAATTTTTCATATTCCAGCAGAACAGGTGCTCCTGCTCATCGAGTCAAACAAACTGTTGGTGTGCTTTCAAGAGAAACTCCAGAGTTCATTTCACCAACTCTTTTGCCCCCCGCCCCAATAGCTCTGATCTTAATCCACTGGACTACAAGATATGAAACGTCCTTCAAAAACGCGTTTATCAAACGCGCATACATGACGTTGAACACTTCAAACAGCGAATTGTGGAAGAATGAAATCTTTTGATCAAGGAATTGTTGAATTTGTTGACAATGCAGTCAATGAATGGCGAAAACGCCTTAGAGCGTGCATTCGAGCTAATGGAGAATATTTTGAACATCAGCATTGAAGAACAGCAATTATTGTTGCAAACAATCATTTCCTATCTTTTACAAACAAAAAGAGTATCAGTTCATTTGGGACACCGTGTATATTCGTGGTTTTTTGGAGAACATGGTCGCCTTTGGTCGGTCGTCATAACGTGATCGCCAATAGAGCAGCGAATAAAGCCCAGTCAACGTTTTTGAGGATAAGTCGTGTTATGAAGTCGACCATTAGTAGACACAGACAATTTGAACGAAAGCACCAAATGGTGTCTCCCATGTGGAACAATACTTAGTATGCTCTCTTATTATTAATATAAATTAAGCTTATATGATAATTTGTTAGCTATTGCTGAACTTACATCAAGACCTTGCTATAGATTACAGAACAATCTATGTGAGACATATTTTATAATAGCTCTCCTTACAGATAAATGCAGACGCGTTTCCAACCCAGGCAAGGCTAATTAGAAAAGTCTTGAGTAAATTATAAAAACTTTAAAAGAGTTACAAATGTCCCGCGAAAGGGAACGCATGCCAAAGGGAGGCTATTACATGACATTGTACCAACAGAGGGAACAATAAGAGAGAAAACCATATTCCGTCTGATGTCTGTGCGTGCTTGTGGGACCAAAAAATCATCTCTAGAGGCCAAGCGCAGAGAACTTACAGCGGCCGGAGGCTGAGCAAATCAACGTTAAGGAGTTTTCGAAGACAGATAGGTCTCAGGCGCAATGCTCAGGACACAACGCTTGACGATGGAGGTTACCCTATTATGGGTGTGTCGTAGGCTACGTGGAGCCACCGGAGTACTGTATTATACAGTATAGGCCTACTGAGTATAGGACATCCCGCATGTAAACGAAGATTACGACTAAATTTAGGGGCACGGTCAATCAAACGAACAGACGGCCGCTGAACTATCGGCAGTTTCGCTATGTATGTATGTGCATTGTGCATTGTGCACTTGTTATAGCGCCCCTTCCAGATTTAGCCTATATTCACAAGCGCTCCCGGCTACAGCGCGAAAACTGAATCGGAGTTTCACGACGAAGCGTATTATTCATTACATCATGTTTACCCAATCTTCTGCAAATGAGGTATCAGTCAAATAAATGTGCTTACTGAATGCACTTCCGATAAGACAAAACAAACTTCACGCATATACCATTTTAGAATGTTTCTGTTGTTCTAGAATCTTCAGCTGATACTTACTTAGGATGTTATGATGCAGTTGGAGATGAGAAAATGTTTGACCTCGAATCAATGATTACCTGGAGCAGTTCAGCATCAGATGGATGTAGAGAGAGATGTAGACGAGATCTTATTTATTCATTTGCTGGAATATATGTTGGTATTCTTTTTTCAATTCATAAGAATTACAATTAACATTCCTAGAATAGGGCGCAATGAGTAAAGTAGTAAAGTCCTATCCCGTTCCACGAGGAACATAGGGAGGCGCTCATCTCCTTTTCCATAGCCCTGAGCCAGCAATGGACGAATCCCAAGGTCCTGGACACGGGGCCAGTGTATCGCAGGACTTGCTGTTCACTTCCCAGCTTACGCCGGTACCAAATTATACTGCTTGGTGACAGAGGCACGTGTGCGTAAACAACTTGCCCAAGGTCGTTACCGGGAGTCGAACCCGCAACCTTCCGCTCCGTGAGCGGACGCGATACCGGTCCGCCACCAGGTCGCAATGAAGTAAACAAATTATTTAAAACCGCAGTTAGGTTAACTTGGAATTCCGGACGTAGGAGTTTAGTTTCTTGGTTCAAAATGACGCGTGACAACTATCATCTTTACGATATACAGAGTGGGCCAAAAAAGACCCCCTTAAGATTGTTGCAAACATTTTGACCAAAAATAAGAATTTCGAAATGAAATTTTACAGTCTTAAAGACAATTCATATTTACACCAGATGGTCAGATTTCATTAACACTATTTCAAACAGAACAAAAGTTACACCCCTTTTAGTGAAGTCACCCAACGTTTTTTGACGATTCAAAAACCCGACGCAACAAAAAGTTTTAAAAAATCAATTCAATTATTCTGGCCAATATCTTGGCCAGAAGTAAAAATGACAAAATGAAATTTTGCACGCTTAACGACAATTTATATCTACACATGGTGGCCAGATTTCATCAAAATAGTTCAAACAGAACAAAAGTTATATTACTTTTAATGAGGCCACCCCCCCCGTTTTTGACGATTCAAAGACGTAAGCCTAACGCAACAAAAAGTAGCAAAGCACGATTTTATTAAGTCTGATCTCAAATAGTTGTTATCATATAGCCTTAATATTGCCAGATGATATTACTATTTTTTTTAAAAACAAGATACCAGCGTAGCTGCACGTCACTGAGAAGACACTTATTAACAAAATGGCAATCAAATTGGTAAAAATAAGGAATCTGCCAGATTAATCAACAGGGCCATCAAGAACTTTGCAAAGATACTCAAAAGAAGTTTTGGCACTGGTTGTGGGCACATTGAACACAAGTTGTGAAGCACTACCAAGTAGTTCTAACAACTACTGTGTTTATATCTACATAGTGCAGGCATAATTTATCCAGTACCGGAATATAAAATCTTGTTCTTCATAGCAGTCTGCCGCTAGGTGGCAGCGCAATGTGGCACAGCTGCCGTTTTCAGCTGGAAAAGTCACAAGAGCAAAAGTCTTCTTTGTTTTATTCAAAAGAAGCGTGCGAAAAAAGTAGACTGGGTTTTGTTTACCCCCCCCCCGGCTACCCTATAAGGGCTTAGCAGCATTCAACCTGTTACCTACTTTAATGGTAGAATAAGAAGTAGGGCTGTTGTTCGATTAAAAGTCTTAATCGAAATGAATCGCAAGATTAATTTTTTTAATCGCAATTAACTGCAAATTAATCGCAATACATTTCTTTCAAATATATTAATCTTATTATTTTCTAAGGACCTCTGAAGCATAAAATGTTAATGTCTGAATGCATTCTTTCTATTGCAATCATATTCAATAACCTTTGGAATAGGCCTATTGAATTTCTGCGTTTAGTTTATTGAACAGTTTTGTATGACAGACAAAATTTAAACACTGTTCAAATCATCAACTGCTCAAAATCCATAAATGTTTCATTTTAGCCACCTTTAATTAAAATGATTAAGGCCTAAATGTGAACATTAAACAACCTATTTCTGACTAGGCCCTATCAAAATTAATTATTTGTTCAGTCAATTTTATATAGGCAGACCAGTTTATTTAGATTGGTCGGTTCAAGGGATGCTCTTATTAATTAACAATAGTAGGTCTACTATTATTTTAACCTTATTATTTAGTCACAATTTTTCACAAGAGGTTGCGGTTCTTGCCAAACCTCGTCTCAGTTGTCCTTCTGTAAACATTTATCATTTGAAAACCTGGATCCATTGGTCTTGACATCTCCTGGAGTTCAACCAATTTAGTCTGACGGGGTGAGGAAACAACCTTAGTGGACTATGCGATGCGGCCGATGTCGACGGCTCATCGTTAGCGTTTAGCGCATGTTTTGGTTCGCATGCAGGCGGTAATTGAGTAAAGAATTGCTACGACAATACTAAAAAATTTGTAGTATTTGCCAAAGAATGTATCACTAGTTTTCAGTATGAGCCTTCTGTTTAAAACGCATTTTTCTGCTTCTAATTGAATTTTAATTAGATCTAATTAACGCGAACGTGAAAAAGTGTAATCGCAATTTTTTTACGCGTTAATCGCACGCGTTAACGCGGTTAATTCAACAGCCCTAATAAGACGTTTTGGTGCTTTAGGTTGTGTGCAATATGGCAGTGTATTTCAAATGTTCGCCGTGTAACCTGGTGTCTTTATCACTTGAGTGCCCAAAGTATTTTTTGGTACACGAAGGCCCAAGGGGGGGGGGGTCCGCGCGGACTCCAGCGTTTTCATGCTAATTTCTTGAGAAGGGTTTGGAATATCGTAAAAGAATTTGGTTCTATGTAACCCCAACTGAATTTGCAATCGATTGATGTATCTTACTGTACAGGGTGGGCCATAAAAAAGTAACCCCCTCCGGTTTTTTGCCAATATCTTGGCCAGAAGTAAGAATTTCGAAATGAAATTTTACAGGCTTAAAGACAATTCATATTTACACAAGATGGCCAGATTTCATAAAAATATTTCAAACAGAACAACAGCTATATCACGTTTAGTGAGGCCACCCACCGTTTTTTGACGATTCAAAAACGCGACTCACCAAAAAGTTGCAAAAAAACAATTTAATTATTCTGGCCAATATCTTGGCCAGAAGTAAGAATTTCAAAATGAAATTTTACAGGCTTAAAGACAATTCATATTTATACATGATTGCCAGACTTTATCGAAATATTTCAAGCAGAACGAATGTTATACCACATTCAGTGAGGCCACCCACCGTTGTTTGACGATTCAGAAGAGTAACGCAACAAAAAGTAGCAAAAACACAATTTTATTAAGTCTCGTCTCAAATATTTGTTATCAAATAGCCTTGATATTGCCAGTTGATCATTATTATTACTATTTAAAAAAGAAACAGGGTACCAGCGTAGCTGCACGTCACTGAGAAGTCACTTAGCAAGAGGACAATCAATTTGGTAAATAAGGAATCTGTCAGATTAATCAGGGTTCCATCACGAAATTTGCAAAGAGACTCAAAGGAAGTTTTGGCACTGGTGGTGGGCACATTGAACACAAGCTGGGAAGCACTACCAAGTTCATTTGACAACAGTTATTTGAGATGAGACTTAATAAAATCACGTTTTGTTACTTTTTGTTGCGTCACGTTTTTGAATCGTCAAAAACGGTGGGTGGCCTCCTTAAAAATGGCATAACTTTTGTTCCGTTTGAAATATTTTGATGAAATTTGGCCATCATGTGTATATATTAATTGTCCTTAAGCCTGTAAAATTTCATTTCAAAATTCTTACTTCTGGCCAGGATATGGGCAAAAAACCGTAGGGGGTTACTTTTTTATGGCGCACCCTGTATATTACAATTGCACCAACTGGTGTAAAATAATAGTGTAATAATCTCGTGACACATTTTATGCTTGCTTGCGTTATTTACCGAAGGAAGCCTATAGGCCTATATATAATTATACGCTTGTATGAATATCAGCCGCATATCTTGCGGTACTTTAGTATATGCTGTGGTTGTGGGGTACAGGGTAGGACAATACTCACGCAAAATATACCATTCTATGCCCAAATGGCTGGTCTAGGAATACCTAAAAGCATTTCTGCAGATCCATAGCCTTTAAAAAGTTATCCGGGAAAAACAGGCCTGGGGTCCGGTCGGACCCCCCCCCTCTTGGGCACTCGATGGTTATTTGCTGCTATCGGCCGATGCCTTTTTAATATCACCTGCAACATAAATGGAAATAATGTTGTTTTGAGCAGAAATTACAAGAGAAAGATAATAATGTCTCAAGCTCTGAATTAATTTGGCTGACCAGCCGGAACCCGTTTATTTAGGCTATTTATGCAGGCAATTTATCCCAGGTCATTTCCTGCACCAAAAAGATTAGTTCCTACTGTGTTTTATTTTGGAATTGTGATCTGGCATTTGTGTAGATGGTTGAGAAGTGAATAAAGTGACCTTGTTGAAACGTATTTTCATAACCTAGTTAGGCCCTACATGTATAGTTGTAATGTTGTAGGCTACTCACAGTGGCGTAGACAATGGGTTTAAGGAGTTAACAAACCATTGGGTTAAGGCAAAAGTTTTTTTAAAATGTTATTTTATCCACTTAAATAAGAAAAACAAAATAATTGTATAGCAATAATTGTTTTCTTTCCTTTGCTACTTTATTCCTTTTTATTATTTAATTTATTTACCGTAATACTGCTGGGTTCGTGTCAGGAAAGGCATCCTGCCATTATGATACCACACCTCATCATAAATTCCTGACTACGCCACTGGCTAGGCTATGCGGCTGCAATTGGCCATCAATGGATATATTTTCTTACTTACCCACATACCCATAAATTTTAATCAAAGTGAATGGCAAAATGCTATGTGCAGAGAATTTCATTGATGTTAACACTTGAGTGCCCAAGGTATTTTTTGGTACACGAAGGCCCAAGAGGAGGTCCGCGCGGACCCCAGCGTTTTCATGCTAATTTCTTGAGAAGGGTTGAATATCTTAACAGAATTTGGTTTTTTGTAATCCCAAATGAATTTGCAATCGATTGATGTATCTTATATTACAATAATTATTGCACCACCAGGTGTAAAATAATAGTGTAAAAATCTCGTGACACATTTTATGCTTGCTTGCGTTTTTTACCGAAGGAAGCCTATACGCATATCTTGCGGTACTCTTAGTAGGCCTATAATTATGCTGTGGTTGCGGGGTACAGGGTAGGACAATACTCACGCAAAATATACCATTCTATGCCCAAATGGCTGGTCTGAGAATGCCTAAAAGCATTTCTGCAGATCCATAGCCTTTAAAAGTTATCCGGGAAAAACAGGCCTGGGGTCCGGTCGGACCCCCTCTTGGGCACTCGAGGGTTAAAATTAATATAGAAGAAGAACTATTAAGATAATTGCAATGTAGGACTATGAGTGCATTTTAGAACGCATCAAAAATATAATATTCATAGCCAAGTCACTTCGTCAGTATTTAGTAGCTGTCAAAGTAGGCTATCAGCTATATTTCATGCCCTTTTTCACTTCTCCTTTATTGAGTAGGCCTAAGCGTATTCTATAACTTCCGACCATGGGAAAAACAAGTCAAGCGTCACGACATACATGCGCAATGCAGTAAGTCTTATAATAAACATAAAGTCAAACGTAGCTGCGTGACTGCTAAATATTAATCCTATGTCCAGTGTGGTGTTAACAACATGTTCTAGTCCTACACAAAGAGCGATCGTAAGAAGTTTCAAACAAAATCATTGTAGCGCACTTGTGCTGGTGATTAGTTTTTGTGGAACCTGTTATAACTAATTTATTTTTAGGTCTGCTTAATTGAGTAGGCCTATATTTATAGACATTGAATGGTTTTTATGTGCAGGGAGGCACTTATTGCTATTGTGCACAGGAGCTGAGAGAAGGTCAAGTTGTCAAAGTTAACGATTCTCTCTGCTATGTGCAATGTCCTGGAGAGCCAACAGAAGTTTGTGGAGGATCCAATACTTCGACTCTATTAAGTGTTTACTCAGGTTAGTTATTGTTAGAAACACTTTAAATGGCGACTTTCTTACGGTCTTACCCATTCATGTTATGCATAGATGTAAAAAAAACGATGAAAAACAAAAACAAAACGGAAAAACGTCGTTTTTTCGAAAAAAATCAAAAACCATCGGAAACGGAAAATTATTTGACTTTGCTACATCTAAAACCGCATTTTAACCTTGAAAACCTTGATTAGGAACCCACTACACGCAGGCTATCATTCTCTTAAATGATGATCTTAAACGATGAAATAATGACTTTAGTTAGCTGAATCCTTGAGAGTTGGCGGAAAACATAAGGAATATCAGAAAAAATTAAAATGAAGGAAAATAATAACAGAAAGTAAATGAATAAACCAAGTTAAAGAAAAAATAAAAAACGATAAAAAAATGGATAAAAATCGAAAAAACACGTTTTTTGGGAAAGAATAAAAAACGGAAAAAACGTTTTTTACAACTATGATATTATGAGACGAAAAAATCCAGACGTTTGACAATTCAGTTGCGAAATAACAACCTAATAAAGCTGTGCTCGTTAGCGAGTCGGTGCATCTTACACGTAGACCCTATTATCAACTTACATGTAGATCAAGAAATAATCATCATAGTCTCTAATGTAGTCTAAAGGATAGGCTATAGCCTACACCATTATTATTTCTTACGATGGCTGGTCCGAATAACTACATCGAAATATTACACAACTTTTGTTCAGAATAGCCCACATGCGGGACTGTTGCTTTGTAGGCCTACGTTGATGGTTTTTTTGAGAGATTGCAATATCAGTCTTGCATGGTAAGAACACCAGGGCGTGGCACCCATTAATTTTCAGTTTTCGTTTTTTATATTTAGCTTGTGAGTTATCGCCGTTATTTGCACAACCGAGAAGTGCCCCTCTGGTAGGCCTATGTTAGTTTAACCTGAACCGTTGAATTTATCCAAGTAGCCTACACAATGCTTCTGAGAAGCTTCTAGGGTAGGCCTATGTCTGTTTGGTTTCCTTTTGCATTTCGTCAATGTTGTATTTTCTGCAGCATTTCCTTTGTTTCTGATTTGTTTTAGTTTGCTCAAGAGGATTCCGGGGACGTAATTGCAGCATCAACTGCAACTGCAAAGACAATGCCAGCTGCGCATTTTTTGGAATATGTCCAGGAGATGAATGTGCAGCTGGATGGAAGCTGAACACGATGAGTCCATATAGAGGGAGATGTTCAGATGGTAAGATCATTGAATGCAGAAATAATGAGTTATAGAATTTTTAGACTACGTGTGAATAGAAATAATTTAGATACTTAGTCCATTTAGTATGGTTGCGGGTCTTAAAAACATGGATCTACGCTATACCCCGCAGTCGATCGAGTCGATCGATCGATTCGATCATAACTCGGCCAAGTCGAGTCGATCGAAAAATCGTCGACTCGATCGACTTGCAAGTCGAGTCGATCGTGAGTCTTACCAAGTCGAGTCGATCGAAAAATCGTCGACTTGCAAGTCGAGTCGAGCGTTCTTTCATCGACTCGACTCGACTCGACTTAGAAATATTTTACTTAGGCCTACTATTTCTTGAAATCTCAAAGTGACGTACATGATATTTAATGACGTAATTCAGTTTTTGCACACAGGTGCAGCTAATGAACCTTTTGGCAATTGGCGATTTCATGCTAGTGGAACTGTGAAAGTTGACTATACAGACGTACGTTTTCGATTTGAGTTGAACGAGTACAGAGGCAGATACAGAAATTTTAAAAGGGGCCAACAATTTGATATGCCTATTGTAACGTCACTCTGATTATGATACAATTTTACTATTATATTATAAGTTCACTTGGATAATTTAAAAAACTAGGTCTATTGTGACGTTACTTCGATTAGAATACAAAACGTTCTAGTATAGAAGTGCATTTTGAGAATATAAACAAGGAGTATTGTGATGTCACTTCGATTATGATACAAATGTACTGGGCCTATTATAGAAGTGCGTTTTGAGAATATAAACAAGGCCTATTGTGACGTCACTTCGATTATGATACAAATGCACTAGTATAGAAAGTGCATTTTGAGAAAATAAGCAGGGCCTATTGTGACGTCATTTCGATTACCATACAGCTCTACCAGTAAATTATGTTCATTTTCCGAATATAAAATGGACCTTTTATGACGTCACTTTGGTTATGATACATTTCTACTATTAAATACGTTCACTGAGAAAACGAAATTAGGTCTATTGTGGCGACATTTCGATTTTGATACAGTTCTGCTGTCATATTGTTTCATTTTCATAATACAAAACTGGGACTGTTTAAGCGGAACATCGCTCTGATTATGGTACAGATCTATAATTATACGTTCAGTTTGAGATTATTAAACTAGGCCCAGCGTGACGTCACTTCTATCATGCATGATACAGAACTACTAAGTTCATTTTGAGAATAAACTAGGCCTATTGTGACTAACTTTGATCATGATACAGATCTACTATCATAGAAGTACATTTTAAGAGTAAAAACTATAGGCATATTGTGACGTCACTTCGATTATTACGCAGATCTACCGTAATAATTATTGAAGTTCATTTGCAGAATCTAAAACGAGGCCTGTTGTGACGTCACTATGATTACAGTGCAAATCTACTATAAATTCACTGAAAATGCGAAATTAGGCTTATTGTTACGTCACACAGATCATGACACAGATATACTATCGTATAATTTCATTTTGAGACCATATAACTGCAGAAATAAGCAAGAGACTGAACTAGGTCAAGTTGATCGAGTCGATCGAGTCGTCGAGAGGTCGGCGAGTCGACGAAGTCGATCGTCGGCCGAGCCAAGTCGATCGAGTCGTCGAGAGGTCGGCGAGTCGACGAAGTCGATCGTCGGCCGAGCCAAGTCGATCGAGTCGTCGAGAGGTCGGCGAGTCGACAAAGTCGATCGAGTCGATCGTCGCGCGAGCCAAGTCGATCGTAGCCCACGACTCGATCGACTGCGGGGTATAATCTACGCATGCATACTTGTTCAAGCCAGACAAGTGCGACTTGTGATGATCTGCAGACCAATGTGATCTATTGGTTTCAAACATGTGTTCGATTATGTTTCATATCATAATTTCTTATGCATTGGACCATCCTTCTATTGAGAATCCTATTTTGTCACATTTCGACTGCTGAAGAAATATTACCACATTATCTCTAAATCGTCGGTCAGACAATCACCCTTGGACGTCATTCCCCGGACATTAAGCCCCTGAACAACCCCTACCCATTTTGCGTGGACATTATCTCCAAACCCGACACAATTTTCTCTGATTTATTAGCCTAAACATTTATGTATTTAATTAATAAAGCGGGTAATGTCCGGGGATATGTCTTGAAGGATTGTCTCCAGTGGGATAACGTCCGTCTACTCTTTAGATCTGTTGGAGTATCGTGTTAAGCATTGGTATGAGATTCCCTATAATAGCCAGATAGATAAAATTAATAATGTATATGAAAAATAATTTTGATAAAGTATAACCTTTAAAAATCTGAAAATTATGGTTTTTATTACTGTACATGAATATAAAAAATTTTATGAAATTAATTGATGGAAATGGAGATTCTGCAAAAGATGTTTATGCTAGGAAATGTGTTGCTCTTCACTGTATTTCTGTGAGAACCATTGAGCAAAAGTTATATCTTTTTCTGATTTTCTAGATATCAACGAGTGTGAGACTGAATGTAATTCTTCTAATTCCATCAACTGCCACAGATGTAGTTCTGATCTACACGAAAAATGTAAAAACACCAGAGGCAGTTTTACATGCATCTGTGAAGATGGATATAGAGATTTAGCAAAAAATGGAACTTGCACAGGTAAACGATCTAATCTTTTTGAATATAAGTTATTTTATTGGAGATTAACCCTCAAGCTACCAAGCTTTTTTGTAACACTGACTACCAAAGGGGGGGGGGGGTGGTGGTTACCACACCCCCCTGGATTTTGGGTTTGGTTTGAGATATCATAACTTGTAATACATCAATGGATTCAGCATTCATTTCTGCACAAAATGGTATATTTAGGTTTAAAATATATGAAAGCACCCCGGAATTATGATTTTTTTCCGTAGGCACCCATCGATTCCACAAAATGCATACTTTCGCATAAGCAAAATAGTAGATTCTGTGTGTGTTTAACATAATTTATTTATACAATAATAGTTTACATATAATAAAGTACAATGTTCAACTATAAAAACTAGTAATAAGTTAATAAGTAATAAGTTAGTTTTAATTATAATAAAAAGTAAAAAACATGTAATAGCTGCTGAAAAACGTTTACGCAGACTTATCGGTTTGCTTTGTAAAAAAAACCCAACATTTTCACACATTTAAATTTATTTTGAGCACTTGCGGTCATCAAATGTCAAATTAATTGGTATCAAAAAATAGCCCTACATGCCCTCTATAGACTGACATAATTTATTTCTCTTGAAAAAAAATTATAAATAAGTTATAATGGGAAAAACATGAAAATTTTATGAAAATAAAACACCTTTATTTATATTTTAATTTATTCTGAGCACTTCCGGTCGTCAAAAGACAACTCAGTGAGCATGGAAATGTAGCCCCACATTCCCTCTACAGAATGGTGTAATTGGTGTCTCTTCATGTCAAAGGACGGATAAGATACAGCCGATAATCTAAGGGGGTGGTATCCACCCCTCTGGTGCCTCGGGTATATCGGGTATAACTTTTGAATGGTATGGTATATCATCACACATTTCAGCTCAAAATGTGTGCAAATGAATCCTCTACAGCCACCTAAAACGTCAAAATTGTATTCCAAACGGAAAAGTTTGATTTGGGAAAAACCTAGGGCCCCTCCGGTAGCCCGAGGGTTAATCGGTTGCTTCATTATGTAATGGTTTTATTAAAATAATATTATTTATCTATCATCTCTCTTGTTTCCAAATAAGTGTAATCTCCAAAACTTCTTAAGCGCTACTCGAAAGACAAGCGCGGGGCACCAGCTTATTCACGAGCGCTGCGTTGAGTCAAAAAGGTTGTCCGTAAGAGTAGTAAAGGTGGTCCGCCTCGAGTTACCAAACTTACCATATGATATGATACCATAGATACCATAGGTTCCTAAGTGCGTTGTCCTCGACGACCCCTTCGCTGTCGCAAAATGAAATTGTCTTCTAGATAATCGAGAAGAAGCAAAAAGCGTTTTTATCCGAGCTTCCTTACCTAGGCCTACTGCACTTTTCTTACGTTTCAGGATTCCTCTTTATTCTTCTCCTCAGTCACGATTCTCTCTTCTGCATTGGCATTCTCATTGATGTTCATTTATACTTTGTACAGCTGTGTAGCCTACTCTACATAGCCTACTTTTTGTCATATTCGGCGTCTTTATCCTGGTTCCCTGACGGAGTTTACCTTCTTGTCTGGGTACACATCAAACTTGGGATAGATTGACGTCGTGTAGGCTATTCTAAGACATTTTGGCTGAGCCATTTTGTCCATGACATTTTGTCCATTATATTTTGTCAGGCGACTTTTTGTCACTACAACATTTAGTCCGTAGGCTACTATTGTGTCGGGAACTTTTTGTCACGGGACATTTTGTTATGGAACCGTATACTACTGTTATCTGCAAAAACCCATCTGACGAGCAACCAATGAGTAATGAATATGCTCACTGATTGCTCGTCAGATGAGTTTTTCTTTGTGATTCTTCAATTTGGTTTCTTGACTCGGCATTATCGACATATCCTGTTGTCAATCAAGCAATCAATCAATCAATCAATTATAATTTATATAGGCCTAGCGCCCCTGCAAGGTACCGTACAAGTTTACTCAGAGGCGGTTTCGGTCGAGGTAGGCTACTCTGCATTCCTTGGTAAGTTTGTAGGATGGACATTTATTAATGCTGTCGTAATGCTGGCTGGAGTTTAATTTCAAACTTTAGTGACGATGGGGGTAAGACAATAAAATAATAATGAAAATAATATGATACCATAATATTATGACGTAGGACTCAATCAACGATTCCATAGGCCTACTTAGTTTCAAAAATAGAATTCGAGCTTTTGTGAAAGCAGGTAGGCCTATTGGACACACCCATTATACTTTAAGATAAACTGTAAAACAGAATTCTGAGTTCGAAGTGACAGTGATTGAATTTGACATGGAAATCTATAGCCTAAGTGACGTTCATTTTCCACGGAAATGCGAAAAACTGACAAATTTATGTTTTAAATAGCTGTGCGTTGTGCAAACGTGAAACGTTTCAAGTTAAAGTTTTAAGGAATGTTGAAAAATCTTTCCGTAGACACTTTGAAAAATCTCAATCGGTTGCTGCAGAAAAATCGCACTTTTCCCGTGGATATTTTTTATTCAGCCACCCTGTATAGGCCTAATTTTTACGTAGGCCTGAAATTTTATTATACCAAACCAGTTGTGATATTTCAGATAAGTTGAGCATTAGGCCTATATTGACATCACAATTGTGCGAAACTCGTTTTTGTGCAGATCTTCCCAATGCAAAGTTGCACATTGACACAAAAGTCTTATTGTCTGGAGAGAGCAGCTTATCACCAGCGCAGTATCAATTAAATTTGCAAGGCAGCTCGGTTCCTTCGATACCAGGTCAAAATTCATGGAAGTTAAACCGAGGAGCTACAGTGGTAATCGATGATGGTGGTTGTGTGGTGACTCTGTAGTTTTATGATACATTTAGTTCGACAAGTTCGATTTTCAGTTGCGTGTGGTAGCCTAAGTAGCAGAGGTGAGTGCAAGCAGAGGGTGGTGAAATTAAGGGGCGATACAGTCGATTTAGCAAATCCCTAAGGTCTTTTCGGAATCTGTTTAGCCTAAAAGTGTTGATGCAGAATAGACTAAGAAGTGACTGCAGAATTTCAGAGAGGGCAAGGCTAGAGGTCCAGGACGAACTAGAGAAAGATATTGGATGAGCGAGTAGACCCAGATGCAAATGTAAGAGGGTTGAGAGGTTTGAAAGGTGTTGTAGATAAGAGATACAATGTACGTGGTACTGGATGTACTGTGATTCCAAGATTGCAGATAAGAGAAGAGTAAATCACGAGAAAAGTTGGCTTTACTGTTCCTGGAGGTCAGTAATGAGTAATTCTTTTTTGAAGTGCTTTTAGTAGTTTGCTAGCCAGTCTGATATCTAGATGATGGTGTTGCGTAGCCTAGAAAATTAGTAGGCTACATCTGGAAGGAATGAACCTTAGACAGTGAGGGGGAAAAGATACGAGCATTATTGCAATTATCAAGTTTGTATAGGAATGCCATGCAGTGGTCTACTTAATTTTTAACATGTGAGATGAATTAGCACTTGTTACTGGAACGAGATAGATGTAATATTAAATGTTGGTAAATATCTGTGTAAAAGCAAGGTGCATTATGCTGCACCCGGCACGCGCCAATATTCGATCTCAGCATCGTAGACCATTTTAGACGTTCTTTCTCAATTGTAGGTACACAGCTGCTTGATTATGGCGTAATGTGACACAGATGAAGCTTTGCTTAGCAGAGCTGTTTCAAATTAGTGAATATTGCAAGCTGAAAGTGTATCTATTCCTTACACAGAATAGCAGCTCTGAACTAGTACAAATACCATGCCTGTTGTGCCCTTGCCTGCCATTGCAGCTTCTAAGCAATATAGGCTAATAGTGAAAAGACATCTAAATAATGCAGGCACTTCGTACTTTAAAATAATGCAATGAAGTAGTAGATGTGAACATTAACTGGCATGGGTGTTAGCATCATATAAATTGCTTTGAGATCGCCTGTGACTACTTCTTTCTAAAGTGGTGCTCTACATAATTATGTGTAATTACGCATACATCAGACTAATGTTCAATCAATCAATCAGAATCTACATGTATATAGCGCCCCTTCAAGGTACCTACTCAGAGGTGCTCCCGGACGAGATCAAGCGAAAAAAACAGTCTTCAACAGTTTGCGAAGTTGAGAACAGCTTGACAGGTGTCGCATAGTCAAGGGAAGTCCATTCCAGGTCATTGGACCAACCACAGAGAACGAACGCCTCTGCATTGTTGCAGAGCGAGTGAAAGGAACCATTAAGTCCCCATGGACAGCAGAGCGCAGTGCGCGGCGGCCTGTACAAGTGGAAAGAGGGAGGCAAAGCTCACTCAGATAACACCAAAACGTGCATGAATATGGCTTTGTAATATATGAACCATGTTGTTTTATTTTGTAATTTTAAAAAATTAATTTCAGATCTTAACGAATGTGCAAGACGCGAAACTCACAATTGTAGCCAACTGTGTACTAACACAAAAGGCAGCTACATGTGTTCCTGTCTATCAGGATATGAATTGGATGGACGCTTTTACTGTAGAGGTAATATGCCCTATGTTCAAGTTATATTTGATAGTTTGTGTTGTGATTATGTAATAATTCATATGTGGCACAATATATTGTGCCAAGATGGAATTTGCTATTCACTGTAACGGCTTCTCAATTAAATTATTTTCTGATGTATTTGTGTGTTTTTTACTGGCAGATATTGATGAATGTACAAAGAACACTCATTATTGCAGTCAATATTGTAACAATACAGAAGGCAGTTACTACTGTTCTTGTTCATCAGGATATGAATTGGACGGACAATTTAACTGTAAAGGTAAAATTACTGAGTGTTCAAATTAATTATTTGTGATGGATATCCGGGATACGTGCTGTCATGGTATAAATCGTAATCTGCTCAATACAATATGTTACATTAAAATGATATTTTAAAACAAGATTAAAATTAACGAATAAATAAATGTCTCAAGATTTTGACAAGAAGTTTCCAGATAGCAGTCATCCAGTTCTTTGCTCGGGCAACAGATGGTTGATAGAATCCCAAGACATGAAAACAGTGTTAATAATATTTCGGGCTTCACCTTAAACGTGGGAGACATTGACAACCCCTGAAGAGAATCAATTGGAAAGGAAAGTAAACTAGTAGTTAATAGAAAATGCAGAGAAATGTTAAACATTTACAAATATGACCAGAAACCTTCTAAATAGGCAGTTCTCCACCTAAACGTACAAAATTAACCCACCTACATGTATATTATTTATTAAAATTGTGCGACTTTGTGAGGCATATCTCTCATATAATTAAACAGGCGGATCTGATTGTAGGCTATGTCTACACTCTAGAATGTCGTCTTAAATGCCACTGATAATGGTGAAAGAACTACACTAGATTAATTTTGACAACTAAACAAGAGTACCGGTACTGCGTAATGTGCGTATACGTTATTCTTGTGATGTTGTGCTTCGTGCAATGATTATATTATTTTGTGCTATTTATTTTAATTCAGATGTTGATGAATGTGTACAAGCAACTCACGGCTGTAGCCAACTTTGTATCAACACCGAAGGCAGTTATTATTGTTCCTGTTCATTAGGATATGAATTGCAAGGTCGCTTTAACTGTACAGGTGAATATATCATTCCAAATTGTTTTACATTAATTAATTCATTGTGATGATTCATATAGCGCCTGTTCAAGGCGACTTTTCGGAAGTGATCATGATCCCAGTGCGGCTAAACAGAAGTTTTGAGATATGCATTTACAGAATCAGAGTGGACCATTGGGAAGAAGCGTAGCGACAGTGGGAGCCCTTTCCAAAGCGAGTTGCTAACCACCGATAAGGCAAGATTCTGCTTGGTGGTCGTGTGGTTTAAAAGGGACGGTGAACACACCTTGCTCAATTGAGCCGAGAGAGTGACGAGCTAGTTCACTTTGCGGTAGAGGTCGCGAAGATAAGCCGGAACAAGATACGACAAGGACCGCCAGACTAAAGTGATGATCCGGGTATTAGATCAATTGATTGAGGAGAGCCAGTGAGGGCGCGTCCAGCCGGAAACTTGACCATATCAATGCTTGACTCTAATCACAATGTTAATGTTTGTTTGTATGTGCACTTGTTATAGCGCCCCTTCAAGCTCTCTCTACTCAGAGGCGCTCCCGAATGCAGAGCAGACACTGCATCGGAGTTTCACGCCGAAGCGCTGAGCAATTGCGAATGAAGGACTTGCCCAAGGTCCCTTCGCGGTAGCTTGAGGGTGGATTCGAATATCCAACCTTTCAGCTCCAAGGCAACCACGCCACCACTACACCACCGCGCCCCATAATGATACATTGATACAGTGCGTAGGCTACTGAAATTTTTTTGGATCTAAAATTTAACATTCTTTCGGAATGCGTGACAGAATTGCAAGAAATTCAAGAATCTGCTTTACCTCAGATTTACATTTCTGTGTGACTTTGCAAGCATTAAAAATGTTTGCTGTCATAATGATGATCATATTGTATAATATTTGAGAATTTCTAGAAGCATCTCTTAGAGTGCAAGATGATCAGTACAATGAGATCCAAGTAGGGACATAGTCGATAGTTAAAGCAACGAGTGAATGAACTGTAGAAAGATGGCAGGAGGTGAGGATTTTTGATTTTGTAGTATGAATGTGAAATTTAGCATTATTCTGGATGATATTAATTCCAATGAGGCGGAACAGCTCTGGCTGTGGTGTAGTTTTCAAATTTTAGTGATGAGGTGAAGGAAGGGTGAAGAAGTTTTAGATTGGAAGAGAAGGAAGTTGGAAATTATGGCTGTACGGTGAAAAACTATCGGAGATAGGGAAGCTGGGAGGATTGAGGTGTACCATTATGTGAGCGATTATAGCTTCATCTTCTATTCCTTCAGAAATTGTTTTGAGCCACTCGAATAATACGAGCATAGGAGAGATGTCACGGTGTTTGACGGTTTTAATGTGCAACAGTCCTGCACTTGTTTGACATTGTCTATCATTAATTTGGTCGATGTGGTTCCCTATCATTTGGTCGTAATTGATTTCGTCGTAATCAATTCGTCGCAATTTATAGGGCCTATCGTCGTTAATTAAATCGTCGCAGCTTAATTCGTCGCATTCAAATCGTCGTATTCAGTTCGTCGTTTTTCATGTCGTCGTCAAATAATATTGTCACAGTTTATTTCGTGTTATATATCTTTAGTATTAGCCTACATCAAAAATTTTCATCATGCAAAACTAATTTAAATTTGAACTATGCATTCGTGCATTACACGTTCTTATTTCACATCGCCAGTATGTCTTCCCGCACTTCTCTCTCCTTTGTATAAATATAACCTTCATAGACTGCCTTCTGTTTTTCTCGGCTACTCGTAACAAACGTTAACTTCGACATTGTTGCGATTAGGCTACTAGGTGTACCTTATATTTTTAGGTTTAGGCCTATATACGTCGACACATTGTTGCGATCACTACCAGGGTAGGTGTACCTTGTTGTATTCGGGCTTAACGACACTGTTTCATATCGAAAATGATTAGTGTTGGAGGCAGAGTAGCCTACAGTCAACCTCACACTCCACGTTTATATTGCGACTGAGCCACCCGCATTAAGATCCGAGAAATTAATCTCTGATAAACCGACCGACCGGGAATCGAACCCAGACCGCCGGCGTGGCGAGCGGGCTACAACCCACTCGGCCACTCCTTGTATTGTTGGGTTTATATACGTCGACACATTGTTGCGATTACTAGGTGTACCTTGTATTGTTGGGTTTATATACGTCGATTTGAAGTCTGCTGTGACAGACGCTCCTTACGACGAAATTTGCTACCAATACGACCAATACGACCAAATGATTGCGACTAGTTGTCTGCGACGATATTGAGGGCGACCAATTGATTCGCGACCAAATAATTTACGACTATATGACTGCGACGAAATGATCTGCGACGAAATGATCTGCGTCGATATGGATGGTCACCGGTCGATGTTGTATTCATTGGCGCCCGCCGAAATTTTTGCATTAGGGGGCAAAACACAATGGTTACGGTTAAATTGTTTAGCAAGAGCTGGAAAATTCGAAACAGAATGTTAAAACTCGAGTATTGTTTCACAGAGTTCTAGAATTGTAAATTTCTCAGTTTTACTTTGTGTATTGTTAGTAACATTTGCGCTTTAGTGCGGATAAATTTGTTAAGAACCAATAAAGAGTAGTTAAAAAAGGAAAATTGATTTTCCAGGGGCAAGTGCCTCCTCTTACCCCTCTTGTGCCCCTCTTGCCCCTATGTGCGGGCGCCCATGGTTGTGTTGTCTGATAGTTGTCACAACAGTACTGTAGGTCTACTTAAGCTTACAGTAGTTAACATTCCGCATCTTCCTATTTTCCTTTTCCCCACGTAATTGCTATAATTATAATTGATGAAATATTGGTGACGACGAAGAGGTCCAGTTCAGATGCATCATTTCAAGATGATTCATCGTGAGCTGGTATTAAATTTTGATGTTTAATTTATATGCATTTTTCATTGTAGATATTAATGAATGTGTTAAGAACATATCAGGGTGTGAGCAGAAATGTCGCAATACTGATGGAAGTTTCACTTGTGGATGCAACAATGGCTTCAGGCAAAGTGCCACAAGCTGGTTGAAGTGTGAAGGTAAGAATCAATTCACTTTTAGGTATTTTATAGAACTAATTGAACTCTTACAGAATAAAGTGAAGACCGATTTGTTATTTAATTATTTTCGGATTTGTATTTAGCTACTCTTCAAGAGGAAAAGATTATTGTGAGCAGAAATGTGTGAACACTTTTGGCAATTATAAATGTGAATGCGATGGCGGTTTTAGGAATAGCAGCAGATTCAAGTGTGATGGTTAAAATCACTTGCCATAGAATCGTAGATTTAATTAAAATTTAATCTGTTCAATGACTAAATAATTATATGCAGGAATGGAGTGCATAAACACAATTGAAGGTTTCAATTATATTACTGATTTTTTTTATCAGATTAAATTAAATCTAATTAATTGTAACTTTGCTGGTTGTAATAGAACATAGTAATTTTTACTTCACGCCGCATTGATATGCATGGAATTATGGTTAAATGAACTGTTTTGAAAGTTTAATTTTGAAACATTTTTAATGTATGCCGCCGTCATCGAAAACATACTTAAAACTGTTTCAATTCTGTACTAAGCCCATGTAGATAAATGAACGAAGCTTTAGCATAACTCAACTCAATCTGGAATGTTATTGTTATTCTAAGATGGAGATGATTGCGAAATATATGTTGCTTTGGATTTAAATTGAATGTTGTGTTTGACAAACTTAGATTACATTTCATAAAGTCTAATCCGTTAGATCATGACACTCTGCGTGCTTACCTATTCTGTTTTGATTATGCGACTGTGAATAAGTTGATTCCCACTTTTTAGGCACTATTGAAATTTCAAGAATGTAGTTCATTAATATGAATATATTGTATGTGATTCATGTTCTTTTTCGTATTTTAGACATCGATGAATGCGCAGAAGGTTCTTCAAGCTGTAACCAAAACTGCCACAACTCAATTGGTAGTTACAGTTGTAGCTGCGAAAGAGGATATGAACTAAGCTTAGACAACGATCGCCAAAGATGCAAAGGTACTTTAATGATTTTCAAATATTGTCAGATTTTGACTGAAAATAGAAAATTTAGCTCTTCTTTATTTTCAGTAAGGAGCTTCCAAATGATAGTCCCTATTGAGCATTGCCTGTTATATTATGTGAAACCTGCAAATAAATTATATTATTTATCGTGGATGAGCAGAGCTGCATGAAGTCTTCTTTATGGAGAATGGGTTTCTCTGTGTGTTTTTTACCACATGATAGGCTAGATTGGTAATATTAATGCCCAATTATTACACCTCCCAAACTGCTCTCAGTTTCACCAGGCCGGAATAGGCCTATGGATCTTGTATACAACTTCCTGAGATTAATTGATTGATTGAATGTTGTGACCCCAGAGGAATAATTTATTGCCTCTATAACATAATATGTCTTTACTGCATATTAATACCATTCATTTACTGGGATCGGTGAATTTGCGAGGACTGCACTAAAACTAATTAAGACCTCAAATTTTTTTATGAATATTAATTGTCAGTAGACTACTTTTGCAAAGCTGTGCAATAGTTTTGAGCGAGTGCGTCTGGAAAAAATATTGTAGGGAGGCCAGAGATGTGGCATTTTTAAAGATGACTATTTTGTATTTTCTGATACATAATTATGTTGTTATGCAATGCACATAGCTAGTGTATTATCCCAAGCCATTAATGTACTATGGCACATTTTCATCCAAAACATAGCTTCTGACTTGGCTACCAACCATAAGTTAGGGTAAGGAGAAAATATGTATGTTTTCACTGAATCAGTTAAAACGGTGCTTGCAATCAAAGGTTATGGCTGGCTATGGCGTACCATTTGCTGATTCAATCATCATGGAATGAGCCGTCGATTCTACGGATCTCATCATCATCTGTGAAACCCTCTGTGCGAGAATATACCAATACGTGAAGCGCACACACGGCCACATGATTATGTAACACAAGAACTGTCCACCCGCCAGTTGTTGTGGCTGCACCGGGTTAGCTGCGCCTACGTTGCTTCTCAACCGCATACTCTATCCTCCGCTGATTCAATACAAGTTACTAATAATACTTATGATAAAAAATTGTACACTAAAAGTACGCTTCATTTTTGCATTTTTTGAACTGAATAGATTCGTTAATGTTACCTATGAACAGATATTGACGAGTGCAGCATAAATACTTCCAACTGCGGCCAGGGATGTGTGAACAATGTAGGAAGTTATAAGTGTAAATGCAACATTGGTTTTGAACTTCATTCAGATGAGCATCGATGCGAAGGTACATAATAATAGCCTATGTTATAGCTATTCCTTCTTAAATCTATTTATCCAATACGTGTATAAATGTTGACTAAGCTTTCACGGACACTATGATTGACTAAGCTTTCACGGACACTATGATTTCAACTTATGAAATGTTTCTAATCTGGAATCTTTCTAATACCTGTATGCGGCAGTCATTGTGATGTAGGCTGCACGTAGGTAGGCCAATACAAGATAACGTGTGGTAGGATAACGTATTATATATTAGAGATGATCATTAGATATGCACGGCACACGCACATGCCATTTAATAAAGTATTATTGGGAAGGCGTTCTGGTGGAATTGTGTAAAATAGTATTTAACATGCTGGACTGATTGTCCGCCCAAAGGTTGGCTATTCCAATTCTGCCCAGGCATAAAGATATTTCAAAGTAGGGCCTATAAATTATATTCATTGAAGTGACTTACCTAAATATTATTATGCAGTTTATGATGTAGACTAGATAAGAGGAAATAGTCCACGTAGCAGTGTTTAATCTAGACGTCTCTGGGGGGGAAAGTTCCCCCCCCCAGGATTGACATTTCCCCCCCCCCAGAAAATTTGACGAAATGATAATAGTTTTTAGTTGCTGTTTACATAATTATTTTACAAGAAGTGTCATAATATACCGTGATATTATTTACTGTTATATGATTATACAGGGCTATTATTTACTAATATAGTATATGATACTATCATATTGCAATGAGTATAATTTACTGTATATATTTGTACAAATACTATTTTTTTGTCCAACTAAAAAGGCATCCCAACAGAAACATTTGACAAAATTATGATCATTTTAAGTTGCTCTTTACATCATTGTATTAGCCTACATGAACTGTTATAATATACTGCGATATTATTTACTATTTATATGATAACAATAGATTTACTATATTTAATAGTTTATATGATTATAATGTTATTATTGACCATTATTATATATGATACAAATCATACAATCTTGTTACAATGAGTACCAGTGTAACTTATTGAAAATATTTGCACAAATACATTTTTGTACAACAAAATGGCTTCTCTCCAGTGCTTTACTTTCAAATTTCAAACTGCTAAATTTCAATGTTTTGGTCTTTGAACATCTAGTAAAACAACATCATTATTGCAAGGCTTCCAGATTTTGATACCTGTAGTCTATTAGTTCATGGTTGGTTGTGTACCATTTGTTATGAATTCTGCAGTGGGTCCTGGTCAGGAATTCAGGACCATCTTGGAAACAGGGATAAGCTGCTTCAGTGCTAAAAAGTCAGCTTAAATAGTCTAACATTGTTATACTCAGGTCTGAAGTGATTCATTATAATAACACAGCAACAATAGAACTGAGCCTCTTAAGGAAATTATTATTGTAGTTATTAATATATAATATATAATGTATGTATATGTGTGTAATTGTAAATATATATAGGCTATATATGTTGAAATCCTAAAACACTCTTTTCTATCAGTAGGCCTACTGAAATAATTGAGCAATTTTGCTAAAATGGCATCTTAAAAGGAAACCAATACAATGTGGAAACTCAAAAAAAATTATTATTGCAAGCATAGCCTATGTTTATTAAAGTCTTCTTCTTCTTCTTTACGTTCTCTGCCAAGTGGCAGGTCCAAACGTCCAATGTTTCCACTTTTCCCGCTGTTGTGCCATGTCCTTCAATTCTCTGTATCCTTCTTCCATCATCCCGTCCAGCAGTTTTTGCCTAGGCCTTCCCCTGCACCTCTTTCCCTCCAATCTTCCTTCAATTATTTCTTTCTGCAGTGAGTCACCTCTTAGCAAATGTCCCACCCAGTTCTTTTGTCTTATCTTTATTGTGTCCAGCAGAGATCTTTTCTCTTCTACCATCATTAGTACTTTTTCATTTGAAACGTGCTTTGTCCAACTGATTTTCTCCATCTTTCTCCATACCCACATTTCAAAAGCTTCCAGCCTCTTTACATCTTCTTTTCTCATTGTCCATGTCTCTGCGCCATATAAAGTCACACTCCATATCAATGTTTTGACCATTCTTTTCTTTAGATTTCTATTTAGCCCTCCTCTAAGCAATTCTTTCCTTTTTAAGAATGCCTCTTTGCCCATTGCTATTCTCCTTCTTATCTCTTTATGACATTTGGCATCGCTTGATATTAAGCTTCCCAAATAGCAGAAAGTCTTAGGCCACTCTTATCAGCACTGAAAAAGTATAGCTATTTTGTTAAGATGACAGTTTAAAATGATACCATTGCAATGCGGAAATTAAAAAGTTTCTGGTTGGGAGGGGCATATGCCCCTCCCCACATAAATTATTGTTTCTTATCAGTAAGCTTACTGAAATAATAATTCAGTTATTTTGCTAACATGACATCTTAAAAGGTACTATTACAATGTGAAAATTCAAAAAGAAATTATTATTTTAAGTTTAGTATTGTTAGGCCACTCTCACCAGCACTGAAAAAGTACAGCTATTTTGTTAAGATGACACCCTAAAATGCTACCATGCCAATGTGGAAATTCAAAAAAGTTTTGGGTGGGGAGGGGGCACATCCCCCTCCCCACACCCCTCCCCCTCTCGGCGCTGCGCGCCTCGCGACCGTCCGCTGGACGGTCGAATGTCTTCCCCCCCCAGGAATCCGGATTCCCCCCCCCAGAGGACGGGGACTAGATTAAACACTGTCCACGTAGTAGGCCTATGTGCGATACATATTAGTTGACTGCTAATTTGAATAAAAAACGATCCTTGGCCATTATGATACGCCTTCTTCTTTATTCCTAATGTGTTTCATTACTAATACAATTTTGTAAGAAACTATAGTAAAATGAAAATTATCACAAAAACTATTTAAAACTGTATTTTTTGGTACACACATTATTACTCTATTGATTGCTTGTTCTGGACTTAGATATCGACGAATGTAGTCGAACAACATCAAAATGTAATCAGATTTGCACCAACACTTATGGATGGTACGATTGTTCGTGCTACACCGGTTATGAACTTGAAAACGAATTCAACTGCATTGGTAATCATTATACTTTTGATTCTATCATCTGCTTGATGTTGTGCATTGCGTTTGTCTTTCTGTCGATGCATTTAACAAATAGGCCTAGTTAGTTTACGAAGAAATAATTAGGCCTAGGCCTACTTGTTTAAGTCTGGGTAAAAATTTGATTCAATTCATTGCAAGAATATAGCCTACAACACCAAAAGACACTGATGCGTTTAAAGTTAGCAAGAAATTTTAATTGCAAATTTTCAAACCATTATGTTAATCATGTTTCAATTTTACTTGTTTATACTTATTGAATTGCAATTTGGAATAATTTTAAGCACCGTAGGTAATTATTATTCAAATCATTGTGTATTAATTTTATATAATTTTTGAATCAACATGCGTTATGCAGTAGGCCTAAGGACTACTTACTAGCTCACATGTCATTCCTTGATCTGTTTCTTAGTTAAACCAATTTAATCTAAATACTCTTGCATCCGTGCAACTTTTCACATCTTGAATCCTTCCTATCAACTGGTGAATGACAGCATTTTCAAATTTAGTTCTGTATTGTGCGACTGTAATAATTCAAATTTTTTTCACTAATAGCTAGTTCTAAATAGGCGAGAGCAATGTCTGGATTGAATAGACTTTCTGAGTACGGCAGTAGTGGAATTTTTGCGTTATCTCAACAATTGTCAAATAAGTACAAATCAGTATATTTAGAAGCCCATTGTCCTATAATTGTGTGACTGTTTAGTCTGTTTTTAACTTATCTGCTGTCATCTAGAATAATTGTGACATTTTGTTCAATTTTAATGCATGCCGAAATGTTTAAATGATATCTATTAAGAAACTTGAAATTATTTGCGTCAGAACATGATTGTCTTGAAATAAAGGCACACATTTTCTATTCAAAAGTGAACTAAAAAGTGTCACTTCATGGCTTAAGGCACCAGTGACTGACCAATGATCATAATTATGGTTATCGTCGTTGTTGCCGGTGTCACGGAATATTCTATCCATCCTTAAAGCTATCCGGGGGATGAATTAGTCTATCCCCGGATGGAATATAGCGCTACAGACTATCCGGGGGATAAACTATTGCATTCCAATTATTGAAAAATTCGCAGGTCTATAATTGAATTTTTTATGCAATCATGATTTAAAGTGACTTTAGTTGTTTCCAGTGTACTAAACTAGGTTCAGGGCAAGGCAGCTCAAATGATTTAGCGACTCTGAGTGTTCTTGAGTGCTCAAAATTTTATTAAATGCTCTAAAACCAAAGCAAAACAATTATCGAGTAGGAATAAACATACCTGTTAGGGGCGATGTTCAAACAAAGCAAATGGAAGTTTGGAAGTTTATTTGCAAAATAAATACACGCGAAAGTGGATTTTTCAACTTCTCGTCATGTGCGGTAGGCATATTATCATATACGGTTAATACTGGGGGTAAGCTTACTCTATTTCGTGACACCGGATTTTGTTGGTACTTAGTGGCAAGTCACAAAAGAAGGTTAATGAGCAATGCATTTACTTACTTGGACTGTTGCTTAGATGTGAATGAATGCGCCATTAACAACGGTGGATGCCAACACTACTGCAACAACACAGATGGGAGCTTTGTCTGTTCATGCCATCCTGGGTTAAGGATTGCAGTAAAAATTGGAGAAAGTTATAACTGCACTGGTAGGATTAGTTTATTCTTGTCTCTGTTTTATCTCTTTCGTATTTTATATGCGGTTCCCAGCGGTAAATATCTGCTAAATGACGATGAAGTGTACAGTGCATGGGCGGAGTTTATCAGGGCTAGAGGGAGCTAAGCCCCCCCCCCCAAAAGGGACCAGATTCAACTTTTTTACCATGGGAATGGTACCCTTTTTCGGGGTTAGCCCCCCCTAAGAAGGCCCAGACTCGGGGTTAGCCCCTCCAAGAACGGAAACCAAACTCCGCCCATGGTACAGTGTAAGATAAAGCAGTAACCTTATCTGAATTCTTATAGTTTAAAATGTCCTTTTTCATTATCATCCCTAAAATATCACACTATTTAAAACCTAAATGCTGCCGCAAGTTGACAATATTTATTGGCAGCATGACTAGGTAAGTCCTTTCACAGGTCGGCTATACCTAATACCTAGACCTGGGAGTCGACCCCAATAAGTCGACCCCAGTCGACTTGGTCATCCCAAGTCGGGTCGGGTCGTTTCTGCTCACCGCAACTGACCCCAAGTCGAATTTTGTAGAGAGAAGTCACTTGAAGTTGTTTTTACCCCAAGTCGACTTAAACCGACTTGAGACACATACATAGTTAAATTTGTAGATTCAAACCATTATTCGTGAGACCAGGACAACATTTGAGCAGCTTTTGTAGTGTCTTTAGGCTTACAAGAATGAGTGAGGACTTTGCTGAAGTCTAACAGAGACTTAGCCTACACTGATTATTTTACCCGTAGGCTATCGTGCAGACTGCCGTCTGTCGATCTTTTCATTATGATTTGTTATTCTATGCTAAAACCACGCTTAGGCATGCGCTTAATTAAAATGGTGAACCAAAAATGCTACTAAAATATTAGCACGTGTGCTTATCGATCAAGACACGAACACGAGCAAATCAGTGAACGTCTAGTGGTCAGTGCAAAGAAAGCTGGATCTACAAGGCCTATAATAAATCGATAGTTTGGCGCTACTTTGGTATACTGCATACATCTGCAGTAGGCTACTAGCTGTTGTCTGCAGACTGAAAAGCTATTGTATACGGGCCAATTGGACTGTGAAAGATTTTCAGCGAGAAGGCCGAATGATGCGCTTGCAATGCTATTTTGCTAAGTTGGGGAATGATGCTATAGCGGCCGAATAATTATGACAACGGACTTACAAATTATCATCATTAGGCCTAGGCCTACACGCCATTCAGGGCAACCAGTTCGCGGTTCCCCCATTTTGTCTTAGACCTTGCGCGTTTTACAAATTTATTCGATATTAATAATAAAAAATAATAATGAATGTAATCTGAATAACCACAGACAATGGGCAAGCTAAATTCATGGGCATAGTAATTTACCATCGCAATGTCTATGGGCTACTAGATGGCCCAAAGCATCACAAAACTGTTCAAACTGAAACACAAACAGCCTGAAATGGGCTTAATAAAACTTTAACAAATTCATTCATCAATTAAGTGTTGAGGCCTCATTACTCATTGGTAGCTGGCCTATATCAAATTAATGATTGTCATGAAAAATTGGCTTGACTTCTTCCGTTAGTAGCTGTACGTAGACGTAGGCTACCTATAGGTTAAAATGTCTATTACCATGTCAGAAGTCGACTTCAAGTCGGAAGTCGGTTGTTTTTCTGCCAAGTCGGGTCAAGTCGTTTTGACTCCAAGAAGTCGACTTCAAGTCGACCTCAAGTCACTTTAGGGCCAAGTGGGGTCAGATTGGCTGACCAAAGTCACTCCCAGGTCTACTAATACCCCTGACTTAAGTGAACCACCGATACCAACACTTTAAACCAGAATATAATGAGTTCTCCAAAGTAGCCATAATGTTGTTTGTATTACTTTTTATATTTTAGATATCGACGAATGTGCAGAAGGTATTTCCAACTGTGAACATTATTGTGGCAACACCGTTGGAGGTTATAACTGCTCTTGCAATTCTGGATACCAGATCTACAACGACCTTCATAAATGCTCTGGTAAAATTGCATGACATTCAGTAATAATATAATGAGAGGCGGAACAGCTATAAATATAAGTGTCGTCTGGGTAGGGAATTGGAGAATCATAGGAGACAGGGTAAGAGTTCTTGAAGAGGTACGACTTCAATTTGGAATGGAAAGCCAGATATTTCGATGGATAGATATCATGAGCATGAGGAAGGCAATGGTGAGTGAACAGTAACCATGATGGGAAACCAAAAATGGGTGAAATTCAGGAATTCCAGGGTCATGGTATTGTGTTGGATGTGACTCAAACGGATCGCTCTTCTTAATTATTTAGGTTTCAAGTTGCAGTCGATACTTGCCATCCAGGTCCAGAAAGTTCCAGTGATAACTTCAGAAGTAACTAAAGCGAGAAGTAACTAAATCACTAAATCGTTTCCACACCCCGGTCCACACTCCGGAACGGGGTCGAGTGAACAAGAATTTTCGAACATGAATAAGCCCTACTTCAGTAGAACCTTTATGCAGTAATTTTCTGGCTGTTTCGGCTTTGAAAGATCTGCTCTCCATTCAAGCTTGCTCGCACCACCACTAAGCAGAACCACGTTTTCTCAGGCTTCTTGGTAGCAGGCTCTTCGACCTGGAAGGGTCTACCATTGACGCTCCCTTTCCATAAGTCCTCTCTCATCCTTAGACTGTTTTATTTGACCACGTTGCAGTTGGCAGCACCGCTGAATTGTCTCTTTGTAGAGGCGCTATGCACATTCTCATGATGAACGGATTAATTGATTGGTAGGCTAAGTGCGCAGTTTTCAAATCGTCGGGCCTCACAGTCGTTTTGCCAGAAACAGAACAGTCTTACTGTTAAATATTGTGATTTAAATTAATGAGTCATAATGCGGAATAGTTTATCATAGTGCTGTAGGCCTACACATCGGAAGACGCATCAAAACCCTCTTGATTCGTGAAATAAGACTTTTCGGTTTCCTTGACATTTTAGATATTGATGAATGCAACTCCGGATCTCATCAATGTGCTCAAGTATGCGTAAATGCGATCGGCAATTACTCGTGTGGCTGCAATTCTGGTTTCGCTTTAGTCGATCGTTTCAATTGCCACGGTAAATGATTCTTTATAAAACTGACTGTCACCACATCATTAGCAGTTTCTATTTTAGCTACATATCCATTTTCAGGCTTGGGACTGACACTGCCAATGTGCGAGTAGTGGCGGAGTTATTTGAGCTATTGCTCTATTTAACCCTCATGCGACCAACATATTTTACTCCTTAATATGACCAACTGGGGTCCCTTGGGACCCCAATAGTCGATAAGACGTTCAGGGTTTTATTCGCTTGTTGAAACTTCATTTTATGTTGATATAGTTCAAGATATGGCAGCTTATTCTTTGTTTGATGCGTACTTGTTATAGCGCCCATCATAATAACTACTCAGAAGCGCTCCCGACTACTGCGCGGACACTGAATCGGCGTTTCACGTCGAAGCGCTGAGCAAAAGCTCCCTACACTGAGTGATTTTTTGGTATTTATTACCATCTAATAATATAATCGTCTAGATTAATGCTCTACTCAGCGTCAATTGAAACTACTGAGAAGCGCTCCCGACTACTGCGCAGACACTGAATCGGAGTTTCACATTGAAGCGCTGAGCAAAAGCTCCCTCCACTGAGCGATGTTTCGTTGGGTATTTATTACCTTCTAATAATAATCGGCCAGATTATTAATGCTCTACTCAGCGTCAATTTAAACTACTCAGAAGCGCTCCCGACTACTGTGCGAACACTGAATCGGAGTTTCACGTCGAAGTTGACCCTGGCTGCCGGGATTGAATTTCTACACCGCAGTTCTTTATCGCAGCTCTGATTGGTGCTTAGTTTGTCTGAATCACTGCTTGCTATGCCATGTGAGGTGTTACCATGGCATATCCAATTACTGTCAAGAAGGTACGTCGACGCCATGATCTCTGCGAGATTTTCCAATCTGGATTATTGCTGAGATACATAAAAATTATTGTAAGAAGCAATTCCAGTGATGTCGAAGATGTTGAAGAACATCGTCATGGACCAACGGTTGACTTTTCTTCTTGTGGTGCGCATTATAATTATTATCCAGGTGATAAATAATAATAATATTGTCAACACCATTTTTGGTTCCATTATAATGGAGGGTTACTTCTGGCTTGTTGTTCATCTAGGCATAAGTGGTGGCATCGTGCTGCAGAGCGAATAAACAGCACAACTGTGCCTGGTTTAGGAATAAATGATAACCTACAAGAGTAGGTTGGTCATGAAATGCAAACAAAGAGCTCATTTCCTGGCGCCCCATGCCTGGCCTTCATTCCCTATATGAAATTTTTTATCTGGTAGGCTACAACGTTTCTGCCACTGTGCCGCCATGGTGACTGGTGATACCAGTTGTTTCACAACTCTTGACTTGTCTCACGCTGTTCCCTCTGTCACTGCCCGGGTATTATGTCAATGGTTATGAAGTGACAGCATCGCAGCACGCCATATCTTGATACCATAGTTTGCAGGTTTGAACTTTATGTGCTGCCTGAAGTTACACCTGCCACAGTAAGCTCATCCACTCACAGACTTGTAAGCTTACCAGGAAGGAATTCCTTGGCAATGATACTGAGCAGAAAATATTTTTCTTAGGTAACGGAAAGCAGCAACTTTGTTGTTGTTCAGCCTTTCAGCGACATATGAAGTGTTTTATGATCAATTGCCTTGTTGCAAAATTCCATGTACCGGTACTTCAAGATGCACGAAATTGTGTCCTGGACATGGTCATTATTTGTGCTATAGCGTTTTCCAACGCCACTCTATATATTCCAGAATTGTCTGTATTGCTTCTTTTGCACTAAATCGTACTGGATAAATTCTCGCTGTCATAATATCTTTTCATAAAATAGCGTTCGGCTCCATAGGAAAATTCGTCCTAAGGCTGGGGTCCCGCGGGACCCCACCAGATATTTTATATTTAAAAAATAACCGCAGAAGTTAAACCGGATTTTATTAAATGTAAATAATGAGCGATGCCCAAGTGACAAATTCATAAAACGTCGTTAAAAAAAATTGATTAGCAAAAAAGTAGCACGAGCCGAAACAGTGCTGGGGTCCCCGAGGACCCCAGTTGGTCGTTTGAGGGTTAATGATGGCAACATAAGATTCTGTTATCGTGAGTGATTGTAAAACTGTTTTCTAGTCTGATAGTAGACGATGGTTCATCATTTGGCCAATCACATCGTCGAATTCTATGAATGTGAGGAATACTGGCGGTGAATGAATGGTCCACAAAATTATTACGAGAATCTCCAGTTGTGGGAATTTGACTCTTTACGGGAAATGTTTATTATCCAGTGGATGCAACAATCCATGTGCATGTTGCCAACTTTCGTTTTCGATAATGGCTTTCTCGATATAATAGCATTAAGACAGAAAAGCTTGCTCTGTAAATAAGAATGTGTATCGTGAGCTTTAGCCTAATAGGCCATACCTTATAATTTCTTTCGTTTCCCCATAATGATTGTCTTTAGACAGGTTTTGGGCATCAGTCAAGTGGACGGTAAAAACTACTACTACCAGATTTGAGACTCTTGTTTTGCATCGTTACTTGATCTGTAGTGTGAGTCATAGAAAATTCTGAACTCTATTGACAGAAATAATTATGTTGATCTGAAATTGCTGTCTTACTTTCAGTCGATTGTTCTTCACTTAAATTGGGATACGACATCGGCATTGGTTTGCAATCTATAATTGTAATTATCCTCATCGCATTAGTCGTCGTACTTTTGATTTTGTTGAAACGGAAACGGACCGCAGAAGCAAAAGGTATGCAAGGTACAAGCTTAATTAATGCCTAATAAATTATGCCTACATTTTGGTGGCTGGTCAACAGGAACATTGATTAAAATGTAAACATTCTGACGTTTCGAATTTGATTGCGCTTGATGTAGGCCTAAAATATTATTAGGTCTCATGAAACTACATCTTTGGAAAACTTTCAGAATTCAAATGTCATCAACTGTCGTAATTATAGTCTAATTATTCTCCTGCTGTGCTTGGATCCTTAGCAGAGACCTCGTTTTCCTTTATCTTCACTGTGATATAATAACAATTATTATGATGTGATGTTAGCCTTCAGAATAAGTAAAACTGGAAGTCATGGATTCATATTCTGAATAATAGCAGCAGTAGGCCTATTAGGCCTATAGTACTGGTAGTGAACAGTTTTACTCAATTAGGCAGATTATAATTAAAAGGCTAATGGGATTCATAAAAATAAGACTTCATCAGTCCAGCATGCTACAAAGAATCATGGAGCTCGCATGAAATCTGTAATACAAACGCAGTCAATGTAACAAAACTCACGCACCGTTACCAGAATTTGAATTACCCAGATCACCGTTTTGCAGTGTTTAAGCTGAGAGTTAACATCGATTGTGAAATTTATTCTTAGAAGAAGCAACTGAATTGGACGTCTACACTGCACTGGATAGGAAGGCACGACCGGCGAATGCAGAGGATCAACCAGAGAGTCTATACACCGCAATCGTACCACCAGATAAAACTCATGATGGCATCTATGCTAATACTGAAGCAAATTAAACCATCTTATGTGTGTACTGACTGCGGACTTTTTTGTCACCATCTTCAGATAGAATGCATCCACGGTGTTCCGCTTCGCAGGAGTCAAAATACGTCCGTAACGTTTCTTCAATTATTATAGGACTCGCTTGTCCTACACGAATCGGTCTAGACATAGGCTTAGGCTGCACATGAAAACTTACATAAACAGTTACGCATTAAATTAATCTTTGTTTAATGCGTAACTGTTCTAGTTAATGCAATCTTCATCTTTCTCATTGTCTTCTCGATTCGATGCTGCAGAGTCCAGACGAGTAATAGGTTTACAAGGTTTACTCAGGAGTTCCAACCGTGGTCGATTTGTTTGATTGCTCGGCATGTGGCGTAACGTAAAGCGGATAGTGTTGTGTACTTTGTCTATGTCTATGTAAATTTTTGAAATGAATCGATGTTCGACAGCGTGTGCAGTGAATATCGTAGGCCCTATAGGACTAATTAATTTAAGATGGTTCGCATACAAAGTCCGCATTGTTGTCTGGTGAAAGTGAACAGCAACGCGTCTGCCAGCAGCATCTTAATATCAAGTGGCAACTAACACATAGGCCTATGCATACATCACTGATTCGCAGCGACGCCCTCAGGCTTACGCACTTAGCCTACGCAAGTGCGTACAGCGCTGAAGGCTAAAAAATAAATTACAAATAAAGCGTAAAATATTATAAGCTGAGTAATTCTTATTCTATTGAATCTAAATAATAATCTATCGTTTCAAACAACATCCGAACTTAGCTCTAGGCCTATGCGCATACCAAAAAAAATGCAGCAAAAAGCTGATGTTGACGATAGGCCTACCTCACAATCGCCAGTAGGCCTATAAAGCTGTTCGCTTCAGATTTTGTGCAAGCAGTGCGTACAGGAAAAAAATCCTGGGGACGCCGCTGCTGATTCGCAATTCATTATCTACAAAACCAGAGATTTGCAATACTTGCTTGTAGGTGTCCCTAGCAGCGGAGTCAGCGACCCCTACTGGGCCTATCCTTGTGGCCATTCTTCTTTGAATATGTGATTTGCAACTGTATAAGTGTAAAAAGTTATTGGTTTCAAAAAATAAATGATTGATTGCTCAGTTAGCGCTAATGGTAGAGAATAATGTATCTTTATGGACGAACAAAGAATAACGGTAAATTGCATGTTATTGCGACGTAAAAAAACATGTACATGTAGCTCACTCTGTCTGTCGCTGCAATGGGCGTGATCTGCTTCTGCATAGCGCTCTCGTGTATAACTATTGTCTGCGATGTCGCACAAAAAACCAAAGCTCGAGGGTACGTACCATACGTATTCTATTTTTTGAAGGGTACGTACGTATTTTAACGTATTCTATTTTTGGGTACGCGTACCCTCGAGCTTTGCAAAAAACTCCGCCACTGGTTGTTCTCTGCCATCGCCGGTCTCAAGCCTGGATAAAGAAGGAGGGCGTCACTAATCATCGTTGATATGACATTGTCGTTAACACACGAAACAAGTAAAAAATGTCGGATGTTCATTCAACAGAACAAACTCTTTCAGAAGTTTAAGGTTGGAGTTCAAACGAAATCACTGGTTGTGACGTTCGTGAGCATTTTTTACCGAACTAGTGACGAACTGTGTGCTGTTACATCGTCATGCAATCGATATCAAAAGTGCCCACGAGGCAGGATATATCGTTTAACTTGTATCAGATGGATCTGATAAAATGCCCGCATTGTCCAAAGAAACTGAGAGCCAACAAATGTCGGGAAGTAGCGTGCAAGTAATATCTGATGGCAGCAGATACTACAGCGCATAGACACTAGTGCAAGTAATATCTGATGGCAGCAGATACTACAGCGCATAGACACTAGTGCAAGTAATATCTGATGGCAGCAGATACTACACGCATAGACACTAGTGCACAGGCATTCAATCAAATGTCTGGTGGCAGTACACACTAGTGCGTAATAGGCAAACCTCAACATTAATAATTAATCTTTTGACTAGGCAATGTAGGCATATTAGATGGAGCATAATGCAATACCTGCATTTTCTCATGAAGATAACAAGCTGCTAGCAAAGTAAAATCCGCCTGCAGCAGACACTAGTGCATACGCAACCAGCGTTACTTCCCATCAACCAATAATAACAGGTCTGTAGAATCTATGAAAATCAACAATAATTGTCGGCCTATTCATGCGAATATCGCTCCAACACATTCACAACATCATAGGATAAGTTCAAGGAAACATTCTGTTGCCACAATAATTTGATATTATTTGAAACCATTGCTGGTCATAGGCTAATTTTCTAATCTTGAAACGCATGGGCCTAGTGAAAGCTGATGGCAGCAGACACTAATTTTTGTTCTAAAGAAATCTATATCATGGTCTTGGCGACGCGACGTCGCATTCTGGGCTCGACAAAGCTGATGTATGAGTTGTCCTTTCGAGGACCGAATAAAATAGAAATACACTTTCTAACCAGAATCAGCTCTAGATAGTTAAACATTTCGATCCTGAGCGTCCTAACAACTAACTTACTACCAAACTATAACTACGTGTAATCAGTGTAAGATTCGTATCAACAGCTGCTACTGCCTGACAAAATGTTTCGAGTTTTCTGTGCGGAGAATTTTTTCATCGCTATCGTCATTCTCAACTCGATAGTCTGTAAGTGAAATGATGTGCTTCAATTGTGCATGCGGTATCGTAATATGAGTTTAGATTTAACTATTAAGTTTACATCTTCAAGAAAATCTAGCATAAGTGATTAATGTCACAGGTGATTCAATACCACAACGAATGCGACAGCCTTTAACATTTTGAACTCATTTTCAGGGCCCTCTGCTTTGACCCTGCCTGAGCTGCTGTTAAATGATGCTACGATGCGAATCATCCTGTTATTTTTTATGCTGTCAATTATAATTTTCCAATAAGGTTTTTGAAATAAGGAGAATTCATTATCAGCTGCTATCTCAACCTAGCTGTATGTATGTATATGAACATTTACATAGCGGCGTACAATAACCTGACGAAGGCGCTTAACGTATATCTACCAGACAGTTCTAAACAACTGCGTCTTAATTGTCTTTGAGAATGTTTCATGAGATACATGCAGTGCAGTATCATCAACATCATCAACATCATTGGGCTCAGTGCCCGTAAGAGTCCGACGCCACTCTCTGTCTGAGTCTACCCAGCCTCAACTGGTCTGGTCAGTAGGTCTGCTCCATACCATAAACATCTTGGAGCAGCTAGACCACCTTGTCTGATTGAAGAGATGCGTGGGAAAGAGGCATGAAGGACAACGTGGGTTATGCCCGTATGTGTCCCACGTACGCTCTCTTCCCCGACTCTTTCCACCGGTCTGTCCTGACCGGCCTGTGCATGTATGCTTCGCATCATGACACCTTGAAGCATCTGGGTCGCTCTGTCACTTGTGTCGTGGTTTTTGCGGATTTCAATCGTCTTGGTCTTTTACTGCCAGAGTATAGCGACGCATCTGGCAAACCTTCCTCCTTTGTCCGGGCTTAGGACCGACACAGAGACGTTGTTGGTTCCCTGTGGCGGAGGATGGATGCAGTTTAACGTCGCGCCCAGTATCACGAATTGTTAATGGAAGACTGTCCAAAGTTTGTATGTTTGTATGTATGTATGTATGTATGTATGTATGTATGTATGTATGTATGTATGTATGTATGTATGTATGTATGTATGTATGTATGTATGTATGTATGTATGTATGTATGTATTCCTATGTATGTATGTATGTATGTATGTATGTATGTATGTATGCATGCATGTATCTATGTATGTATGTGTGTGTATGTATGTATGTATGTATGTATGTATGTATGTATGTATGTATGTATGTATGTATGTATGTATGTATGTATGTATGTATGTATGTATGTATGTATGTATGTATGTATGTATGTATGTATGTATGTATGTATGTTTGTATGTATGTAATATGTATGCATGTACCTATATGTATGTATGTATATATGTATGTATGTATGTATGTATGTATGTATGTATGTATGTATGTATGTATGTATGTACATGTATGTATGTATGCATGTAACTATATGTATGTATGTATGTATGTATGTGCGTATGTATGTATGTATGTATGTATGTATGTACGTATGTATGTATGTCCAAGTATGTCAGATGTTCTTTTATCGTATGTAATATCGGGAAATGGACTAAATTTGAGAACATATTCATTGTCTCTCACATCGTGTTGCTATCCTGCTGTAATGTTGAATTCTACTATAATTATAGTGACAGACAGTTTGGAATTTTAAATAATTTCTATAATAGGCCTACCAAAATCAGTTTTGAGGAAGGCCTATCACGTTCACTTTCATTCGTAACAGTTAGTTATCTAGGCAAACCACTTTACAAGGACCAATCGGAGACCCCGATGCTTATATTGACAGAGTAAGACTTAGGTCTAAGAATTAATTTTACGTAAGCATATTTCATAAGCATATTCAATACCATTACCAACTGCCTAAGTGCCTATACCGTACCCCTGTTTGCACTGCATCAAAACAAGATAATAATACTATTTTGAAACGCTAAACATACTTTTCGCGTTTCACCAGCTGGACCTGTTATCTCGCAGTGATCGCCTGAAACAACACAAGAGTCGCTCTTAACGGGAACACGATACCAATTACTTGTCTATTAGGCGACACGAATGAATGCTTTTTTGCCGTATTGGGGTCACAGTATGAATTTCAATATTACCATCAGAGAGCTCTGTACCTATATAGCCTATGTTATGCGTCCAAAGAAAGTTATAATAGGACATAGGTCCAACTTGTAGAACGCACCGATGACCAAATTGAAAATTACGTAGCAATAATCATAACTAAATATTCTAAATTTATTATGCAAATATGCGACAAATCCAGAGGGGCGCACTTGCGCCCCCTTGCGCCCCCCTGCGGACGCCCATGGGCATGGCATGGCATGGCAAGGCATGGCATGGCAAGGTATGGCATGGCATGGCAAGGCATGGTATGGCATGGCATGTCATGGCATGGCAGGGAAGGGCAGTGCCACGCCATGCTATACCATGCCATGCAAGCCATGCCATGGCAAGGCATGGTATGCATGGCATGGCCCTGCCATATCATCCTTGCCACGCCATGCCATGCCTTGCCATGCCATGCCATGTAGCTGGATACCGCGGAATTAACTTCAACGATGAATTAAATATCAAGACGCAATATCATTTTGGCAGTACAAATTCATATTCATATTTTCTATTGTTCTCATTGCAGTATGCAACATCAGTGCAGTGTGGAAGTTTGGTGAACATGTTCGTATTTATAGGAATGTGATCAAGCTGAAGGGATTCATCTACGGACTGTGTGGAATACGCAATCCCGTTCGCTATTCGAATAGTCCCCGTAAGTTGAATTTATGTGCTTTCGACGACCACTTTCCCCATGACCTTCTGATAATAAATGTTGTTGAAGATATAAGTGATCCTGCAGAGGTTATTGCCATTGACAACACGAGTCTCATTTTCGTTCGTGACTCAAGGTGCAATTGCATCTGGAAGATTGACACTGATGGCCTTAAAGTTGAGAAATGGTTATCGGGAGTAGATCTATCCTCTAGACTTCTTCATCCATGGGACAGAGGTGTTACTGAAATGTCAGTAACCATTGATAATCATATACTATTGGTGAGGACAAGAAGTATAAACAGCAGGATTGTTCTCGAGACTTTCGATCTAGACGCGAAACTCGTAAGAAGTGTTTCACTTCCCGAAGAAATAAAAACGCATGAGCCATTTCACGTGATTCAGAAACCTGATGGAGAGTAGGCCTACATCGTTGCTCACAGAGCAGCATGTTCCGACGCCAAGCGTGTAAGTTTCTTCACCATCGAAGGACAACTTATCTGCCAGTTTAGTATCGACGAATCAGATCGTTTCGACGATTTTCTATGGTTCTCAAATAGAGACCACTTTGTATATGTGGTTGAATTGTATAGTGGAAGCTTGTACGTGTTTGACGAATATACTCGAGAAAAGAACGCAACTGATATTAAGGTGACCATCAACAGCGGCTCAAAACAGAGACGTCTGAAGGTTTTCCAAAACCCTGAGCGGCGTATCAGAATCAGACAGTCTGTGAAAGGAATACACACAAAGAAAGTACGTCTGCTTTAGGATGAAAGCACCGATAATTATTACTTCTGGTCTAGGAAAATCTTAGTTGAGATAATATATCCTCCTGACAGAAAACCTCTAAGGTGGAAACAAAGGGGTCGATTACATGAATGGAATTGGTATCACGATCCAACTTGGAATCAGTTTATTGCGCCTTCTTTTGAAAATAGTTTGCATTTGTGGACATTTTGAAAAGAACTATCAGCGGCAAAAATGAGTACGAAGTTTTGCATATTAATATTGCTCGTAGTTAATCACATCCAAATGCTTCTCTGCTGATGCCATCATCATGTCGCAGAAGTGCAAAGCGATGCATTAAAACATATCGCATATCAGCTGAAAATAGCTTTCTTGCACTTCCATCGCATACCGATCGACACTAAGTCTTCTGCTCCGTTGCAGTGTCGAAGAACAATCTCATGGTACCAAAAGCGGCCTGTAATGGGCCTAATATTATGATCATATCACAAATGTAATTGCTATCGCGTTATTCTCATTGCAACATCATTTTCACACTTGACTCTGAACGTTGTAAGAAATACATAATGTTATACTATTATAGTGAACAATTAACTGCTCTAAAGGATGAGCGTGCAGCATCGAGACCTTAGAACAAGGTATAAATCACTGGTATCCGGACGTTTCATCCTCGGACGATTCATCCCCGGACGGTTCATCCCGGACGATTCATCCAGTGGACGTTTCATCCCAGGACGTTTCATCCTCGGACGATTCATCCAGTGGACGGTTCATCCAGTGGACGTTTCATCCCAGGACGTTTCATCCAGGGGACGTTTCATCCCAAGCCGTTTCATCCCCGGACGTTTCATCCCAATGGACGTTTCATCCCAGGACGTTTCATCTCAGGACGTTTCATCCCAATGGATGGAAATTTAAGCAATTTAATCCTAAAAAATTTCCACTATAATAGATATAAAAAGTCAAAAATAATTGCAATAAAATAGCTTTCTTATAAGAGCACATAAGCCTATAATTATAAAAGAATGAATCGTCAGTAATTAAATCTCATAAAACAACACACAAGCTTAAGGTACTAAAAACACATAATCCTATAAAATATCAATCTAATAGATCTAAACAGTCAAGAAATAGTCCTACTTGGAATAAAATAGATATCATATAAGAACACACAACCCTATAAAACATGCTATAAAATCTAGATAAAAATATATAAAAAAACTAGGAGTAAAATGTATATCATATGAAAACAAATAAGCCTAGGCCTATATACATGTAGCCTGCAATTAAATATAATAAAAGGAACACATAAATCTATAAAACATGCAATTGAAAAGATATAAAACGTGTATAATACTTGTAAGTAAAAGCTCTAAAAAAACTATCTGAACACTAAATCTAGTAGTTCAAGTGTTTTCAAGTTAAGCGTGCGATAAATGAGCAATTGCCCGAAGATATACAAGGACATCTGCCTTTCCGTATCCGGCAACAGCACGTCTCACCCTGCCCACCAAGTCACGATATTTCTTGACACCGTGTTCTTGGACTCCAGTAGCGCCTTGCAGTAATGCAGCCTTCTGTTTTTGACAGTCTTTTTGAAGTCCCTCGATTAGCAGCCACAGCGACGGGTGAGCGCACATAAATAAAGACTGAAGGCCATGATGCCACCCTTCAACGAGATTTGTTGTTCGGGCCATTCCGTCGCCCGCAGACTGGTACTGATTCCACATTGCGATTGGAAATGTAGGGGAACCGTATTTCTTGCCTCTGCCTCTGGCTCGCAGTCTTCTACCTCTGATGTACGTATGTTCAAAGTAGGATACAAGTTCGTTCATTTTCTCGTGTTCGGGCATTTGATCTGCTAACAAGTCGAAAGACTGAGCTACATCAACTTCGGGAACATGTGCAAGTGCAGCCAAACACCGAACATTCATTCGCAAATTGTCGTCGCTTTCGTATTCGATCTTCATGCCAATTTCGTTTACTTTGCGTAGAACACTTTGATTCAGATGGAAATAACAGCCTGTTATTGATGCTCCCGGATATCCATGAGTGAACGCTCCTATTGCGGCGGACTCGAAATCTATTAGGATTGTTTTCGGTGATGCATTTGGAATCAGAGTCTTCAATTCCGCTATAAGACGATCGTAGGTTGCTCGAGTCTTGTTAGTTAGAAGGCAATATACGGCGGCTGGATTGACACCATTGACGAACTGGAAGTGGATACTGTACAGCTGGAAATAGATAGAAGGTACTACCTTAAAAGTGCCATCGGCCAACCAGACGTCAGATCTGGCTAAACCATCCAACAGTGTCTTATCGCCGAGGATGAGAATTCGTTCATCTCCCGGTCCTGAATCGAACAGTAGCAGATTAGCGAAGCGTAATGGAAACTCAAAGCTGAGATCATTAGGTGCCGGTGGCAATGCCTGCTGGTTAGTATCGGTTGACAGTGCTACATGACGATGACGACGGAGAACACGGTGTAGAGAAGTTTTTTTGGGCAACGCCATTAGCACATCTTGACCCAGATCGCTCATTACTGCACCAGAAGATGAACTTGGTGTCGCCACAGTTTCTGTCATCTTTTTCTTCATTTCACCGATGGCTTTCCGGGCACGTGCTGTAGCTACATTACCGCTGTGCGTGTGGTTTGGTGTTTGATCTGCGATGACAACGTTGTCACCATCTGTGAACAGTTGTGCTTTGCAGTGAAAAGTCTGGTGCTTACAACAACGCCATACTGTTACTCCTTGTGCGTTTACTCTTTTTCTCCAATATTCGTAGTTCCCGTGTATTAGAGTCCGCTTTCCACGCTTGGAGAGTCCAAAATTGGTCGCCATCGGTTAAATTATTTAAAACAATTTATAAAACAATATTCAAAACAAGTATACGATAGTCTACTGTTCGAACTTAGAAACGTGTCATGTCGATTTGTCACACGCGGCTGTTCTGAGCTGATTCCAATCTTCATTGGCATTCGTACTGTGGTGTACAGAATTTTAAACAATGTCCAATTGAGCGTACAACACTAAGCCGTCGGGACTTGATTAGGTGATTATAGAACAACAGAATAGGTGACTCTTCACCGGGACGTTGTATTACCATGCCGACATGGGTGGAGTTTGGTTGCCGTTCTCAAATCTCACGACGGCGTCTGATGTATATATAATAGGGTGTCAGGCTTTCGAACATTTTAGGTCACTGAAGAACACAGTCGCGTTTGAAAGCGTCAAGATATTGACCAATTACTAAAGTCTTGACTATTGATTTTGTTTTACAATATTTTGTTCCAGGATAGCTGCATGATATTTTGACTTATATTTTTGAATTAGGCCTACATTTATCTAATCAGCGTTTTTATGTTCAGTAATAAAATTTGCTTTGTTCCACTGTGTTGTTGAAAGCCTGTACGAAAATTATGGGGATGAGGCCTACGAAACTGATGGGAGGAAGGCACGTCCACTTTCCCCGGCAACATAGCTGGTCAGAAATAAGGAAATTTCTAAATGGGGTTATGACCATATTTCCCCTGGATCCGCCCTGGTTGCTTCTCGTAAATGCCAGACTCTTCATTGCAAGAGAAGTTCATCTGCGACAAGCGTTATAATTTGTTAAAAAGTATTAGACTCCCGCGCACAACGCGAGGACGATGTTTTTGGCATATTACTAAGCTGTTCCTGCACGAAAGCTTCAGTCCCGGAAGATTAAGTTGAATTAAAGACTCAAGTTTTGGATCTTCAAAATGGTTCCATGACACTTAATCCCGCGACACCTAATACCGCGACAGATAGTAGGCCTACCGGAAGTTAACCCTCGGGCTACCAGGGGGGGGGGTGGTATCCACCCTAGGTTTTCTCGATTTCAAACTTTTCCGTATGGAATAAAAATTTGACCTTTTAGGTAGCTGTAGGGAATTCATTGGCACACATTTTGAGGTAAATTGTGAGATGATACCTCACACCGTTCAAACGTTATACTGATTATACCCGAGGCACAAGGGGGGTGGATGCTGAATCCATTTGTGTATTACAAGTTATGATATCTCAAACCAAACCCAAAATGCAGGGGGGTGGTAACCACCCCTCCCTTGGTAGTCAGTGTTACAAAAAGCTTGGTAGCCCGAGGGTTAATCCCGCGACACTTAGCCTAATCCCGCAACCAATTAATCCCGCGACACTTAATCCCGGCGACATTTAAATTCCGCGACACATAATACCGGGAAAGTAAAATAACATTTAAAACCAGTAAAACTCGATAAAAGCAGTATTCACAGCAATATTCACTGTTTTAGGTAAAAAAAAGAGCTCCGTTGGCATTGTCGCGATGTTTATTGTATTCGTAATTTCCATGTATCACAGTTTGTTTGCCTTTGCTACTGCTGCTGAAATTCGCCTCCATGTCACTGCCCTATCGTAAACTGGGCTTCGTAAATCCTGTTTAAGATCCTTTATAATGATCGTTGTATGTACAGATGTTAGCCTACGTCAGAAAACCTGAACAGATAGGTTGCCCTACATAATTGGTTATGTGTACACCAATAGTCGAATCACTAGCTAATTGGCTATGTGGACAACAACAGCCGTAGAAATAATTATTCGTAGGCTACTCACGTGTGTACAGGTACTAAGTGTCGCGGTATTAACCCTTGAACGGTAACCTTTTTTTTACACCGGTCCCCGGTAACCTGGGGGTGTTTTATACCCCCAAGGGTAACTGCTGTTATTTGTGAGGTAGGAATGAATTTTTCTAAACGATACATGCAGTCGTAGTAGTAGTAGTAGTAGTAGTAGTAGTAGTAGTAGTAGTAGTAGTAGTAGTAGTAGTAGTAGTAGTAGTAGTAGTAGTAGTAGTAGTAGTAGTAGTAGAAGTAGTAGTAGTCGTAGTAGTCGTAGTCGTAGTAGTAGTCGTAGTAGTAGTCGTAGTCGTAGTCGTAGCAGTCGTAGTAGTAGTAGTAGTAGTCGTAGTCATAGTAGTCGTAGTCGTAGCAGTCGTAGTTGTAGTAGTAGTAGTCGTAGCAGTCGCAGTAGTAGTAGTAGTAGTAGTAGTCGTAGTTGTCGTAGTCGTCGTAGTAGTAGTCGTTGCAGTAGTTGTAGTCGTAGTCGTAGTAGTAGTCGTAGTAGTAGTTGTAGTAGTAGTAGTAGTAGTAGTAATAGTCGTAGTCGTAGTAGTAGTAGTAGTAGTAGTAGTAGTAGTAGTAGTCGTAGTCGTAGTAGTCGTAGTCGTAGTAGTCGTAGTAGTAGTAGTAGTAGTAGTCGTCGTAGTAGTAGTCGTTGCAGTAGTTGTAGTCGTAGTCGTAGTAGTAGTCGCAGTAGTAGTAGTAGTCGTAGTCGTAGTCGTCGTCGTCGTCGTCGTCGTCGTAGTAGTAGTAGTAGTAGTAGTAGTAGTAGTAGTAGTAGCCGTAGTAGTAGTAGTAGTCGTAGTTGTCGTCGTCGTCGTCGTAGTCGTCGTAGTAGTAGTCGTCGTAGTAGTTGTAGTCGTAGTCGTAGTAGTAGTAGTAGTAGTAGTCGTAGTCGTAGTCGTAGTAGTCGTAGTAGTCGTAGTAGTAGTAGTAGTCGTAGTTGTAGTAGTCGTAGTCGTAGTAGTCGTAGTCGTGGTAGTCGTATTCGTAGTCGTAGTAGTAGTCGTAGTCGTAGTAGTAGTAGTAGTAGTGGTAGTAGTAGTGGTAGTAGTCGTAGTAGTAGTAGTAGTAGTAGTAGTAGTAGTAGTCGTCGTAGTAGTAGTCGTTGCAGTAGTTGTAGTCGTAGCCGTAGTAGTAGTCGCAGTAGTAGTAGTAGTAGTAGTAGTAGTAGTCGTAGTAGTAGTAGTAGTAGTAGTAGTAGTAGTAGTAGTAGTAGTAGTAGTAGTAGTCGTAGTCGTAGTCGTCGTCGTCGTCGTCGTCGTAGTAGTAGTAGTAGTAGTAGTAGTAGTAGTAGTAGTAGTAGTAGCCGTAGTAGTAGTAGTAGTAGTCGTAGTTGTCGTCGTCGTCGTCGTAGTCGTCGTAGTAGTAGTCGTCGTAGTAGTTGTAGTCGTAGTCGTAGTAGTAGTAGTAGTAGTAGTAGTCGTAGTCGTAGTCGTAGTAGTCGTAGTAGTCGTAGTAGTAGTAGTAGTCGTAGTTGTAGTAGTCGTAGTCGTAGTAGTCGTAGTCGTGGTAGTCGTATTCGTAGTCGTAGTAGTAGTCGTAGTCGTAGTAGTAGTAGTAGTAGTAGTGGTAGTAGTAGTGGTAGTAGTCGTAGTAGTAGTAGTAGTAGTAGTAGTCGTAGTCGTAGTAGTCGTAGTCGTGGTAGTCGTAGTCGTAGTAGTAGTAGTGGTAGTAGTAGTAGTCGTCGTCGTAGTAGTAGTCGTAGTAGTAGTCGTAGTAGTAGTAGCAGTAGCAGTAGCAGCAGCAGCAAAAGCAGTAGCAGTAGTAGTAGTAGTAGTAGTAGTAGTAGTAGCAGTAGTAGTAGTAGTAGTAGTAGTAGTAGTAGTAGTAGTAGTAGTAGTAGTAGTAGTAGTAGTAGTAGTAGTAGTAGTAGTAGTAGTAGTAGTAGTAGTAGTAGTAGTAGTAGTAGTCGTAGTAGTCGTAGTAGTCGTAGTAGTAGTAGTAATATCACTTGAGTTTTTGTTTTGTATGTTATCTAGGTGTAAAGATTATGTTATTTGTTTGGATATGGACTAAGAATTTTAGATTTTCCTTTGCAATTAGGTTTTCATCTCGTTTTTCGCCACCATAATTATGTAAAATATGTTGACAGTAGCCCGGGGGGGCCCTATGCATAATTTTTTTACAGAAATTGAAGGATGGTCAATATTAGGAAAAGTCACCAAAGCGATAGTAAAAATTTCTAGTACCTACTTTAATAGCAGCAGTTACAACAGTCTGGGGGTAGAAATTACCCCCAAGTTACCGTTCAAGGGTTAAATGTCGCGGGATTAAGTGTCACCGGGATTAAAATGTCGCCGGAATTAACTGTCGTGGAATTAACTGACGCGGGATTAGGCAAAATGTCGCCGGGGCTAAGTGTCCGGGATTAATTGTCGTGGTATTAGGTGTCGCGGGATTAAATGTCGTGCTATGAATAGACTGTCTATAGGATCGTTGTTCTGGTTCGGCAATGTCAGCTTTGTATTGCAAGAGCTATGTTGCTCCTCATGAATCCAAGACCATCGCCCTCCGTTCTGCACATGAGGAAGTGCTCTCGGTTCCATTCGCATGAACTGCAACCACGCAGATTAAATCCATTTCTTTGATGTTTCGTTAAATTTATGCAGTTTAAAACCTCTTTTACAATTGACCTATAAATCATGCAAAAATGTAGTTAACGGCGGTTTATTAATTATGATATAAATAATCATAAAACAGAACAATAATTATAATTATAGTCAGGAGTAGTGGTTCTCGTTTGAAGATTTTTAGAAATTGCTAAGGAGTCCTGAAGACCGTCTTTTCTAGGCGCGTTAATTGTAGGTCTATAATAATTATTATAAGCTTAATTAATGTACTTTTTGTGCTGATTTCGGATTCTTGCAAAACGTCTGTAGCTGTGGTAACTTTTCAATTGTGCTCCCGGCGTGAACGCTTCTACATTCGGTTGAGTTGGGAATTAGCGACAATTATTTCTAGAGAAAATATGTGTGAAACTTTACCATCGAACGCAATGCTTTGATGAATGTTTGTCTGGAAATATTAAAAAGTTGAAAGTGTGGAGATAACGATTTTCGATTACGGCAGGCTACTGCCGCTAATGCTTTAGGAAGTTTAGGCCTACGTCCCGTTTGTATGTATGCAAGGGTAGATTGAATCTATAAGGCAATTTTTTTCTTACGCCACTCTTATTAATAGCAGTGGCGGATCCAGAACTGTTTGAAGGGGGCCCAAAATTGCATATCTTTTGAAAAAAGTTGATGACTTTTTTTAATGACTTTTTTAGTCATCGGTCTTTGGCTGAGAAAAAAAGTACTTTTCATCCGCCAAAAAGTTGATGACCTTTTTTGCAATTTTCCAAATCGGGGGCCAATTTCCATTACACCCATATTCGTATTGCTAATTTCAGACCAAATGAGGAGACCACGTCCCGTGGCAGTTTTCAATGGGGGGGGGGCAATGGCCGGATTGGCCCCTCGGATCCGCCCTTGATTAATAGTGATGTAAAAATCGTATTATCCACACTTTCAGACCGCCGATTGAAAGCTAGGCACAGGCAAAAGCGAATTTACGAACGCTGCATCAAATCAGAGACGTGGTTTAAGACTTCGATAATTATATCACGTGTACCCTACCCCCATTGTTTCAGTTTTTTAATTTGCAGTTTGTAATGGTAGCAACATTTTAAACTGTCATCTAAACAAAATAGCTCACTGTGGATAATAAGTGGACTAGGCCTACACTGTAGAAATTCATAATGATATTAAAAAAATAGTTTTGAAATATTGGGAGATAATAAGTATCTCCTTCCCCCACCACGAACTCTGGACGAGACTGTCTCCCTTTCCCACCTCTTCCAAGTCTCCGCCCTTGCCTTCATAGGGCGCAGTGGTGCAGCGGTGGAGTCGGTGCCTTGGAGCCGGAGGAAACTCCGATACAGTGTCCGCGCTGTAGTCGGGAGTGCCTCTGGAGAGAGAGAGCTTGAATGGCGCTATAGAAATGGTGAAACAAATAAATAAATAAATAAATGCCTACTACATATTCGTGAAATCGACAATATTGTTTATTAAAACCAACGAATAGAGCAAATTCATAAAACACGGTGCAGCAGTAATTATGATTAATTGCTGTGCTGAAACGTGCACTAAAAATCGTTTCTTCCTAACATTTAGCCTAAACCTATACCAGAAGTCATGCGTATATAAAACTGTTCCCATTAACACAGAGACATAATCTTGAAATGTTTCACAACGACAAATAAAATCGTTTATAAAAATTTAATGTGCGGAAATTCATCAAGGATAATAGAAACTTATAAAAGAATTTACAATACATTAGAAAATAATGATCGAACCAGTTCAGTTTAAAGACCGGACTTCAAACAAAAGACTGTCACAAGGTTTAGTCTAAGTAAGATAATATTTTTCAGCTCATGCAATCAGAAATAGATTATCAAAGGCTGCATTCGGTAATCAGTTTCAAGCAATTTAAACAACATAATTTTAGTCCACAAGAAGTAGAAGAATAAAATTCACAATCTAGCGATTGTAGTTAACAGTCTTTCAACGGCGTTGCATCTTAGCGAACCTCGCAGCAGTGGTAAACTCCTTTATTAGTTGGACGACGAACTGGGAAACTTCGGCAATGGTAAGCAGAGTGCCGCCAAGAATCAGTCCCAATGCGCCGCCAATGTCGCAAACCAGTGTGAGGAAATTGTAAGCAGGAGTTGTTTGGATGTTGATGTAGTTCAAGTCAGAGTAGAAGATATCCAGGTAGACGAGTTCCTTGCTCAGTTTCGACATCGTCAGATTCCGTCTCTTGAATTGAGTCTTTTGCGACATGTAATTGAGGAAATGATCTGACAGAGGACTTGAAGTTATTGAATATGGATAGGTGGGTATATGGCATTGCAGAGGACAGTCATGATATGTGCGATAAAGGTCAGAGGCAAACGCCGTTCGTGTCTGTTTCGCTATGCATGAATAGTACTGCTCAATGTAGCACCTCTTCTGTCCTCTAAATAATCGCATAAATACAGAGATACAATAAATATAATTTGTTATTCTTCTAAACACTGTCCGTATTGGTGACACTAGCAGCTTATGAAAGAATAATGAAATTTAATTTATCTGACCTCTGCTAGATAAAGTCTCTACTTCAACAACACACCAGATGAATAATTCGTTGATTGATGAGGAGTAGCCAACATAGAATCGCGATCGTCTGAATGTTCAATCTCGATTAGGCCTACCTATCTTCTGATGTAGCCTATTGGGAATGATGACTTACTTGACTTACAAGTTGAGTTGGTAGTTAAGTTTAATTTAAGATTACTGCATAACTTGTAAATGTAAAGCGCAGTGCGTCTTGCAGGCGTTTCATTAAAGAAAAGATATTATATTATTATTACTATGGCTTTGACGATGCTTTCGCACGTGACAGCCGCCCAGCTATGGAAAATCTCCACTTCTCTCTCTCTTAGGCTTTGTGTGTATGGATCAACCCATCTGCCGACAGTCCCCACGTATCATGTCGACCCATCTCTTCTTTAATCTTCCTTTTTTTCTTTTTCATGCACATATCCGTTGACAGCTACCTTCGGGTAGGCTATCTCTGACCCCGCATTCTGGATACGTGGCCAAAGTACTAATTTTGTGTATTATATCATGTTGAATATTCAGTCTTTTGTATAATCTCTATATTCCTAATCCTATCCCTTCCCGTGACACCTTCTATCTTTCATAAGCACGCCATTTCAAACACCCTCAACCGCTGCTTCTGTGCTTCCCTCAGAAGGAAATGATAAAACGTTTCAGACCGGCAAGGTTTAAAGAAGCTAGCATCGGCTGCAAACCCCTCAATAACAGTAGCGTAAATGGACGGCGAGAGCAATTTACTGCTTGAGGATGTTGCTATTTCAAGACAAGTATCCTCTAGGCTACAGCAACGATTATAGTCAAAGAGTCGGATCATCTTATGGCGAACATGTGTGGGAGCATCCGGAAATAATTAATTAAGCTTATTAGTCTATTTGGGACATGCATCTACATGGCCGCCATTAGTTTCAAACCCCACCAGCATTCAGCAACCACTGCTCCTATGAACGCTCTAGTACTGCTGTTTTATCTCTCTTTATATCCACGGAAGGCCATTGCTGATGCCGCTGTGACACCCTTTGGCCGAAATCTCTGGTATTTATCCAAGCTGTTGGCAAGCTTAGGTTTCTTTCACAACGACATGTCATTGGGAGAGAAGAAATTGATCATAGCAGTTCTAGTGGACAAAGAAGGTTCTGAGATCCACAAACGTATAGGCCTACAACAACAGTCTTCTTCCAACCATTCGCAAAAAAGGCTAGATCGACATCATTTCGTGATAAATTCAACCCATGACCAGTTCTGCATCTTGAAACTGCTAGATGCACTTCTGGAACACGATCCAATTAAGTGGTCGGATAAAGCATGAAGACTGCATGAAGAGCTCGACAAGCTGGAGATCCATAAAGGTTATCAGTGATCTAGCTGAGCGAGGTGACACCCTTATTCAGCATTTCAATGCCTCAAGTACAAGGAATGAACAACCAAAACAATTTATATCAGAAGTTGTAGAAGAACATCGCAACTCGTTCTCAGCACAAACAAAAGAGAGTGCCGCAGAGTCTTCAAGGTCACATTGACATTGATTAAGTACCTACGCAGCAATAATAATAATTGCAATCTTGATCACCAAACAGTGTAATCATTGGTAATCATGCATGCAATAATATAGTCACATTGTATTGAATTCTGATTTGAGGATGCATGGTTTATTTTGCTTGCAATTCAAGTTTTCGCTTCTTTGATACATGGTAAAACGTTGATGGTAATGCGCAAGTCCTAAATATTAATATTTTCTCTCACAACTTTTTGTGTGATGTTTCTGGATGGAATGGCACCAAATGGAAACTTGGAGAACAGTAGATTCCAACTTTCATTTCTAACGACCACCCTAGCACAGGCCTATTTATTAAGTCCTATATACCACTCTTCAGCAATCCCGCCAATGAAATAGGCCTATAGTAGTTGTAAAAATTACAGCTTAACGAGCTTAAAGAGGCGCTATATAAAATTTATGAAATTTCTGAAAAAATAAAATGCTGAAATTGCAATGCAGAAATAAATAAAATAAAATTATGGGGAGGGCGCATCCCTTTCCCAAATCCCTGTCCATCTCAGAAACCTTCATTCCCCAGAGGAATGGGCTAGATAACATATATATTGTCGGGCCCAAAAAGAGAGGAAAGAAGATGGATTGAGCCCGGCTGCTTAGGGGGGATAGAAGCCCCTGGTGTCGTCATTAGATTCTTAAAATTTCGCGTTGATTGTTTAGCAGTTGTTGGTCAAGCTAATAACCTACAGCTTGACCAATAACTGCCAACATCAACTACCTTCTCCCCCCCCCCCTATGGTCTTCGCCTCTTCCACGTTGTATTCCCCTAACCGGGTAGGGAATCCGAATTGGCGGCTTGCTAGTATTCCATATTGGACGGCCGCCACTGGCGGTCCGCTAGTATTTGAAATTCGAGGGCCGCCTGGCGGTCCGCTAGTCACAGCCTTTCCTTAGGGCCTAAGGGCGGTAACTTTGCATGCGCTGGAGACGCTAGTTTGCGAGTGCCGAATGCACGAAGCCCTTATCGACTAGGGGGTTTGGGGGAGCGTCGTAAGCTCCCCCAGCGGGGTCTGGGGCGTAGCCCCCAAAACAACCGCGTTTACGCTGCTGACATCGACAGGAGCACATTTCAGGCTCTTGTTTGCTAACTGTTTATGAACGATAAAGTCATGAAAAAAATTGATTTTCCACATAGCCATAGTGGCATATTAGGCTGTCATGTTAACGAAATAGCTCATCATTATTTTCAATGCTGAAAGTCGTGATTTTTGACTTCAAAAGTGTCCCTTTGCAGGCCATTGTTTAAAGTTTTGTGGATATCAGCACTTTAATGGTAACATTTTTAGCTGCCATCTAAAAAAATTCTCACAATTATTTCACTGCTGAGTGCTGATAGAAAATGGTTTATGAGTTTAATAATGTTCCTCCACGTTGTATAAATTGATTATCGAATTCCACAGCAGTTTTGCTGTCGTCCTAACAAAAAATTGTTCATGATGGATAAACAGTAGATACCGGTAACACTGGAGAAATTTACAATATTTCTGAGATATTTATGAAATATTGGGAGGGGGACAGCATCTCCGTCCACAACCACAAACTTCGGGGTCTCGTGGACTGACACCTGGCCAAGTCCGGCCATGACTGCTGTTGCTAAATGAACACCCTTCCCTTCGCCAGCACGGAATCACACGGGCCGAACCTCAGCCCTTTTCCTCCGCCAGCCCGGACTCACACCGTGCCGAACCTCAATTCCCTTCCCCGCCGCCTCGGACCTCCAACCCCTTTCCCCCCGCTAGCCCGGACTCAGACTGGTTCGGACCTCAATCCCTTCCCTCGCAAATTCGAACCCTCCAGTCCTCTTCCTTCTTCCAGACAGGTCCGGACCTCAGACCGGTCGGTACCTCAACCCCCTGCCCCCGCCATCGCGGATCTTTGCCCCTTCCTCCACCAGACCGGTCCGGACCTCAGCCTCTGTCCCCTGCAGCTCCATAATTATGGTATAAATAAGAGGACTGTGTGCAACCCTTCTCCTGGTGCCGCCAATGGCACAAGCATCTACACTATGATAATAGGCCTATTATAGTTGAGTTCGTTGCCGTTGGTTATTGTCTAGTTTTTAAAAAAAATAAGAAGTAAGCCGCTTTAGACATTTTCAGCCTTTGCTTTGGGGGGAGGCTGAGCCACGTTTAGGGCCTTAGCCCTTTAGTTCCCCTCGCGCCGCCACTGCTTAATCGATTTAGGTTATTTCACGATGTATCCAGCTGAGAAGCCTGACATTTATCGCTATTCGCTGTGTAGCGAATACAAACCAAAAAAACCTATAAAGTTGATATTGAAATTTTAATCAAAAGCATTTACTGCTGCATCGAAATGTCGAGCGAAGATGTAATTGCAGATTAGAACTGTTTTCTTCTTGCTCAGAACATCGGTCCCGAAATCGATCACAAACAAGTTGATGCATTCGATCAATCTTATAGCAAATGAATAGCATCAACTCATACAAATTAGGGGTCTGCGGGTACAGCATTTTTGCTACCCGACCCGTACCCGTGCACAGGACCGCTACCCGTACCCGTACCCTTCCCGTACTCCAAATTGCTACCCGACCCGACCCGTACCCGCGGGTATACCCGTACCCGTACCGTACCCGCCACGTCATTAGTCGGACTTCATATGGTTCAAGTCTCTACCAGGCAAATATAGGCCTACTTGCAACTCAGCATGCAGTTATGATAACAAATACGCTAATGAAGATGATGATGATGATGATGAAGATGATGATGATTGCAGTGGCAGCTGTTGTTGTAGCAGCAGCAGAGTAGCAGCAGAGGTGGTTGTGATATAGCCTAGCAGAAGCAGCAGCAGCAGTGATAGCAGCAGTAACAACAGCGACAGAACAATGGAGAACATTTATTCGTACCCGTAGCCCTTCAATTGTCTGGTTATAAACGGATGGTGATCACGATGAAGATAATAATGATGTGTCCATTTATAAATGTACATGAGTATATTAAGTTCAAGTGTACGTGTGGCCTATGTTGAATATATTATTTGCAAGGTAACTAGAGTGACTATTCTGGCAGTGCAAAGTTCACTAAAATATGTAACCCTAATATTTCCGTTTGGGGCAGGTAAAACCGGGTATACCCGTACCCGTGATGAGCCTACCCGTACCCGACCCGACCCGTAAAATGCGTACCCGATCCGTACCCGACCCGCGGGTACGGGTCGGGTACGGGTAAACCCGCGGGTACGGGTATACCCGCAGACCCCTAATACAAATATCTTTCAAATATTAAATAGCGAATGAATAGCTTAAACTCCTACAAATACCTTTCAAATATTAAATAGCGAATGAATAGCTTAAACTCATACAAATATCTTTCAAATATTAAATAGCGAATGAATAGCTTAAACTCCTACAAATACCTTTCAAATATTAAATAGCGAATGAATAGCTTAAACTCATACAAATATCTTTCAAATATTAAATAGCGAATGAATAGCTTAAACTCCTACAAATACCTTTCAAATATTAAATAGCGAATGAATAGCTTAAACTCATACAAATATCTTTCAAATATTAAATGGCGAATGAATAGCATAAACTCATACAAATATCTTTCAAATATTAAATGGCGAATGAATAGCTTAAACTCATACAAATATCTTTCAAATATTAAATAGCGAATGAATAGCATAAACTCCTACAAATACCTTTCAAATATTAAATAGCGAATGAATAGCTTAAACTCATACAAATATCTTTCAAATATTAAATAGCGAATGAATAGCTTAAACTCCTACAAATACCTTTCAAATATTAAATAGCGAATGAATAGCTTAAACTCATACAAATATCTTTCAAATATTAAATAGCGAATGAAAAGCATAAACTCATACAAATATCTTTCAAATATTAAATGGCGAATGAATAGCTTAAACTCATACAAATATCTTTCAAATATTAAATAGCGAATGAATAGCATAAACTCATACAAACATCTTTCAAATATTAAATAGCGAATGAATAGCTTAAACTCCTACAAATACCTTTCAAATATTAAATAGCGAATGAATAGCTTAAACTCATACAAATATCTTTCAAATATTAAATAGCGAATCAATAGCATAAACTCCTACAAATATCTTTCAAATTTTAAATAGCGAATGAATAGCTTAAACTCATACAAATATCTTTCAAATGACAACTATATTTATTGCGCAGAGACGTGCGATAAAAAATCGTTCCATACCAACAATATCACACCATGCAATCATACAGGTGCGGATCCAGAGGTGGCAATCCATTTGTACAGAATGTGGCTCCCATTACTCAAAGTGACTAAAAAAAGTCATAAGCTTTTAAAACATCGACGTCGGGGCTTTTCTTAAATTTGGGGATAAAGTCTTAAAAAAAGGTCGTCATAAATTTTGCTCTTATTTGACTCCCTCCCATTCTAAACTTCCTGAATCCGTCACTGCAATCGTACAATTCTTCGCCTATAATTGTCATCTGGACGAAAATGATTATCCTCCTGGGAAATTCAGAAGAAATGTGGGGAAATTTTAATATAATTTTACAAAATGTTTTGAAACAGCTCTTTTAAAGGCAATGCTGAAAAAATAATAGTTTGCTCAAGTTAATAATTACTTCAGTGGCCCATAAGCTCATTAAATATGACGTTGAATTCTCATAATTATATGAGCTATTCTGCATCAAACGTGTGCACTGTATACGCCTAATTTCAACAATTCTATTAATCTATGAAGATTTTAATTTTGCATCTCGTAGTCCCTGTGCGTAACGAATCAAGCTTTTAACGGCGTTGCATCTTAGCGAATCTTGCAGCAGTAACAAATTCATTCAGAAGTAGGGCAAAACATTGGGAAACTTCGACAATGGTAAGCAATGTTCCTCCAAGGATTAGACCCAAAGCGCCTCCAATGTCACAGACCAATGTAAGCAAATCGTAGGCTGGACTCGTTTGGATGTCGATGTAGTTCATATCAGAGTAGAAGATATCTAGGTAGACGAGTTCCTTGCTCAGTTTCGACATCGTCATATTCCGTCCCTTGAACCGAGTCTTTTGCGACATGTAATTGAGGAAATGCTCTGACAGAGGACTTGTAGTGAGTGAGTATGGATAGGTGGGTATGTGGCACTGAAGAGGACAATCACAATAATTACGAGACTCATCGGATGATTGAATCCCCCACTTTGCGAGTTTCAACGCGCAGGAATAGAACTGGCCCATAGAGCATATTGGCCTAGGCCTACTCGTTTCTGCAAATAATCACAAAAAAATGATTTGAGACTGATTTTATCTAAAATAATAATTGTAGCCTATCATGTTGATGCAAAGACGAACAATCGAAAGAATTTCATATTGGCCGACTTTTTGTTTACGAATGCTAGAAGCACACCAGTCGAATAATTCATTGATAGGCTATACAAGAAAATAGTCGGATCGCGATTTCCAGGATATTCTATCAGATTCTGGAACCTCTACTGAACGGAATCAATACATGGCACAGTATGTGAAGTCACGCTCGATGCCTTAATTCTATTCGCTTGTTGTCAGAGGTAATCTAGGTAATCCAAATCATATCCATTGTGCAGCATTTGAAATCCCGCAATAGGCCCATGCCCAAAAGCAACATTCAAACCATGGCTCTGGCTAGCTTGTGACCTTCCTCACTGGGTCCAATGTTCAGCAAGCAAACTATAATTGCCAGTCTTTGCTTGGCACTTGAATGTTTTCTGTAGATCCTAACGATATCTATCATCGTCCAACATCTGCATGCGTGTTTCTTTTCAAGGTCCCAATGCAACGCATGCCATAGTATGTTAATTCCGTGTCTTGGTCATAATGAGATCATGGTATATCGCAACATGACCTCAATTCAGTGAGGCATTACCTCGGATGTAGGCCCTAGATGTTCTAAATTTCCTTCCTGGATACCACAGAAGGGTGCTTTGCATTTTTTGTATGTGCACTTGTTATAGCGCCCCTTCAAGCTCTCTTTACTCAGAGGCGCTCTTGAATGTAGAGAGGACACTGCATCGGAGTTTCACGCCGAAGCGCTAAGCAATTATTAGCGAAGGACTTGCCCAAGGTCCTTACGCGGTGAGGTGGATTCGAACCTCGAACCTTCCGGCTCCAAGGCAACGACGCCACCACTACACCACCGCGCCCCACAAATACTGTTTGCGCTTCACTGATAAGATTGAAAGACTCGCCAACTTGTCACATTTCTCGTAATTAGTAATTTTCTGGGGGTTGGGGAGGTTAGTATAATGGATAGAAGGGTATGCAGAATTTTTGTAAACAGAGAATTTGAAAAGAACTGGTCGTCACTAGTAGCCTGGCTGCCTCTATATTCTGCTTATTACCATGGCCTGGCAATAATTAATTGGCATAATTTGTGACCGCCAGTTGCTATCCTACTGTAACAGTCTCAGCTTTCAGACGATACCAAGTTCATTAGGGTTGAAAGGTTATTATGACCAACGGCAATGCTTTAAAAATGCGCCACAAAGTTCAATTTTGACATCATCATCATCATCATTGTCCGTGGGTTCAACACCCGTTGGTGTCAATCGCAAGTTTCACTGTTTTTCTACATTTACTCTTCTCCTGTGCTATTAGGCTGAGTCCGTGTATGTCCATACCACACCAATCCCTTACATCGTCCAACCATTCTCTACTTGGTCTTCCTCTGACTCCCGTACCGTCGATCATTCCGAATATGGTCTGCTTTACTAGTCGGTTGTTGTTCATCCTGCATACATGTCCGAAGAAATTGAGCTTCCTTTCCATTATTTGCGGTATGATGTTTCTGGTGTTTTTCACTCTTATGCGTACTTCCTTGTTCGTTATCTTCTGCTGCCATCTGATGCGGAGTGTCCTTCTGTAGCACCTCATCTCGAATGCTAACAGTTTGTCTTTGTCATGTTTGCGTAGCGTCCATGTTTCACATGCATATAACAGTACACTGAATATGCATGTTTTGATGATCTTTATCTTTGTCTGTATACTAATCTCTCGGCTCCTCCAGATACTTCCGAAGCCCGCCATTGCTCCTGTTGCTTTCGCTATTCTTCTCTTTATCTCCTTCCCACAGTCGTTGTCCCAAGTCAACAGGCTTCCTAAATATACAAATTCCTCTACGTTCTCTAGGCTCTCTCCGTCCACCTCCACCACCTTCGTACTCTCCCTCCTCCCGAATGTCATTGTCTTTGTCTTGCTGATGTTGATTCTTAGACCTGCCGCTTTCCCTTCCTTTGTAAGGTTTCCACATTTTCCTGTATGTTTTCAATGTCTTCTTCTATCAGGTTTTGACACTTTGCAAAATTCAACATTCGCACAAAAAATAAAAATAAAAATATTTCCAGACGGATTTTAGCATTGAAACTTGGCGAATATTTAGATAATACAGTGTAATATACGAAAATGCAAAAAGTCAAAATCGACCTATGACCCCAGCTCACTCAAATCTAAAATTATCTCTAAATGCTATGAGCGAAATAAGCCTGTTTTTTCCTGATCGCCTCACATTATATTAAACGAAACATTTTTTACAAGAAATTGCATGGAAAGTTGTTTTGTTCTGGAATTAGCGCTCCTCATAACCGAAAAATTATCATCATTATTATTATCATCATCATCATCATCATCATCATCATCATCATCATCATCATCATCATCATTATGTCATGCAATTCAAACAAATCACAAGAACACACATCACATTTACTTGAAGCCAAATCAAGGAACTCAAAAACTATGAAACTTTTACGTACTGTTGTACTCAATCGTGTGACATTTGCAGACGGAAAATAGAACATCGTCGCCGCAGCGCGTCATGCACTTCTGGTACGTGTAGTCTTTCCCATCGCGACAATCACCGTACGGCGCTGGCAACATAGATAGCTACAAATAACAAACATTATGATTTACAAATTCAAATTTGCGCTGAATAATATTTAGTTCCAAATTATTGCACCAAGAAAAATTCTTCAACCACGGCTTTAAACAGTTTCAAAATGAGAAAAATTTAAACATGTGCAAAAAAAATGTTCTTAATAGTCAGCCTCAATAATGCAGCAATTATTCTAAGCTCATTCTATTCTGCCATAAAACATATTGAAATAAAATAATTATATTAGGCCTATACATGGGCACTTATTCTACGCTAACGCAGCGAGATTAAGCAAAATGTTGATGATATTTGGTCTTGCGTTTCTGAGTGAAAAGGAGACTGCTGTTGAAACGCCCGTTCCAACTCTGAATCCAAGGTCCGGCACAAGAGGATCGTCATATGGATCATGCAGAACAATCTACAAAATAAGAACAGCTCGGTTTTGAGAAGGTCTGAGTTTACTCTGGCTGCAATGAATGTTTGCATAGCGCGACTTCAATTTAAACCAATCAAAGACAGTCCGCTAAAGATTGCCGTCAAGAATAAAGGGTTCATAGATCTAAAACGTGTAACCAGATGTAGTGGGTACTGGACAGAGCCATGCGCCGACTTGAGAGTGTCGGCGTCGGCGCGTCGGTCATTTTTGGTCGGCGGCGGCGGCGGTGCGCCGACCAACAAAAATCGGCGGCGGCGGCGCCCTCGAAATGCGTCGGCGGCGCAGCGTTGTGGGATTAGTGTTCAAGCGTCGCATACTTATTTTTAAAGTTGCTACAGAAGCTACCTATGATAAAAAGTGTTTGCGTGTTCACTGCTAAGCCATTATTTTGGCAGTTATCTGGTCTTTACTCAATATCCGTGATAAACAATTATTCTCAGAACAGACGTTCGTTTAGAAAATTATAGAAATACTGGATTAAAATCAAATTGACAGCGTTTTCAAATTCAGGCCTCCAGCGGTTCCCGGACAATGCGGACCGGACAATTGGGGGCGGACAATTCGGAACCGGACAATTCGGACCGGACAATTCGAAGACGGAGAATTCGGAGTAAATTTTGGCACGGACAATTCGGACCCAGACAATTCGGACCGGACAATTCGCACCGGACAATTCGCATCGGACAATTCGTAGCAGCCAAAATTAATGATGGAACTCCAACTTTTAGACCAGATTTCCATAATCATCACCATCCCCGTACACAGAATGTCGACCGGAGAGACTACTGCGCATTAAAATTCAATTAAAAATTCCGACTCAGATCGCTCGAGGAAAGAGTTCTTCGCACACGGTGAATGGGAACCCGCTTCGGTGACCGGGCTTTCTGAGTTGCCGGTGTCGCGTGACAGAGTCTCCCCTCCCCCCTAAAAGTCTCCCCCCGGAGACTTTATTTCGAAATAGATTCTCCCCCGGAGGATCTGTTCTAGAATAAATTCGCCCCCCCCCCCGGAGACTATATTCCGAAATAAAGTCTCCGGGGGGAAAGAATATTTCCTCCGTCCACGAAACAAAGTCTCCCCCGTTGAGCGTGAAATCGACTACAGTCGCATAAAATTAATAGATGAGCATATCAAACCGTTAGTTTGCGTTGCTAACACGATAACACGTTATTTAATACGAACATTTTATATACTTTTACACCAGAAAAATGTCTTCCAAAACAGATTTTCAGCCGGGGAGACTCTGTTTCGGGGGGAGACTTTATATCGGAGGGAGACTACCGCCCTTTGATCCCATGGCAACCGAACTTGGACCTCCTTTAAACAAACTCTTACGGAAAACCATTTTGACTCAACGAAACGCTCGTAAATAAGCTGGTCTCCTTCCCCGCTTGTTTTTCAAGTAGCGCTTTAGAAGTCAGATGAGAGTTCGAAAAGGGCTACTAGTGAGGCTATTCATCGGATTAAAATTTTGAAAAACAAAGCCACAAATATAATTTTATCGCAGTAAATATTTGATTTCATTGTTGACAGAACCGATAATGTGGACGCTTTATAAATCCTCTAATCTATCACTGGCAGATCGCATTCAGATCACAATTCAGATTATTCTCATTAAGGGGCCAAACTGAAAGTATCACATTGTACAAGCAGGAAGATAAGTGCAGCGATTCAATGAGATATTGCTAAAAATAACTCTACCTGAAATCCAACAGCCGGGGACAACGTACAGTAAGAATCCGACTGGTTGACCCAAAGCACGAGGCGAAGTCCGTTATTCGCTCCAGGAAGAGTCGTCACGTAATTCTCCGTCACTTAAATTTATAGAATAAAATTTTAATCATGTCAGCCTTGCGAGTATCATACATTGATTTCTTATGACAAAGTGTTCTCAATTTTATATCTAGGCTACATATCTTAAACGAAAACCTAATTAATATAAAATAGCCTATAAACTTTGGCTGTAGGCCTATAAAGGCCTACACTGTGTCCGGATAAAAAAGTAGCCCTCACAAAAAAGTGTCACAACTCGGTCAAAACGTTTAGAATTTGTCTGAAATTTTAAACACAGCAACAGTGACCATATTTACACGAGATTCAAAAGTCGTTCGCAAATATTCGCGAGTTTGTCAAATTTATGAGCGTTTGCGTTGGAGCACCGAAAAATTAAAGTTTCCAACATAGGCCTTTACATAAGAAGTGAAGCTCAGCTACAGCTGGTGTTCAAAATGACCTCCTCGTTCACGGACACACGACCGTAGACGTGGAAGCCACTGTTTGATGGACGACGATCACGTGGTCAAACAGCTGCCACTTTTCAATCAGACCTGATCGATGTCCCGAATACGGGAACGATAAACGCGCTTCTGCAGTACATTACAGATTTGATATCAAATCAAATCAAGTTTATTACTCCCATAATATAAAAACAAATATACAGCAGTTCCATAATATGACTCGCTAATAAAATTAAGAATGTTAGATATAAGTACATGTAGCCTTCAAACAATTAGCAAGTCCAGGGAAGCAATAGGAGCCCCAGAAGGGAAGATCCCACTGGTTAGGGGCCCTAGATAAATGACTATTCATGACAAAGATGCTGGGTAGGTGACGCTTGCTTGGTTAGCGACAAGGTGGGAGATTTGCATGTAGCAGTGTGTTTATGAAGGAGTAAGATTAGAGGCACAATGAAACAGAAAATGGGAAGACAGGGAGAAAGAGAGAAAGAGAAGAGAGAAGACGAAAGAAAAGAAGAAGAAGAGAAAGAAGAAGAGAGTCGAGGAGGCCATTAGTTGACCAATAGCACACAATAATATTAGGTATAATATTCAAATAACATTTTTAAATAACATTTTTTGCTGCATGCACACGTAACAGACGTTTAAATTGAGTGAATGCCATACCCATTCTAATCCTAGGAGGTAAACTGTTCCACATTAAGGGTCCTTGGTATTTTATAGAAAACTTACGTGTGTTAGTTCTCGGATAAATGCTTATGTAGTCCCCTTTATTTCTGGTTGCATAAGAATGCTCTAGTTTATCAAAGTAGGATGCAAAACAGGATGGGAGGAGACCATTATGGAACTTATACATAAATTCACATGTTTGTGTGAATTTAATTTGATTGGTGTTAAGGAGGTTAAGATCCAAAAATAGAGGTTTGGTGTGAGCACAGGGAGGCGACCTGGTTATGAGTCTGATGGCTTTTTTTTGGAGAGTTTTCAAGCTAGCAATATGAGAGTCATAGGTTGAGGTCCAGATGAAATTACAATAGGTAAAGTAAGGGTAGATCAAAGTAAAGTACAGGCTTTTTAATATATAGGGCGGAAGCAAGTATGCTATACGTCTTATTATTCCAATGCTCCTAGAGACTTTTTTTGATGTTTCAGATATGTGACTAGACCATTTTAAGTGCTCATAAATATGGACACCAAGAAACTTTGAGGAGGAGACAGAGGGAATTGCCGTCCAATCAATTTCCAGATTCATGCTCGAGTCGGGAATTGATTTCTGAGTGGATCTAAATATAATGCAATTGGTTTTGGAGATGTTGAGCGACAACTTATTTGATTTGAACCAGTCATTTGTCTTGTCAACTGGATTGAGGTCTGGACTGTCGGGTGGCCACAGTTGCGGTGATACGAAGTCGGGTGTCTCCCGGGACAGCATAGCAATGGTCTCACGTGCTCGGTGCGCATGGAAACTGTCTTGTTGGAATGTGAAGTGGCCACTCTACTGTGTCGGTTTCATCGATCTTCTTCAATAGCTTCTTTACAGACGAAAGACACCAACCTTTAATTTGAAAATTCTTTCAGAAACCTTCTCGCTCCATAACCATGTTCTTGTCGCTGTAGGCTACTTTAATAAAAAAAATTGTCTTTTTCTGTAAACGCCATTTTCTTATTGCCTACACCAAAACAAGTGACGTAATATTTCATCGATGACGACGTCACAGGGTCTGCGTAAGTAAGGGCCTATGATGGAAACTTTAATGTTACGGTGCTCTAACGCAAACGCTCATCATAAGTTTCACACTATTTGCAGACGACTTTGAAATCTCGTGTAAATAATTATGGTCACTGTTGCTGTGTTTGAAAGGTTCCACGACAACTGGTCTACCGACAACTCGTCTAACGACAACTCGTCTCCGGACAATTGGTCTAACGACAACTGGTCTACAGACGAATAGTATTGATGAAGTAGAAGCTGGATTTACGAGAATGGTGTTTTTGCTTAAATGGAAGCTGGATTGATGATTTTCATTCATGTATTCCAACATGCACCCATTTCTACTTCAAATCCAAAAATACCTCCATCCAGCTTCTATTTCTCGCCTGTTATTTTAGTCAATCCAGCTTCTATTTCAAATCTAAAAATACCCTCAATCCAGCTTCCATTACTTAAGCGGTTTTCTTTTCCATCCAGCTTCTAATTCAGATCTAGAAATACCTTCATCCAGCTTTTATTTATCATGCGTTATTTTCGTCAATCCAGCTTCTATTTCACCTGTAGAAGAACCATCATCCAGATTCCATTTCTCTGGCGTTTTTCCATCAATCCAACCTCCATTTCACCTCTAAAAACTGTCATCCAACTTCCGTTTCTCAAGCGCTGTATCATTGTCAGACTGTCAGTAGACCAGTTGTCGTTAGACGAATTGTCCGGAGACCACTTGTCGGTAGACGAGTTGTCGTTAGACGAGTTGTCGTGACACCGTTTGAAATTGCAGACGAATCTTAAAAGTGTTGACCGAGTTAAGACACCTTTTTTGATGGCTACTTTTTAACCGGACGGAGTGTAAGCTTACTACATGACACTTACAGTCTTACAGTGACTAAGTAGCTGGTGTTTCTGCTCAGCGGTTCCGCCATGCTTTTAGGGGCCGTCCATAAAGTACGTCACGCTATTTTGGACCATTTTTGACCCCCCCCCTGTCACAAACTATCACAAATCTCGGACCCTCCCCCTAAAGTAGGCCACACTTTCGATTTTTTCAATGAACACCACATCGCTTCTGTAGAATCTACTAAATTTCTGGGAGTTTATGTTGATAGCCATTTAACATGGAATGAACATATTGCTCATGTCGCCTCAAAAATAGCAAAAAATATTGGAGTAATGGCTCGAACTGCTTACATTTTACCATCTAGTATTAGGATTAAACTATACTATTCCTTAGTACATCCATATCTCTCTTATTGTAACATAGTGTGGGCTTCTACTTATGTCACAAGATTATATAGAGTTATTATTTTGCAAAAAAGAGCTCTTCGTCTTATTGTGGGAGCTCCATACGGCTCTCACACTGCCCCCATATTTCTCAACCTTAGAATTTTAAAACTCGACCAGATTTGGACTTTGCAAATAGGGGAATTTATGTACCGGTTTGATCGAAGCCTTCTGCCACCTATATACAAAAATTATTTTCAGCTTTCATCCCAGGTTCATTCTCATTTTACAAGATACTCTTCTTTGTACCACCGAACCTATGCTCGCACTAACACGCGCCAGTTTTCTATTAAGTCTAGTGGGGTTACCACTTGGGAAAAAATTCCAAGGGAAATAAAATTGAGCCCCAGTATTTGGACATTTAAGAAGAAATTTAGCGCCTTTCTAATAGAAGGTACCAAATAAAATTAAAGTAGTGTTCGCTCAGTATGTGCATTGCAGTTGGTCTCTGTACAGTACAGTTCAGTAGCCTATAGTTAAGATTTTTTTGTTCTTTTTCATTATTGTTTGTGACTCAGCAGTGTTGAGGTTTTCAGTTTCCTGTTTTTGTGTTTTGTTTTTTCTTCCGTTCTCTAGTATAAGTTGCTTTATCTTTTTTTGTCAGTCACTGTGTTGATTTTGCAAAGACTTCGTCATGGCCACCTTGCATCGTCAAGTCATTAATAGTTGGTGTCCCTAGACAGCGGGATTTTTAAAAATCCCTTTAGGGCCTCCCTTTTTTGTAGCCAATGTGAACGATGTGTGAACCTTTCATGTATACTGGTTGCAAAATAAAAATATTTGATTGATTGATTGATTGATTGAATGAACACCACAAGGCTTTACCTAGGGCCTAAAACAAGGTTTCGCAACAGTATTACTAGCGCTCCTAGCGAGAGGAATCGTGAACAAAACATTCAGGGATACGCATTTCAAGCCATTTTGACATAAAACTAATTCAAATGTTTCAGAAAATTTGTGAAAATTATTTTTAAAGCTATTGAATTCTACTAAAAAAATATGAAAAAGAATTAGAAATAAAAAAAATAAAAAGTGTGACGTCGCACATGGTCTGACCCCCTGTCACGAACTGTCACGCTTTCTTAACCCCCCACCACTTGGAGCGTGACGTACTTTATGGACGGCCCCTTACTTATGCCTAGTCATTAGTTAAGAGTTTTATTTTGTTGGTGTATAGCAGCTGTATTGTATGTTTGTTGGTTTTTTGTTTTGATTCAGTGATTTCATGATTCCAACATAACACAGGTCTGGAATTCTGGTGAGTTAACCACACATGGACGCTCGCACATAGAGGCAAGAGGAGGCACATGCCCCCCTTCCTTGGAAAATAGATTTTTATATATTTCGACTACTGTTTTTGTTTTGTTCTTAACAAAAATTAATCTTCTCGCATTAATGCGCCAATTTTACTAACTAGGTTAATTACACAAAGTGAAACTGAGAAATCAACGTTTGCAACCTTAAAAAACTGTTTAATTAATTCTCTGATTTGCATTTTAAAGCTCTGCTAAGACAAAATTTCTCGTGACCATTGTTTTTCCACGCCTGCAGAAATTTCTGCGGCCCCCATGCAACCAGGGCCGTACGGAACCTCTGCACACGTATCCATGAAAAGTTAGCTACGCCACTGCTGCGGGCGGTGTCACGACAACTCGTCTACAGACAACTCGTCTAACGACAAGTGGTCTCCAGACAATTCGTCTACGACAACTGGTCTACGACAACTCGTCTACGACAACTCGTCTACGACAACTCGTCTACAAACTACTCCAGCTTCTATTTCACCTATATAAAACATTCATCCAGCTTCCATTTCAAGTGTAAAGATACATTCATCCAGCTTCCATTTCTCAAACGTTTTATCAATAATCCAGCTTCTATTTCACCTATATAAACCTTCATCCGGCTTCCATTTCTCTATCGCTTTTTCGATAAATCCAACTTCTATTTCAGATCTATAAATTCCTTCATCCAGCCTCCATTTCTCTTAGCGTTTTTCGACAATCCAGCTTCTATTTCAGATCTATAAACACATTGATCCAGCTTCTATTTTGTAAGTGTTTTTTCGTCAATCCCGTTTCTATTTCACCTACATAGATACGAAATAGAAGCTGGATGAAGGTATATTTATATTTGAAATGGAAGCTGGATGAAGGTTTTATATAGATGAAAAAGAAGCTGGAGTAGTTTGTAGACGAATTGTCGTAGACCAGTTGTCGTAGACGAGTTGTCGTAGACCAGTTGTCGTAGACGAATTGTCTGGAGACCACTTGTCGTTAGACGAGTTGTCTGTAGACCAGTTGTCGTGGAACCGCTGCGGGCGATGGTTTTGCTAGAGAGGCCGACAAAATCAAGGCCCCTCAGTAATTGCTTGCGGGAAATAACCAGGTTAAGCAATTTCTCTGGCGGGGAGAGGAGTACCCAGGGAGTAACGAGACTGAAATGCATCCGAAGGCTCTACCCCGACCAGAGAGTGGCGCATTAATGTTAGAATTTTGAAATGAAAACTTTTTAGCACAGGAAACCAGTGGAAATTGCACGAATAAAGTCACGTAACTATGGATGACCACAATGTGCTGAAAAAGCGGGGACCAGTTCTAAGTTTTGACTGGAAGTTGAAAACGTTTAGTGAAGAGGGACCAACACAGATGGCCAGATCCCCAGGCAACCCCCGCTTCCCCAGGAGGCCATGGGCGCCGACACTGCGAGGCCCGTGAGTGTTCAGCACCGCCAGAAATTGGCCATGCGAGGCCCGTCTATGCATGAGCACCACCAAAAATCAGCCAGCAAGATGTGCTTTTTAGGAGATTATTTCTCTGTTGGCATTGCTTATCTATAAAAATCATTTCGTCTTTTGTAAATATTTTGATAAATCTCAGTAAGTCTACCTTATTATTACTCCAGTTTTGCCCCATGCGGTAGTCTGAACTCTATAATTGGTCTTCAGCCTATCAGTGAATACGAAGAAACACCAAAACACTGCTTATTCGATCAGCGTCCGTCCTTTTTTTTATTGCGCACGAAGGCGACGATTTTAATTACATTGATTCCTTTTTATTGTAGGCTACATGTTCAATAATGTTCATCACTGCGCGAAAGTCACCTCCCAGCATCACACAGCAAGATATTGTCTTGTCTGCGTTAACAAATCAACCTTGACTACATTGTCCAAACTTTTTGAAAGACTATATATATATATATATATTTCAGCAACATTCTATTTTGTCATCATCCAACTTCCATTTGGGCAATAATTCTCTTCATAATTCCAGCTTCTATTTCGGCAACAACTGATTTTTCATCAGTCCAACCTTCATTAAAACAACACATTTGTTCCATCTTCCATCTTTCCATCTTCTCTTTAAGTTATGAAATCTTTTCATCAATCCCACTTCTAGTTAGAGAATAATCATTTTCATCAATATGTCTTCCATGTAACAAGAATTCTTTTCCTCGATTCGTATTTTATTCAATCGCCGCTGGACGAACAGCCCGTTGACGAATCGTCCACTTGACGAACATTCCTTGACGAACAATCCTTTGACGAAACGACCGCGAATGAGTTTTAAGTTCTTACGGTATGCGGTTCCAATACCGTAGGGCGTAGACCCTGGGTTTAGATGTTCCTTCATTCCATGGGTGGCTGCAGCTACATGAGTGGTAGGGGCCTTGGGAAAGTCATCCACTAGCAATTGCTTCCCGCTTCGGCGTGAAACTCCGATTCAGAGTCTGCGCTGTATTCGGGAACGCTTCTGAATAGTTCTCCTGAAGGGGCGCTTTAGCAAGTGCACAAACATAATAATAATAATAATAATAATAATAATAATAATAATAATAATAATAATAATAATAATAATAATAATAATAATAATAATTATTATAATAATAATAATAATAATAATAATAATAATAATAATAATAATAATAATAATAATAATAATAATAATAATAATAATAATAATAATAAAATTAATAATAAATACCTTGGGGCGCAAAAAAAAAAAAAAAAAAAATATAATAATAATAATAATAAAAGGTTTGGTGTGGGATGCCACAGTGGTGGATACGCTTGCACCGTCTTACCTTGCAGCTTCAGCCACTCGAGCCGGTGCAGCAGCTAGCCTGGCGGAGGACAGAAAGAACCAGAAATATAGCGCCCTCCTTGATGCTCATGTTTTCGTCCCGGTTGCTTTGGAAACCCTAGGTCCGATCAACAACAAGGGCCTAGACTTTATCTCAGATTTGGGTCGTCGTCTTACAGAAGCTACCGGAGAACCCCGTGAATCAAACTTTTTATTTCAACGCATTTCCATAACTATTCAACGATTTAACGCAGTGGCTTTTTCAGGTTCTTTTGTTAACCCTCATAGGGTCACGAAATTTCTCAACCGATTTTGGTCACCTGGGGGTAAAAAAATACCCCCACTGTGATTCGCATGATTCCTATAATAAACTACAATTTTCAAGTATAAAACTAAAAGAACTTATTTACAGAAGGTTCGCGGAATGCATTGGAACAAAGAAACATATGCAGCACTGCAGGAACATCAAAATGGCGGACAAAATGGCCGCCATAATCTTAAATGGTTATAAGTGAAGTTATGTATGCAATGGAAACATGATTTCAGAGTCTAAATCAACATTTTCGAGGTCAGGGAATGCAATGGAACCAAATTCACACATGTGGCACTGCACGAAAATCAAAATGGCGGACAAAATGGCAGCCAGAATATTAAAATGGCTATCAGTGAAGTCACATGTGCATTAGACACTTGAGCTCAGGGTCTAAATTGATGCTACATTATTTTGTTAACTTCACGTGATTTGCTGTAGAAAATTTCATTTAGGCCTATTCATCCTAATTTTATGAAACCAAAACGATTTCTATATGTAAAACGATACTAATCATGACATACGTTTCTATTTAGTCGGGAGCGCCTCTGAGTAGTTTTTTTGAAGAGGCGCTATATAAATACTTGAATGAATGAATGAATGAATGATACTATATAATGTTCAGATACTGATAATGATATATTGTGACAGCAAGACACTAACGTGTAGCGTATGCATAATGCTATGTTTATGAATTCCTGCAGCATGACTAAAATAGCTACGAAGTGGTGCATTTTCGTACTTTTTAGCTGATTTAGGTGCATGGATAGATAATAAAACTGGATGCATTCTGTGCATAAAACATATTTAGGAAAAGTCACAAAAGCGATTTCATCAACTATTTTCAGGGGAAAAAATTTCCGTGAAAAACCGAGCTGGGGGTATTTTTTTACCCCCCGGTGACCCTATAAGGGTTAAGCCCCTAATGGACATGGATGAGGGCGGTTGCCCTCATTGAAATTGATGTGTCATGTTTGTAATTTTTGTTTAAGTGAATAAATGTGTTGATATAACAATATAAAAAAAATAATAATAAGACGAGGCCTGACAATAATTCGGGACTAGTTTTTAAACAATAGTTAGTAATGAAGTCCCCGAGGGATCCTAAATACCTTGGGGCGCCAAAAAATTATAATAACGACAATTTTTATGGCGCCGCAATGCGGCCATACCGTTACAAGAGAGCCTCACAAACAACCAACTGCGGGATAAGCCTTAGCAAGCAGATAAGTTTATTGATTTAGAGATTCTCAAACTTAACCAGATTACTGACTACCAATCATGTGAATTTATGTACAAATCGCTGCACAATATCCTGCCAAATGAATACACTAAGCTGTTTAAGTCAGGCTTTGACTTTCATTCATATGAAACAAGAAGTTCTCTTTCCTTAAGAGCGGAATTTGCTAGAACAAACTCCCGTAAATTCTCCATAAAATGTAGGGGTCCGCTCTTATGGAATAGTCTGCCACAAAACCTAAAGGCCTCTGCTAACATTGATTTATTTAAAATAAACCTACGAAAATGGCTAATAGTTAGTTACCATAACTGATATTAAATTTAGTTATAAAATATTTACATATGTACTCCTTCTTCAAGGTTCCCATTGTATTTTGATTTGTCTACTGTATCTTAATTGTTTCATCTGCTATTACTTAAAATTTAGGCTAATGGTTCATTCTTTTTTTTCACCTTCTGCAATGTGTATTTGTTTCCTGTGCCTGCACATTGCTTTGATGTCATAGTTGTGTCCTGACGAACAATAATTTTCAGGTCTCCTTCTGCATTGTGTGTTGGTTTTGTTTAGTGTGTCTTAATTGTTTCATCTGCTGTTGCTTTTAGGTAATTTTATTTTTTGTTTTTTAAAATCAATTTGCGGTGTGCATTAATTAAAAGTCTTCATAGCTACTTGGGGCCCTACTTAGCGGGATACCCTCCCTTCTGGGTCTCCATTTGTGTCCGAATTCTGTTCTTTATCTAGAGTTCTCTTTGCATACTGGTATAACTCTATCATATAACCAATGGGTTGAGCCTAAATAATCTCCTCTTAGGCCTATATATTTCTGTGGATATTTCCAATCTATAGTCCCAGGGTTTATATAATTTGCGTTTTCTAATTAGTTCTCACTTTGATTATTGCCTGTTTAATTTGTGATACTTATAATGCTTTATGTAACTTGATACTTACGGACCAATACACAAATTGATTGATTAAAAAAAGTTTTAAGCCTTGGTTTAAAAGAATCCACTGAGGCGGACAAAATAACATAGGCCTACATCTATCGCATGGATGAGAGTGTTGCTTGCCTGAGGTGAGATCAGGTTCAGGAACGGAGGGTACGGTGTTGAAACAGACATGCATTTGAAAATTTAATCTGAAAATGTGAGGACTGGATCCGATTGCCTGGTTTGTCTGGCGGTCAGTGACATGGCTGTTTTTTTAACCATAGGTCCATTCGGTGCAGTGCACCGAATGCCCCTGAGTCCTGAGACGAGCTTTATTGCCATGTCTAAAATGTCGCATGCGAAATCAATCTTAGCCTCATGCACTTGAATTTGATCAATGCAAGATTACCGGATTAGCACACCACACATGGCATTGACCAAAAACAGTATACTCAACCGGCACGCGCCTCTGGGGTAGCTTTTTCAACGACGTTCACAGAACCTTGAAAACTCTGTCAGCAGGGACAAAAGACATACGGAGGATTTGACACAAGAACGAGAAAGCAAGTCCGAAAAAAGTGAAAGTCATTTATCTACCGTTGGCATTTCTTTATCATCTACTTTCCTAGCATCCAACATTGCTTATCCAGGTTAACCGCAATCCGAAGGCTACGTGCAAATGTGGAATGCCTACCTGTGTTGAATGATAAACATACTCCATACATATTCTCTTTTTCTGTCATGGCATCGTGGCAAGGCTGATTCATGAACGTACACTGAAACATGTAAGACCTTTCAATGAATTTATTTAGCGAACGAAGTCAATTTGACAATGCAAAAATGATGCGAAGTAAGTCGCATTGTGACACAATGTGACGTTTTATTAGATACATGTAGGACCGTACCCAAAATTTAAACTTCCATATTTTGAATGTTGTTTCCTTTCTTCTTCTTCTTCTTCTTCATCTTCATCTTCATCTTCATCTTCTTCTACTTCATCATCATCATCTACATCATCATCATCATCATCATCATCATCATCATCATCATCACGTTCTCTGCCCTCAAGCAAGTATATGTCCAACGACGCCATTTCTCTGTTCTGTGCTTTTCTGTTCAGTCCACTGTATCCCTCCTCTGTCAGCATCCAGTCTAGCAGCATTGTTCTTGGTCTACCTCGCACCCTTCTCCCTTCCATTCTTCCCTAACTGATGTCTCTTAGTAGGGTGTCGCTCCTTAAGATGCACACGTACATTGTGTCCTATCCATTTCTTCTGTCGCCCACATATAGTGTCCATCAGTGATATCATTTCTTCCACCAACTTTAAGATTTCCTCATTCGTTCTTCGCTCAACCCAGCTGATTCTCTTCATTCTGCGCCAGATCCACATCTCAAAGGCCTCTAGTCGTTTTTCGTTCTTATAGAGTTCAAAACATCCTTTTTTATTTTTTATTTATTTATTGCCAAAGAAACAAAAAAGAACATGTGTACAAGTATTGGATACAGAACGTTCTCTAAGCAACCGGAAGCCCGGAAAAGCTAAGATAAACGGATGAATTGCATAGTAAGACCTGTTTAGCATTCAGTATAGGCCTACTTCAATAAAAAAAAGCCTGATTTCACTTCCCTTTTAAATGTAGGTAAGAAATTTTCTTGTGTAAGGTTATCACACAGGGAATTCCATAATCGAGGTCCCAGAACCTGGAGGTATTAGGCTATGCTCTGGAGGCAGTTCGTGCAGAAGGGACAACGTAATTGGATGCGGTCCTGGTATTATAAGAATGGGTTTGATCAACTGTTATAAAATAATTACACAATTGTTTAGGTAACAAGTTGTGTACAAACTTGAACATCAGCACAAGTTTCGATAAATGAGATAATTCGTAAATTCTTAATATTCCCAGCGTATAAAACAAGAGATTTGAATGAAAAAGGTAACTGGAATAGGTAATTATTCTTACAGCAGCTTTCTGGAGCCTTAGGATACGGTCTAAATTCCCAGTTTTGTACGGTGACGACCATACAGAGCAGCAGTATATGTCAAGTGAGGCTCCAGTAAAGTATGGTATAGTAGTTTTAATTTATCGGCATCCAGAATATGGCCAACTCTGTAGAGTATGCCCACGATTTTGGATACCTTGTTGACTACCATAGATCTATACCATATCTACATGTTTCTTTCATTTTAAGGTCATCAGAAAGCGCCACTCCAAGAAATTTTATTTCATGCACTCAATTTAAAGAAACTCCATTATATTATTGTAATATTAACATCAGTATTGGGAAACATTTTTCTAGTAAATACCATAAAGCAGGTTTTTTGTAGGTTCAGAGAAAGTAGCTGTGAACCAATGGCAAATTTCTTCCAGTTTGCTATTTAATGATGCCGCCAAAAGGATAGGACAATAACCAGTTGCAAAGATGTTCGTAGCCTATCGTCTGCAAACATGATCAAGCTCAAGTCAGTCACCGATTGGATATCATTTACATACAAAAGAAATAACAGGGGCCGAGAATAGAACCCTGCGGGACGCCACATATTATAGGTAAGAAAGATGAAGAGGTATTATTGAGAAAAACGTATTGGTATCTATTAGATAAATAACTTGTGAACCACTTTAGAGGGGGTACCCCGTATTCCGTAGTCTTCAAGTTTATGCAAGAGTATTTCATGGTTCACAGTGTCAAAGGCCTTCGAAAGATCCAAAAAGATTCCAATTGTAGTCTGATGGTCATCTAAAGATTTACTAATTTGGTTAGTAAGATCAAGTGTGGCCAATTCCGTGGATATAGCCTATTTTTCCTGAATCCATAACGGGTATCTGCAAGCAGATTGTTGTGTTGCACAAAAGTGGCAAGCCTAGTGTACACAATTTTTTCGAGAATTTTGGAGAAGGGTGATAATATAGATATGGGACGGTAATTAGAGACCTTTAATTTATCTCCAGACTTAAAAATTTGAATAATTTTTGCTATTTTCAGTTGGTCTGGGAAAATACCCTGCATTAGACTAAAGACTGGTTGAAAACATCAGCTAGAACACAAGAAACTTAAAAGGAGCAATGTTTTAAAATCATGGTTAAGATATCATCATGGCCCCTGCTCTCATAGAATTATTCATTAGATCAATAGTATCTATAGCCTAATTCCAGGGGGTGTTACAGGGGTAAAGAAAATAGATTGCGCAATTTCCCAGAATAACGAGTGAACAATTTGACCAAAGACATTAGAGCAGTGGTTCCCAACCTTTTTTGACTATAGGGCCACTTTTTGTAAGTTGGAGGACACGAGGGCCACTTTTTCTTAGTTAAAGGACATTAGAGGGCCACAAGGCTAAAATTTAATTAACTAAAAGCATATAAAAATTGTTATAATTAATTCAAAGTAGAATGTTTGATGTTTATTGACTTCAAAATAAAATAATTTGTAATAGAAAATGATTATAATAAAACATATTATGTTCTGTCCTGTCCAAATTGTCAATTTTTTCATTATTTTTTAGAACTCTTTGAGAGATGAGGGCCATTGTTGGGGCCTGGCGGGCCATTTTGTGAGGCCTCGCGGGCCACTTTTGGCCCGCGGGCCACGGGTTGGGAACCGCTGCATTAGAGTCTTTAGACTAGGGTGACCATTTTTTGGCCATCAAAAACCGGGACACTTTTTAGAAACTATCAATAATTGTAATTCCAAAACTTCGGGACTATACATATAACCCCCACACAGACGGATGCGATACAGTTTTTTTTAACTGAACAGCTCTCATGAAACCGAATGACTTATCATCGTAACAGATTACGTTCGGCACTTATCAGTGACTGGATATGTTGTGCTGTACATTTGCAGTGCTAATTCAGCGATCGACGGCATAGTCCTATAGGCTACTCTAGTTAGGAGTAGGCCTAGCTGTTATTGGATATTAGGCCTAATTGTTGCTTATAGTGTAAACTGCAGACTTCGAAGAAGTTTAAAGTTAGGCCTACTGATATTTCTCGGGAGAGTAATATTAAATTTTTAGTTATTTAGTCTTAAATTCTGTTCTGCGAACGTTGTTCGAACATGCAGACCTGTGTCATCACAATTAAATTTAAAATTAGCATAGACTTCAGTGTAGAAATCTCCAATTTGCTCTAGTCGTCAGTGCACTGGTAGAATTTTAAGTTGCTGAAAGAAATTGGCAAAATTTCTGAGCTAACTTGAGTGCACTAACTCCATTGCGACCCCGGCTAGACCTGCCGAAAATCCCGAAATCGATGTAGATCTGGCGCCGCCATTGAACTTGTGGCCAATTATGAAAACTGCTCGTTACTTCGTAATAGGTTAATTCTTTAAATCTATTAACTATACACACTAACCTACTAAAGATGTAATATAAGCTTAATAGTCCTTACAAATTGAAAAATTCTCTTTCGTTGTGACTTCTTTTTGGGTCATTTACATGAAAGTGACGTTTTCAAGATCCAACTTTCCTTCTTGTCAAAAACCGGGACAATTCTGTCATTTTGCCAAAGTCGTCGGGACACCGGGACGCACCGCAAAAAACCGGGACATGTCCCGGAAAACCGGGACGTATGGTCACCCTACTTTAGACTAAAGACTAATATCTTTATTTTTTTACGGGTAAAAATATATTTTATGATGCAGAACTATCATTAGCCTACGGTTCACTTCCACACATAGGCCTAAATTGAACCAAATTTAACCGGTTTCCAGCAGCTGTAAGAATTATGAAAGAGAACTGAACTATGTCGATTAATAACTAAAATGTAATTTTTTAAACTAAAAATCGAACGAAACCGTTCTTGTTGGAGATGCAGAGAAACATTATTTTTTCTTGCCGTAAGATTGCATATCGAACATTTATGTAGCGTTGGTGTATTGGGAACTACGATTAGCTCCCAACTCCAGCACAGATGTCTAATGTCCGTGACCTGGGTGTTACTATACTCTTTCCTTCTATACACATATTGCTAATATTAATTTTCTCGGTCCGGCTTCTATCATCTACGTCGTTTACGTGCCATTCGGCGATCTGTCTCTTTGTCGATTTTTTCTTTTATGGTCCATGCCTTCATTTTTTTGCATTGACTACTGTAACTCATTAATCATTGGCCTACCTAAACTCCGCCTTGCTCCTCTCCAATCGGTACTTAATGCATCTGCTCGTTTGATTGCTCGCCTCCCTCGTTTCTCTCACATTTCGGCTTTCATGACTGAACACCTTCACTGGCTTCCTTTGACTGCCCGGATTCAATATAAAATTCTTTTTCTCACCTATTGATGTTTTCAACCAGTCTTTAGTCTAATGCAGGGTATTTTCTCAGTACGCTACACCAAACTAGCAGCATCATTTGCCTTCAATCGCTTTACTCATTAATAAACACGGTATAGGCCTAATTGTGGTGTCTGGTGGACCGGTGTCTCACAGAACACTAAGAAGAAGGCCCGCAAGGCTTAGCCTACAAAGCACCCGAGCCCACGCTAGCCTTAATGCGACCCTGGAATATTAAGATAAGAGACAAGATGCCAGAAAGTGGCGAAGCTCCAGAGGGATAGCCACTCCAGGTAGAGAGGCCCAACGAGGAGAAAGCTTTACTCTAGTAGATGGAACAAGGGAGGAACCCTGTTCAGATGAGCCGTGTTACTGGCAGTCTCTAGCACAAAGGACAGGGCAACAGAGTTCGTGAAGATTGACAAAAACGAGGTACAGCAATTCCAGACCTGCTGACTGTCGCGGGACAGAGTCTCCCCCTTTAAAGTCTTTATTTCGAACCAGACCCCCGGGAGATCTGTTCCAGAATAAATTCGCCCTCCTCCAGAGGCCTATTCTGAAATAAAGTTTCTGGAGGCGGAGAATATTTCCTCCGTCTACGAAATAAAGTTTAACCCGTTCCGCGTGAATTTAGCTAAGCTTGCAGATCTGAAGCATAAAATTTATAGATGTGCCAGGTTAAACCGTCAGTTTATACGTTGCTAAATTATTTAACACGAACATCAGATTCTAGAGATTATAGGCTTGTTTATTACATTTGAAATTGTCTTTCAATACAGACTTTCAGCCAAGGAGAGACTCTGTTTCGCAGGAAGACTGTGTATCGGGAGAGCGTTTATATCACCGGCATAAAATGGAAATAGAACTAGAAATTACAGTCGTGGCCAATTTCGGTTTTCATGTGATTCGTGGTCTCACCTCGATCATCCAATCCTCCGTTTTCACGGCTATGGCTTTGTAGACAAACGACCAGTCTAAACCGAACTGCGGAAAATCAAATGTGGTGTTGCTTTCTGTATAAAATCCGACATACCACGCAGGTGGGTAATGCTTTGAAGCAATGCTTTCTGTTGGTATTCCTGAAATATTTACAATGTTTAGTGATTATAACAATGTTGTCCAGAAGAAACTGCTAAAACCAATGAGCAGTTATATGTCATGAACAACTAAAGGATAGATCGGGATGAGTAGAAGATAGTAGCAAGATTGTTGCGGGGAAGTTCATTTATTTATCGCATTTGCTATGGCATCTCTTTCAGGTCCCTAAGTTACGGCTTGAAGTGCAGTCGAACCAGAAACACAACGGCTCCAAGTCGCCGTACTCGCCATTGCCCCAAAGTTTGAGAAATTATTGAACGCCACACGATGTTAACAAATATGATCACCTACGAATTAGTCCACCATCGGCTCCGCCCAACTCAATTGCTCACACTAATATTGCTCACAAATACGCATGCTAATATTTGCCGCAGCAAAGTCCGTCCGACTCTTTTTGGTAGCACACTATTTGCTCTACGGAAAAGTCAGGAGGACTACGACCTAGCCTATAATTAGGAAACGTTTTTAAAAGGTTACTGATCCACTTAAATAAGAAAAACAAAACAATTGTTTTTTCTTACTTTATTCCATTTGTTACTTTATTCCCTTTTCATTTACTGTTACTGTAGGCCTAATATTGTTGGGTTGGTGTCAGGAAGGGCATCTGGTCAGGTCATAAACCCCAAACCCCTCCCATCATAAATTTCAGGCTACGCCACTGATTTCGTTGGTCACCTGTATGATAATTAGGCTACAATAATAACAATGACTATCAATAATAACAATAGACATAATAATAGCTATCGTTACTATTATTTAATCCTTTGAGTCCCAAATTTTAAAACAATTTGAAGAAAAATTTATTGAATATGTAAAATACGCTTAATTTATAGACTAGAACACTTGCCTTTTGTAAATTTATGTGAAAAATTCTTAAAAGTGCATTTTTGGGCATCACTCCATTTGGAGTCATTGGGATTCTGAGGTCCCCAAACCGGAATAAAACGGAAACTTCATTTTTTAAAATGTCCACAAAAATGAAAGTAGTTTCTGTTAGTATATAATAAAATTATAGGCCTAGTAATATTTAATGAGAAACAGTAAAGACATAAAAAGTAGCCTATATGAAAACATGGCAATTCCAACATGAACACCAGTTCATTGATGATGGCGACCATGATGACAAGTTCTCTGCGCGAAGACAAGTCTATTGGCTGTTATGACACTTGGGGATGAGACGAGTGAGGTGGTTTACCGTTGCCTTCCTTATAATAGTCAGCTGTAGATGAGCAACTTCTCTTCTCTCCAGTATGTATGTATGTGGACATACTATGGCTCCCCTTCGAGAGACTACTCAGAATCACTCCCGAATACAGCTCGGACACTGATTCAGAGTTTCACACCGAAGCGCTTGAGCAATTGCGAGTGAAGGACTTGCTCAAGATCCCTACACGGCGATTTGAGGTGGATTCGATTTCGACCTGCAACCGTTCGGCTGCACAAACGTACCCACTACACCATGCACGGCGCCCCACAGTATCACGATGCACTGACTTGAGGTAGATTCGGACCTTTGGCCTTTCAGTTGCATGGCATAACACATAAGGCCCACTGCTAGTTCACCTTACTAACATAATTAATTAGTCCAACATTGGTAGCAAATAGGCCTATTTCAGTATCGGATAAAACTTTCCTATGCGAACAGGGACTACACTGGATTAGTGTGAATTTGTGTGAAATGCTAAAAACAGTTCTTTTCTTTGGTGACAGACAGATGGCACTGACACTGTGACACAAAATGCATTTCATGCGTAGGCCCTACATAACTATGATGACATTCATTGGGATGGGCATTGTACACTAATGAAAATAACATATATTGCCTTGCTCCACAAGTCTTCAATCAATGTTCGTCGGAAGAAATGCCGAAAGTATTCCAACGAAGATTAGTTGTATGGAGGCTCACTAAGCCGTTGTTTCCAAAGCATACCACATGGCCTCGGAGGAGACAGTAAATTAGTGACGCCGACGCTCGAAACCCGTCGCATGACGCGTCCTAAATATTGCGCTAAATGCCGAAATAGGCGAGAGGGGTGAAGAATGCAGTTTATTCTTCAGTTCAGCATATGACTGTGAATTCACCCTAATTTGCGAAGTAGTGAACCGATTTTGATGCCGTTTGCGTTATCTGATTCCGAATATATGCCTCTAATGCCCAGAACAATTGCAGAATAATAACTTAGTAGGTTCAGTAGACTTGGATTAAACGAATATTCAGTAACTTTTTGTTTGGTTTTCTCACTAAACTAATGAAAGAATCAAACGAGCATAACTTCAGTTAGAAAAAGATATTTTCATTCTGTTAAAAGCATTTTAGAGCTTGTTCATTGTAGCATATGATTAAATCAAAAGGTCAAAAATAGACATATGACGGGTTTTTACCCCTGTGTCACAGTTTTCCTTATTGAAATGTGTGAGTAAGTCTCTTCTCAGAACTTGAGGAGGGATGTTTCTGAAGAGACCAGTCGTTTACTCGGCTCTTTGGAAAGAGTTGTACTACTAGGTTCACTATCAACATGGCGCAAATCAAAAGAGCGCAATCAAAAGGGAGCAAACTCCAAGCAATCAAAAGGGCGAAAATGACCAAGCGTAGCCTACTATTTCCACTCGATAGGTCTATTCCTTGTTTTGCACCATCCCCATCACAATCCATGTTCTTTATTACCCTAATGTATTAAAATTAAAATAAATTTATATCAAAAGCTATTTCTCAGTAGTAGGAAAGACGGTTTTAGTATTTGCTGGTAAGTCAAAAATGGCCAAGGAGAAACAGCGAGAAATGTAACGCATACATTTTTGGGGACCGCTGAGACCCAATGACTCCAAATGGAGTCATGTTCAAACATCACTTTTTCTCTTCAATTTTTTTAATCGAAAACCACAACAACGATGGGAACTTGTTTTTAATTCACCCCCAACAGTCATTGTGGTGTCCATAAGAGCGTTAATTCTTGCTTGTTTGACGACCAATGAAATTTATAAATTCGATTTAAAATATTTCCTAACGAATAGAAGCGGGATTTAGCGCGTGAGGGTCGGTTAGGGCTCAGGTTAGGCGTCGTGAGGGTCGGTTAGGGATAATTTTAGGGTTAGTGCAGTCATTCTGTTGAAATTGAAGCTGGATTGATGAAAATGTTCTTGCTTAACTGGAGCTGGATTGACGAAAAATTATTGTTCTCCAAATAGAAGTTGGATAGCAACTATATAATAATTTTTATAAGATGCTACCAATAACTAAAGCTGTTGGGGGTGAATTAAAAAAAAACAAGTACTAAAGCTGTTGGGGGTGAATTAAAAAACAAGTACCCAACGATGACTAATACATGTACATAAAAGCAACAAAACAATTTTCTTTCATTTCCATGTCTTTTGCTTCATGAAAAATATTACTGCCAAAGGTGACATATAATTTTTCGCACAATGCCAAAGTTGACACTAGTATTGTGGCGCCACCTAGGACGATAATGTTTTACTACCTCATTTGGAAAGATTCATCATTATGTGAATATTGATAATAAATTATTCCTGGTTACCAGTTTGTGAATTTTTGGGGGAAAAACTTAATCTGCACTATGACTCTAATTGCAGTCATTGGGACTGAAAGAGTTAATGATGGAAGTGAACAAAGAAGAAGAATAAAGCATTAATGAAAATAATGCAAGCCATAACGAGATTTCATAATTATGGAACCTTTTCAAGTACAGCTCAGAAGCTCTCACGACCCCAGCTATGAGGCCGACATGGAGTGAACAGCAGAAATCAAGACGGACTGTAATTAAATGGTATATTGTAGCAGTGGCGTGTGGAGAAAGCTATCGAGCAACAGCGCGAACGCTTCAAAAATTGCTACCGTATAATTGTGAAACACGTTGAATTCGAGGACGCGTGAATGAACAACAAAACATGTACACTAATTCAATTTGCTCGGTGGATCTTAATGACATAACAATAACACTATCGTCTTAATCAAATCAAATCAAATCAAATCATTTTATTCGGCAACCAAATAATCAAGAAAACAAGAACAAATCGAATCAGGCATCAAAGAGAACAGGGTTAACAAATATAAAAAGCAATACTTAACTAATGATGCCAAAAGTTAGAATTTGATTGCACAGGGGACCCAAAAGGGTCTTGCAACCCCGCTAGGCGAGTCCCCTGGGCGGTAGCATCAAGATGATGATGGCCATTGAGTTGCCATAGAGTCTTAGACCTACCCAAATACTTGGCCATCGACAAGACTGCCTTCTTGCTTCCAATATTCTCGGGACAGATGGTCACAGTTGGAAAGCGCAGAGATCGGTTGTAAGCCACTCTATAGTCGACGATGGAAGGATATGACCTATAATAAGTAATACGGTCGTAGATCTGGTAAACCATGAAACCTGTTCCAAAGAGTAGAAGCATCGTCCACACAATCTTACGGATGATTGATCCAATTTTGTGGTTGGATGGTTTGACCAGGTAAGACAAACCCACAATGGTTGCTTCTTCTGCAAAGATTTCCATCCTGCGTTTCATTCCCATTCTCAGGATCTTGAAGAAACTCACTTTCTCATCATCTCTGATGGTTATGTTCATCTCTTCTTTTACCTGATCCATGGCTCCATGATTTTCTCCATTTGCATCGGTCTGGCATCCACCAATTATCGTCGACTGACTTTCACAACTATTTATGTTATGTCTTGAATTGATATCTTGCTCTTTGAACTCCAATTTCTTTTGTTGTTGATTGTCTTGCTCTATTTCAACATGTACATCGATGTCAGGTGTCACCATTTCGCCTTCCATCATGTATTCGATCGTGAATGGATGACTCATCTTTAGTTGTATCTACAGATTGAAGTAAAAGTTTACAACTTTACATTCACTGTGTCTTAAAGGTTATTTCGATTTAAATGTAAAATTTTCATTATAAGATCGTTGTCCTACATGTACATGTAAGTCATCAAACAAAACCATCAGAAATTCCAGCCTCCTGGACGTTACTGGCATCAAAACCATCTGGGGATTTTTAGAAGAACATTTAACCCATTAATGCCCTACTTTTTTTCTTGGATCTCAAACACAATTTAAGGTAAAATCCCATGCCAGAACCTGAAAAATAGCTTCAGTTTTGATTAGGTTGCTGCAGTTTTGCCCTAATATGGTTTTGAAATCTTGTTCCACTTGTGGAACATTGGGCACATGCAATACCCATTATTTGTTATATGCAACTTCAACATCGCATGGTATCCGGACATTACCCCCTGCCATTACCCCACTGCCATTACCCCACGACCATTACCTCCCGACCACTACCCCCCGTAGGACATTACCCACCCTGCCATTACCCCCGTCTGTTCACATTTTGGGCCAGTTTATGTATGTATACGTGTATATAATGTGTATAATGTATGTATGTATGTATGTAAGTAAGTATTATGTATGTATGTATGTATCTATCTATGTATGTATGCATGTATGCATGCATGCAAGTATTATGTATGTTCATAAGTGTTTATATATGTATTTATGTATTCATACATGCAAACATGCATACATGTATATAAGCATAAACATACATTCATAACGTACGTAAGTACATACGTACGTGCGTATATACGTACATATGCACATACATACATACACGCATACATACATACATAATACATACATACATACATACATACAAACTTACACACATACTTACTCTCATGCATACATGCTTACATACGCCCTTACATACATACTTACAAACATACATACTTGCATAGAAACCTACACACATACTTACTTACATACATACATACATACATGCATACGTACATACATCACCTTGTCACCTTGTGCCGTCAGTTCGTGGAACTCTAGCGACTGTCATGGCGAGCCTTCTCCACTCCATTCTGTTCTGCGTTGCATCCCTCAGTTGTTCCAGATTCATTCCTGTCGTCCTGTGTATATCTTCCATCCATCTGGTCCTCGGTCGTCCTCTTCTCCGTGCACCCTCTCCACACGCCAGCATCATCGCCTTCTCCAGTCCATCAGTGCGCATCACGTGACCGAAATACACCAGCTTCTGTTTGATGATCCTCTGCAGCACTGACATATCCCCTCTTAGTTGCCCTATCTCCTGGATCACAGATTCATTTGTCCTTCTCTCCCTCCACGATATCCCCAGCAGCCTCCTCCATATCCACATTTCACACGCAGCAATGTTGTTATCCAACGCCTTCGTCTTTGTCCACGTCTCGCTTCCATATAACACTATGGGGAAAATCATTGCTTTGACTAATCTCGTCTTTGTCTGTAAGCTCACATGCCTGTCCCTCCATATCTTATCCATCCCCTGCATTGCAGCTTTGTCCATTGAAATTCTCCGCCTCACCTCTGAATCGCATCTTCCTTCTTTCTCCACCATTGAGCCCAAAAACGAGAAACTTGTCACCACCTCTATTTCCTCTCCATCCATTTCGAATGTATCCCATTCTGCTGTGGTCATTATCTTAGTCTTTTTGATGTTGAAATACAATCCTGCTTTTTCGCTTTCCTTCTTTAGTCTTCGTATGATTTCCATGAGATCATCTTTTCTTCCCGCCAGTAGTGTGGTATCATCTGCATATCTTAGATTGTTTAGTATTTTTCCTGCTACATACATACGCACACTCAAACTTACCTGGTACATATGTGCATATATGCTGTTATACATACTGACATATAGGTAGCCTACATGCATACATACCTATATGTAAACAGCCAAGGTATTGCTAGTGCCCAATGTTCCACAAGTGGAACATGTCAGACATACGGTGTTTATATAAAACCAGTGGTTGTAAATCAACAAATGTTGAATGGAGAGTGATCATAAAACAGGAAACATCAAATTAAAACAAATCTTACATTTGTGGATAGCTTACCTTTTTTCCGGCGATTGAAACAAATGACATTTTATAATTGAACGTTTACATGCTTACAAAATTTGAGAAAACACTTATTTATAGCTCAACTTGGTCAACCATAGATGAAATTATAAACACCAACATAGACCAACAATTATATGTGGCATACATGACCAAAAAACAAAGTACAGGTCGTGGCCACCACTTTTAGTGGAATGTTCCACAAGTGGAACATTAGGCACTAATGGGTTAAAGACAAATTGAGATAATGAAGTGCAGGTTTGGCCTGCGACATTGTTGGTTTATATCGTACAATTTGCTGCAATGCTGCAATGCGCGTCTTAGACTGGACACTTTCCAACGTCCCGAGGATTAACCCACTACGTTCAGTCTGTATAATTGTACACCTGGAAAATGGAATTTTCGCAAAGCTGAAAGACAGTGAGGTTCAGCTACAGCTGGTGTTCAAAATGTTCTCCGTGTTCTCGGACACACACGATCGTAGACGTAGAGTCGTAGACGCCACTGTTTGATGGTCCGGCCGATGATCACGTGGTCCAAACAGCTGCCACTCTTCATTCAGACGCACCCTAGTTTAGGTTATCGGTGTCATGAATGCGGGAAAGAAAAAACAGCTCCTCCAGTAAGCTTGCACTCCAGATTGAGGTATGGACTGTTGGGCGGCCACAGCTGCGGGATACATGAAACACTCATATTGATCAATTATCTGATAAATTAGCTAAAAATATTGGAATCATTAAGAGAATATCTTACCTGCTCTCACCTACTAATCTATTGACGTTATACTACTCTATGGTGCAGCCGTATTTGTGTTATTGTAACATGGTCTGGGCTTCCAACTACAGCTCAAGACTTTAGGCCTATAGGTTAACATTTCTCCTGAAAAAATTGTTCGTATTATAACTGGCTCTCCTTATGCTGCCCAATTGTGTAGCCTACACGCTGCAAGTTAGAAAAGATATTGACGGAAACTTACCCTTCAAGTATTTATAAGCTGTTTATCTAAATAATTATTATATTCTTGTTTGACTTGTTTGATCGAACGTTTTGCAGTGTCGCTTGCTCAACCAAATTGAAAAGCAAAATTGTAAGACGAGGCCCAAGATCTTGGTCCCTGGTATAGCCTACTAATTAACTAAATGAAAGGTTAAAGCAAACAGATGTAGTCTACACAATACTGCGCACACTCAATGCTTGTCATTGACGCAACAGTTACTGCGTAAAACTACAACTCAAAGCTATCGTATACAAAGCATTGGATTTAGCAAAGTACGCCTTTCAAGCTCATGTGATGCCGCACAACGATGTGAGTCAACTGATGTGCAGATACCTGATCAACGGCAGTAGGCTACTTACCTGAACAACATAATATAGGCCTATCACTCGCCGTTCCTTTAAGAAGTGATCTGAGCTTCCCTGTGTTATAAGGGTCTCTTGCATGACCGATAGCAGCATGCGCTGCTGCAGGCCAAAACGCGCTGACATTGCGCCTCCATGCATACCGTATAAGACTTAATAATGCATAAAATTATTCGATCAACTTTTCTATTTTTTAAACACGACAGCGTCATGACTGTGACTAGGCAAACTTTCTTTCGCGATCATTTATTTAGGCCTACATCATAGTTATGAAAGAGAAGAATAATTATTTTGACAGCCACAAAAGAACTTAAGAATACAACAACTGTATCTCTGAATTTACACAAATTATGTTGACCCGTTTTGCCCCAGTCAACTCCTATTACGGTTTGATACAAACATGTAAGCTTATTAAAGGCTTCACATGAACGGTTTTTGGCGTCTTGTGAGCAACAGAAGCGTTCTCAACTACCGTTGTACGTTCTCTCGGCTCTTTAGACCGTGGCCATGACCTTCTTGTACGATGGTCTCGGATTGCCAGCCCAGCATCGCACCTATCCCTCTGTCGGTCTTTAACTGTGCAATGGTCTTCCTACTATAACCGACGTGTTAAAGATTTTATCTGCATGTAGAGGTTTTATTTTTACGCTTCTGTTGCTCACAAGACGACATTCCATAATATTATGATCATTGTTGCTATAGCCATTCTTTTCCTATAATTATGCCCATATTCAATTAGCGTTCAACATTTAATTCCGCCTCTGCTCATCTCTTCTCTGCTCATCTCTTCTCTGCTCATCTCTTCTCTGCTCATCTCTTCTCTGCTCATCTCTTCTCTGCTCATCTCTTCTCTGCTCATCTCTTCTCTGCTCATCTCTTCTCTGCTCATCTCTTCTCTGCTCATCTCTTCTCTGCTCATCTCTTCTCTGCTCATCTCTTCTCTGCTCATCTCTTCTCTGCTCATCTCTTCTCTGCTCATCTCTTCTCTGCTCATCTCTTCTCTGCTCATCTCTTCTCTGCTCATCTCTTCTCTGCTCATCTCTTCTCTGCTCATCTCTTCTCTGCTCATCTCTTCTCTGCTCATCTCTTCTCTGCTCATCTCTTCTCTGCTCATCTCTTCTCTGCTCATCTCTTCTCTGCTCATCTCTTCTCTGCTCATCTCTTCTCTGCTCATCTCTTCTTTGCTCATCTCTTCTCTGCTCATCTCTTCTCTGCTCATCTCTTCTCTGCTCTTCTCTTCTCTGCTCTTCTCTTCTCTGCTCATCTCTTCTCTGCTCATCTCTTCTCTGCTCATCTCTTCTCTGCTCATCAACACAGTCATCGTGTTTCGTCTATTGTTTTTACTTTTTCTGCCCGATGTCTTGAGACTTTTTTTCCATGAGTTTTTCGCACTGGGAGCGCCTCTGCTTGGGTTGTACTGTGAAAGGTGCTTTAGGCTAAACATCCTAAATAAAATAGAATAGAAGCATGGACCATATTATAGTTAAAAAGTTGTCATCAGAAGAATGGAAACCTTCCAATATCTTTTATGATGGGTATGGACTATGATGATGGAGAGGTTTAGTTGGACAGAAGAGGAAACTATCCAAGAGATATTATTATTGCATAAGAGGAATTAAGTCCAGTATTGATTAATATTGATGGGGACAGAGGTGCGTTTGATCGTGCCCGATGACAGAAACCTTGAAAGAGAAGACACAGACGGACGAGGATATATTTTGAGTAGGCCTAATACGAATCAAAATATCCTGTCAGACTTGCACGTGCATGCTCTGGTTCTAAGAAATTCCTCCATTGATTTAATGTCATGACGACATCCCATTGACAAGGCGACACATAACGTAGGTATCTAATTGCAGCTATTGAACGAATGTCGCGTTCATTTGAAATGACGATTCCGCTCTAAAGCATACTTTGCGTTGTCATGTAGGCCTAGGCCTACCATTAGGTTTTACATTGCATTTAGTTTTCTATAAAGAACATAGGCCTAGGCCTATACTAATGCATAAAAATTTATTAATCAATTAATTTCAATCCACTACATAAATTTCTTACTTTCTTTAATGGCCACGTTACAACCATTTTTGCTGAGGCTAAGAAATTCGTCCAGCTTTTGTGACATATCAGAATAAGTCTATAATTATAGAGCTTATTTGCTCTCAGCAAATAATCTCATTCTACCGGTCATAGTATAATATATATGTATGCAATATATATATGTATTATGTATGTCTATAAAAGCCTATGTATTTGCGCATTGTTATTTGCAAATAAATAGAGTTGTTTCTTGATCTATTTTCATAAAGTCTTCCTTCGATAGACCAACTCCAGACAGTAAGCTTATACTGGGAAATTGAATTGTCGACATACAATGAGTAGAGATAATATTTACCAGCTCTTCATGCCTCATGAAGCAGAACCAGCTACTTGTTCAGCACAACGTCTAGAAGACACTGGACGGACCAACGTCTACTGTGTATGTTGGTAGGCCTATTCATTCATTTATTCATTCATCTCAAAAATTTATATAGCGCCTATTCAAGACACCGTCTCAGAGGCGCTCCCAGCCCAGCCACGGCTAAAACGATTGGTCTTGAGCAACTGATAGAAAGTAGGCAAATTATTCAGAGGTAGTCAGAGCAGTGCAAGCGGAAGCCCATTCCTTGTGGACGGCCAACAGCTCAGAATGCTCGACGCTTTTTGGTAGAAGAACGGATTCGTTGGACCAGCAGCTCACCACTGGCCGAAGAGCGTAAAGCTCGACGGGAGGCTGTGTTAAGTCACAGAGAGAGTCGATGTCCGGGAGTCTAGCTCAGTCGCAATTGATATCTCACATGTGAGTCGATGTATGACCGTCCGCCGCAGTTGAGGTCCGAAAATAAGGTAATAACAATAACTTTTAAGCCGATACTTGGACGTTCTCTGCATTTTGCTTTGAGATGCGGGTGAGTCACATTTAGGGGCTTAGCCCCCTAACTCTTCCCCTGGTGCCGCCAATGGGATCAACATCTACACTATGATAATATAGTTGATTTCGTTGCCGTTGGTTATTGTCTAGTTTCCTTATTACGAAGTAAGCCGTTTTATACATTTTCAGCTTTTTGCTTGGGGTGCTGAGCCACGTTTAGGGGGCTTAGCCCCCCCTATTCCAACTGGCTCCGCCACTGCTTAGTCCATTTAGGCTATTTCATGATGTATCCAGCTGAGAAGCATAACATAGACAGCGATAGACCAACCAATAAAGTTAGGATTGAAATTTTAATCAAAAAGATTTACTGCTGCATCGAAATGTCGAGCGAAGATGTAATTGCAAAGTAAAACTGTTTTCTTCTTGCACATGCACAATGTAACATCGGTCACGAAATCGATCCCAAACAAGTTGATGCATTCGATCAATATATAGGCCTATTACAGCGAATGAATAGCATAAACTCATACAAATACATTTCAAAATAATGATAGATCTAACTAAAATTGTGCTGAGACGTGCGATCAAAAATCGTTCCATACCAACAATATTAAACCATAAAATCATTATTTTACAGATGCGAATTCAGAGGAGGCAATCAGGCCACACCCCATTTGACATTTGCACAGAATGTGGCCCCATTACTCAAAGTGACTAAAAAGTCATCAGATTTTAAAAAAATCGACGTCGGAGCTTTTCCTAAATTTTGGAAGAAAGACTACATTTTCATTTTATTTTGCCCATTCTAACCTTTCTGAATCCGTCACTGCAATCATACAATTTTAGGCTTAAAAATTTCATATGCACGAAACGTATTCACGAAAAGTTCCAAAATAACAAAGTGTTCATAAGGGCAAGGGCTCCGAAATTCAGCAGAAAATGTGTGGACATTTTAATATAATTATTACAAAATGTTTCGAAACAGCTCGTTTAAAGGCAATGCCGAATAAACAATAGTTTGCTCAATCAAGTAAATAATTACCGGTAATCTACTTCAGTGGCACATAAGCTAATTAAATATGATGTTGAATTCTCATAATAATAATTATTAGCCATTCTGCATCAAACGTTTGCACTGTATAATATACAGTACAAACGTTTGATGCAGTGTATAGACCTACGGATAATTTGAACAACTCTATTAATCTATAGAGATTTGAATTTTGCATTTCATAGTCCCTGTGCGTAAGGAATCAGCCTTTTAGCGGCGTTGCATCTTAGCGAATCTTGCAGCAGTAACAAATTCATTCAGAAGAAGGGCAAAGCATTGGGAAACTTCGACAATGGTAAGCAATGTTCCTCCGAGAATCAGTCCCAATGCGCCGCCAATGTCGCAGACCAGTGTGAGGAAATTGTAAGCTGGAGTTGTTTGGATGTCGATGTAGTTCAAGTCAGAGTAGAAGATATCCAGGTAGACGAGTTCCTTGCCCAGCTTAGACATCGTCAGATTCCGTCCCTTGAACTGTTTCTTTTGCGACATGTAATTGAGGAAATGCTCTGACAGAGGACTTGAAGTTATTGAGTAAGGATAAGTAGGTATGTGGCACTGAAGAGGACAATCACATTTACGAGACTCATCGGATGGAATCGCCCATCTTGCAACTTTCGGCACGCATGAAAAGAACTGGTCAATAGAGCATATTGGCCTACTCGTTTCTGCAAATAATCAGAAAAATGAATTGAGACAGAATATTATCTAAAATAATTATTGTAGCCTATCGTGTTGAAGAAAAGACGAACAATGGAAAGAATTTCATATTGGCTAATTTATTGTTCACGAATGTTAGGAATTGATGGTCCTCTGTGGCGGAGGATGGATGTAGTTTAACGTCATGCCCAGGATCAGTAGTGTAGTCCTAAAAAAATGAAGTGGGGGAACGCTCTTTATAATAATATTATTAGTAGTAGTATTATTATTAATATTCCATTGTCCCTAGAAAAAAGTGTGGGGAACGGCGTTCCCCCGCGTTCCCCCGACTACACCACTGCCCAGGATATATTTTAACAAACTTAAAACTCTGTGAAACTTTTACGAACTGTTGAACTCTGTCGTTTGACATTTGCAGATGGAAAATAGAACATCATTGGCGCACTGCATCATGCACTTCTGGTACGTGTAGTCTTTCCCATCGCGACAATCACCGTACGGCGCTGGCAACGTGGATAGCTACAAATAACAAACATTATGATTTACAAATCCAAATTGGTGCAGAATAATATAGTTCCAAATTATTGTACCAAAAAAATTCTTCAACCACGGTTTTAAACGGTTTCAAAATAAGAAACAGAAATGTAAACATGTGCAGATCATAATATTGTTCTTAAATTAACTACTAGTCAGCCGCTATAATGCAGCAATTATTTTAAGATTATTCTATTCTGCCATAAAACCTAGTGATATAAAAAATTATATTATACATAGATGTATAGTAGGCCTACTATGTTAATGCAGCGAGATTAATGCAATTTTTTGATGATAGTTATATTTTATCTTGCGTTTCTGAGTGAAAACGAGACTGCTGTGGAAACGCCCGTTCCAACTCTGAATCCAAGGTCCGGCACAAAAGGATCGTCGTATGGATCGTGCAGAACAACCTACAAAAGAACATCTTGGTAGCCTATATATTCTGTTTTGAGAAGATCTGAGTTTACTCTTTCTGCGATGAATATTGAATATTCGCATAGCGCGACTTCAATTTCAACCAATCAAAGACCTTCCACGAAAGATTACCATTAAGACTAGAGGATTAATAGTGGGTACTGGGGTGTGTAGTTATTGCTGCGCTCGAGTATCTGCGTGATTACTGTATCGGAGCGCGTTCTTCCGCTTCCGCTTCCGACTCAGCTCGAGGAAAGAATTCTTCGCGCACGGTGGAAGGGAACCCGCTTCGGTGACCGCGCTTTCTGATTGGCCGGCTTAGTAGCTGTACCGCCCCTTCATCCCATGGCAACCGAACTTGGACCTCCTTTGAACTACTCTTTTCAACCATTATTTTTGACTCAACGAAGCGCTCGTAAATGAAGAGCTGAGTTTCAAAATCTGTTAGGTAGAAAATCCATACTTTTTGGAAAAGGAATGTTTTCAGTTCCCATAAATTCTTGGAAAAGAAGGAAAAATCTTTTCGCTGAATTATTTGCCTTATAAATAGATGTTGTTTCATAAGTATTTCACAAATCCGCATAAAAAATGTAATAGTAAAAATAAGTCACAAAGTTGTACTTAGCAGGTTCTGGCAGAGTATTTGGTACTAAACAGGTTTTGACACAATATTAAATTTAGCCTACATAAAAAAGTTTTTACTTTACTATGCTGCTAAGTAAGACTATTAATAAAATACTATTGAAAAACCAGAAAGCTGTTAAGTAAGCCTATTAACAATATTTATTGTTGTAACCTTAGGGTGACCTTATTTTTCACCAAAAAACATGTAAAATGAAACTATTTATGAGAATGTAAAGTTCTGTTGTTGTATTCTAAATATTAATCGAAGAACACTGATTTAGTTAGTGACTGACATGCACCTATTACTTCACTGTCAATATTATCATCATCGAAATATTCTTCTATGTAGGCCTAACTGTTTTGCTCTTTTTGTCAGTTTCAGCTATTATTGCAAAAAAGGTCATAGAAGGTTTTAAGACTTTCAGTCATCTACCACAACACCCATTTTGTCCAATAGCATCTTAACATCTTTTGCTTTTGCAGGTTTAATGCAGCATTTTAGGGTACTTGTGGGTTTGACGACCCACAAAGAAATATTACTCTAATTAGGCCTATACGATGAAAAATATTTTCTGACGAAAATTAACGGAAGCGGGATTTATCGCGTGAGGATCCGTTAGGGCTCAGATTAGACGTCGTGAGGGTCGGTTAGGGATAGTTTTAGGGTTAGTGCAGTCATTCTGCTGAAATTGAAGCTGGATCGATGAACAACAATTTTAAATTATATAGAAATAGAAGCCGGATTTATCAAACAAATCCTTGCCTAAACAGAAGCTGGATCGATTAAAAGGATTAATTATCGACAAACTACATGTAGAAGTTGGATTTATTAAAGATAACACATCAGGCCCGGGACGACGACCACTATAAATATTTCTGTGGGGTCGTCAAACCCACAAGAACCCATTTGAGCTGCAAATTGTGTATTTTGCACCCACGTTTAATAAAAGTATTGGTAGAAAACTCCCAAGAATATGTTGTTTGCTGTCTACGTTATTTTTGTCCACAAACGTAGCCTACGTAGTATTTTACCAGCTGACTTTGCTTGGGTGACTTTTTCTTTTTCCCCATTTTGGGTTTCTCGATGCTTAGCCTATGTGTCTTAACATAAACGCATACTGGCTGCTTTCATCAACATTAGTGTAGGGCTGTAGGCCTATATCGCCAGTGGTCAAAGCTCCGGCGTACGTTACATAGGCTACAGTGCGCGATGTCTTGCATCGGATCAATGCTTAGTTAATTAAGCTTAGCCTACATGCGATTTTTATTATTATAATATCTTTTATTTCTCTTTAATACTTCTTTCCAGTTTTGAAGGTTTTTACTTGTTTTCGAGGCTTTGTCATAATGTCATTGTCACAATCGCTTCTGAAAATTCACTAGGCCTATTTAGGCTACAGTAGCCATTTTTCACTCATGTAGTATCTAAGTGGCTTCGTGATTGGTCAATGAACTTAACAGGTTTGGAACTCGTACTTAGCAGGTTCTGGAACTCAAGTGATATTTATCTGCTCTGAAAAGCATAATAGGCTACTTAACAGGTTTTGGCAAAATAATTATGTTGGAGGCTGACCAGCCATATGGACAGCCATATGGACAGCCTTTCTCAGCACATAGTCCCATTTCGAAAAAATTCTACTAAACAGGTTTTGGAACTCACCTCTTCAAATACGCTGATCCCCTTCCCCGCTTGTCTTTCAAGGGGCGCTTTAGAAGTCAGATGAGAGTTGAAACATCATTGAGGTTAGTCATCTGATTTAAATGTTGAAAACAAAGCCACAAATGTAATTTTATCGCAGTAAAAATTCAATTTCATTTTTGACAGACCGATAATGTGGACGCTTTATGAATCCCTTAATCTCCCAGATCACATTCAGATCGCAATTCAGATTATTCTCGTTAAAGGGGACAAAAATGAAAGTATCACATTGTAGCCTACAAGCAAGCAGTAAAGTACAGTGATTCAATGAGATATTGCTACAAATATGAGGTTTACTGGTTTAGGACCTAGCTTAAATCCAAAAATGAAAGTATCACATTGTACAAGCAAGAAGTAAAGTAGGCTACAGCGATGCAGTGAGATATTGCTAAAAGGTATGAGGTTTAGGGTCTACCTGAAATCCAACAGCCGGGGACATCGTAAAGCAAGAATCCGACTGGTTAACCCACAGCACGAGACGAAGTCCGTTATTGGCTCCAGGAAGTGTCGTCACGTAATTCGCAGTAACTTGAATTTATAGAATAAATCTTGTAAGCCTTGCGCCTTGCGACTTGCGAGTATCATACATTAATTTCTTATGATAAAGTGTTCACAGTTTTATAGGCTAGGCCTACATATCATAAACGACAACCTAATTAATATAAAATAGGCATGTAAACTTTGACTGCAGGCCTATCTACTTCATGACACTTACAGTGACTACGTAGCTGGTGTTTCTGCTCAGCGGTTCCGTCTTGCCTTTAGTTAGTCATTAGTTAAGAGTTATAATCTGTTGGTGTACAATAGCAGCTGTAGGCCTATTGTATGTTTGTTGGTTGTTGTTTTTTTGCTTAGATAAGCCATTTCACTAATTTCATGATTTTATGCTTCCAACACAGGAGTTCGGGTAAGTCAACCGCCTCTTTCACCGCAGGATTTTTTGCAGGAGGGGCAAAACACGATGGCCGCGGTTAATATCTTTTGCAGCAAGAGATGGAAAAACGCAAAATAGGAAATTAGTAGCACGTATGGGCATTTTTCATAGCGCTTTCTAGTGTGTATTTCTCAGTTTCACTTTTTTCCGTGTCAATTCAACCAAATTTTCCATTCAGCCAATAACTAGAATTTTTCAGATTTAAAAAATATGGCGAAAGGTCAAGGTCAAGGTCAAAGTGCTGAATTGTCAAATATGGTTACTATGTTAAACTTTTAAACAGTCATAGATGAGCTACTCAAATAGTTAATCAAAAGAGCTAAATAATGACACCGATAACACCTTTCTACTAGTTTCTAGCTCTCATACCAGCTGAGATAATGTCCAAATGAAGGTGATCTTGCGATTTGGGTCAAAGTTTGATGACCCGTATCTCGGGAACTAGTTGACCCTAAAAAATTTGTTTGCAGGTTTTTACATAATTCACATAGCCCAACAAGTGTGCCAAATTTCAATTGAATCTGAGTCGGTCATGTCAATCATGTTGGTTGATTTGACATGG